>OW679197.1:122338296-122646468 GCA_940337035.1 Agriotes lineatus | reverse complement strand
CACAACGTTTCTGGCTTCAGTAAGTTTTGAAACGCCAGCCTGCAGATAAAACGTTACTAGTTTCAGTGGAATACCTAAATTTGTTAAATACGTACTTGCAGTTTATTTTGCCTACTTGAAATAACATTCTTCTTTTCCGAGTAAATGTCGATGTATGCTTTAATTAACGATATAAATCGAACTGGTGAAGCAATGTCAGGTTTTACTGAACTGTGAATTTCCAAAAATCCACCAGTGATTTCTACTGGATTATTTCCATTTGATTCTTGTTTATTTATTCTGGAAAATTCATAAATTATTTTGTATTTATCGCATCTTTAATACATACTTTTCAGTTAGCATATGTGGTAATATATTCATTGTGTATTTCGACCATTCTGACAACCACACGACTTTACAAGTCTGATACAATGCAGGGCAGTTAGCAAGAATCTCAGAAAACATCGTATTGTTACATTCTAAACAAATTATAATATGCATCCTTCTTTTAACACCTGCACATGTAAAAGTACTTTTAGTTTTTACATTTGTTTAACAGAAATTAAAATAATTACGTTCGGTAAAAAATTCCAGCAAGTTTCCTTCATAATTTTCTCGACTTGCTTCATCTTTTAAGCCAACTACCAAAGAGTCGAGTTCTGATGTTGTGTATAAACCAGGTACCTGCAATAATATTGTTAAAGAGCCCAATTCATTAGTGAGATCTGTCAAATCTCTATCATTGTATAGAATTTACAGATTTTAGAAAAATTAATTAATAGTTATTTGTTTATTTATACAGAAAAGCAGCAGATATACTGCCGTCACTTACTTCCCCTGAACAAAGTAAGACGTTGACTGCATCAATAACGCTTTGACTATTCATAATATGGTCTTCAAGTAATAGATAAACTTCTTCTCCCTCTAAACCAGCATGTTGCATTGCCTAGGAAAACAGTTATATTAAAATGTGTTAGCCGAGGCTTGATTATTATAGAACTAACAGTTTTTAAATCATTATTAAATTGAGGCTGATTTGATGTTATTGGTGTAATAAGTCTTGCAGATTGTAGTGCAGAAATAATTTTTACTGAAGATCGTCTCCCAACACCAGCACGTCCCACTAGAAGCAGATTACCTCCTGATTTTGTTAGGGCTGTGGCTACCCTCGATGTTAAATGCAGAAGCTCAGGAATAACCAAAATATCTAGAGACTCTCCTTCTCGTTCTGTTAATATTTAATAAAGATAAAAGAGGCTTATATCATTGAGCAGAATAATATGTACCATACTGAGTGATCCCCTTTTTAACCATATCCGTCCACTGTTCTACATTTAGTTTGGACAGTAGAATATTTTGGGGAGAAGATGTAAATTGTGGAGCTGGAACATAGAAGGAATCTTGTATCGTCTTAAGAATATTTGCTTTGCCCCATTGCAATTTTAATTGTGCATTCACGATGTCTTCCAGTTTATTATGATGATACTCATTTACTAATCTGTCTTTAAAAATTCGAAAAGTTTCATAAGATAGAATCTAAAAATTGTAAAAAAGTAATCAAGTACGTATAAAATGTAATTAATTTTCTTACTTCAAGCAGAAACTGCTCAGTTTCCGTTTCCGATTCGTTTTTATATCTAAGAATAGATTTACACCATTCTGTAAGATCGTGAGGGCTAAAATCATAGTGCTGCTCTTGTACATTGGTGAAGTAACTTTTAACCTAAAATGTTTATTTATTTTAATCTGATTTGTTATACAAATAGGTAGGGTGGCTGATGTTAGAGAAACCATTAATTTTTATATACATATATTAGTAGAAGTGGAGGCACCACTAATTGGATTATGTCAAAGGTCAACCGCGGATTAAATTGACCTAATTAAACTGGCAATTAAATTGACCTAATCAATTGACCCAATTAAATTCAGCGAATTAACCCGCGGATTAAATTACACATATGACTCAGGAATTAAATTTGATTACGCGATTCCCGGAATTACGCGGCGGCAATTTTGGATTTGATTACGCGCTTCGTTGACATCTGTCTCTCTCGCAGTCGTTCTCTCTCTTGCTTTATTTAAAAAGCTTTTTGCCGCGGCCCCAGGTCGGATTCGAACCAACGACGTTTACATTAGTATACAGCGTCTCTACCTCTCGGCTGTTGAGCCTTACGGCTCACGGCGTCTTGGACGAGGCTATGCCGCAAATTTATTTGTGTCGTCACGTCTCCATATTTTAAATTAAATATTTTTCTTGAAAATTATAATTTATAACAGCGGCATTGCATCGTCGACAATTTTAAAAGCTTGATAATAATTTTAAAAACTGTCTTCATAAGTGCTCTTGCTTGATTTAATTATATATTTTTATCATTCACCCCGTATATAAATACGCGTATTCTTTTTAAATGTCTATAATTTTGAATGTTGAAACGAAACTAATATTAAAATTATAATTTACAACAGCGGAATTGCATTGTGTATAATTTAAAAAAATCACTTCTTTGCAGGAATAAAACGTTATACTATAATATATTAGTTTCATTTCGTTCTGGCTTAGTAAGTGCTCTTGCTGGATTTAATTATTTATTGTTATCGTTTGCCCCATTTATTAACGCTATTGTTCCCGTCTATGATATTTTTGTTGCTTTTTAAAATTAAATAAAGCAAGAGAGAGAACGACTGCGAGAAAGACAGATGTCAACGAAGCGCGTAATCAAATCCAAAATGGCCGCCGTGTAATTCCGCGAATCGCGTAATCAAATTTAATTCGCGGGTCATATGTGCAATGCGGATCATATGTGTAATTTAATCCGCGGGTTAATTCGCGGAATTTAATTGGGTCAATTGATTAGGTCAATTTAATTGCCGGTTTAATTAGGTCAATTTAATCCGCGGTTTAATTCGCGGAATTCGATTTAATTGGGTCATTTAATTAGGTCAATCAATTTAATTCGCGGTTGACCTTTGACATAATCCAATTAGTGGTGCCTCCAGTTCTACTTATATTGACTAAACACTTTAAATTTGGCAAAATATATGACGCTATCTTAGTCTATTTTAAATAAATTATTACTTTTGTCGGCTTTCCTATGGTAATATTTTTTTACGTAGATTATTTAAACTAAATTAATTTCACTCCCATTTAATTCAATCAAATTTACTCATTAGATCTGATGATTTAAATCGTTTGAGACGAAGCACTTCACCAGCAGTGTTCAACAGATCACTCACTACCGTGTTACGATGCACATTAACTCTTTGTAGTTTGACCAAGATAATGTAGTGTAATTTTCAATTATTTAAGGTAATTGGTGGGTATCTCTCTTCATTGTGAAAGTTGCATGCGCAGATTTGGTTTAATTGGCTTTTAGTTCCCACTTCCTTAGTCATATTAAATTTTGTTCAAGTTTAATTACAGATTCCTCGAAGCAGCTTTCGAGTTTGTGTGCTACACTGACACCGATGGGGGAGTTTTGGCTTTGCAGAATCGTACGTTTCCCATAGTAAATGTAAACCAAAGTTATGTGGATTCGTCCGGTTCCCGTACTGAATGTGTACAAAATGGGTGCGGATACATCCGCTTTCTGACAGAAATAATGCGCCGCTTTTTTACATTTCCTGGTCTTTATTTACAATTTATCAGTATCACCTAGATGGCTTAGTGAGTAGAGTGCTAGGCGTGCAATAAACAAGTTTACTTACTTACTTAACCGGCGTTACAATCCTTTGTGGATTTTAGCCTCTTGAATTATCTTTCTCCATTGGGCCCTGTTCCGTGCTATCCTTTTCCAATTATCAATCTGAAGCACCCTTAAGTCTCGTTGCACTCCATCTATCCACCTCTCTCGGCCTGCCCCTGGTCTTCCGTATTGCGGGTTCCATTCCATTATGCTTTTAACGTTTCTGTTATCGGCCATCCTTACCACTTGCCCCACCCATCTTAACTTCTGGGACTTGATAAAGCACACTATGTCGTCGTTCATTATGTTGTACAGCTCCGCATTCGTTCTTCTACGCACCATCCCGTTAGCTTCTTGCACTGGCTCAGGTATTTTCCACATTATCGCTCTTTCTGCTGTTCGCAGTTTGCTTAGTTCATTTAGCATTAAAGACCATGCTTCGCACCCGTATGTCATAATTGGTCTAATCGCAGATTTATAAATTTTCAGTAAATTGGATTTAAGTAGGTTTTTGTACATGAAGTAGCTTCTATTTCCAGCTTGGATCCTCCTAGATACCTCCTCTTCCATTCTGTTGTTCGCGTTTAATTGAAAACCTAGATACACAAATTCCCGCACCTCTTCAAATGTATATGATCCTATTACTAGGTCTTGCAGCTGGTACTCTTCCCTTGTTAATCTCAAGTATTTTGTTTTTTTCTCATTCACCTGTAAACCTACTTCTTGTGGCTTTCAGCTCCCCTAGGCTTCTGCTTTTTATCACTAAATCATCTGCGTATGCGTTAATCTGCACTATCCTCGATTTAATATTGCCAGATACGTTTAGCTTACGTATTACCATTTCTAGAACCATATTGAAAACCACTGTCGAAAGCGCATCGCCTTGTCTGACTTCCTCATTTGTATTAAATACATCTGTGCATTCTTGCTGTATCAGCACAGTCGTTTTTGTATCTCGTAGGGTCATACACACTAGCTTTATTAGTTTATCAGGGATCTCCAGCGCTCTTAATATCTCTGCGATCCTACTTCTTCTAATTTTGTCGAATGCTTGCCTGAAGTCAATGAAAAGATTGTGCAGGTTGTGTTCCCTAGACTTCTCAAATATTTGGGTAAAAATACTATCAGTCGTTGATCTACCTGGCCTGAAACCATTTTGGTAATCTCCCAAATGTTTTTCGGCGTATTTTAACAGACGGTTATAGAGCACACATAAGAGGATCTTATAGGCTACATTTAACAAAGTTATCCCTTGGTAATTATCGCATAGGTATTTAACACCCTTCTTAAAAAACGGCACTATTACGCCACACTTCCATCTCTCAGGCACTTTTTCTTCCGACCATATTAGCTGCATTAATTGGTGCAATTGTGTATGTAGTTCCTTGCCACCGTTTTTTATAAGTTCCCCCGCAATTCCATCTGCCGCTTTATTATTTTTTTAATGACACTGAACACTTCAACAAATGATGCCGTATCTCCTTCTCGTTGATCAGTCATATTATCTTGCATCTGTCCTTCATTTTCTTCTTCTAGATCTTCGTCAGGATCCGTATCCATATCCTTCCATCTATTTATTATGTCGCCCTTCTCGGTTAGCAGTTCACCTCCTTTACTTTTACACCCTGACGTCTCTGATGGCCTACGTCTCGTAGTATTAGCTCTTACTTCTTTGTAAAACTGCCTTATGTTTTTATGCTGGCTGTGTTCCTCAATTTTTGTATTTTTCGGTTATACATTTCTCTTTTTTACAATAAACAAGTCCTCGGTTCAATTCCACGAATAAGCAGAAATTATTCAGCAATCCACTGGATCGGTACTGTGCCGAGTGATCATTCGTTATTGGGATACAACAAACGTCCCTTTCCTCTGAATACTGGTCTATAAGGTAGAGTAACAAGACTACACACAACACATATACACAGACGTGACTTGGAAATAGCACAAAGTGCCCACCTTGATGTCTAAGTGCGAGTGAACTTTGTTCATTTTACTTGATCAAACAATGGAATTGCCAGGCAATAATCCTTGGTCCAACAGTCAGTAAACCTTCATTTCTTTATTTGAGACCTCAAAAGGGTTAGTGCAAGAAAACAGTACATTTCGTTTGGGTCTATGTCAGTCCATTTTTCCTTGTGAGTCTAATTTGGAGTTTGGTTATTGTAATTATTCAGGTGTTAGTACAAATTTGTCGCGGGAACCGATAAAATCTAAAACTGAAAAATTATCATCTATTTTCGAATCTACAGAACCTTAGTCAACCGACGTTAACATAACCTACAAAAGTTGGTTAAAATGTCGTAATATCACTATTTCTCGATTTCAAATCACTTTCTAAAAAAAGTGAATTGTGGAATAAAAATTAACAGTTCTTTTTCAATCAAAACGACTGCTTAAATTATTCCCAGAATTATTCTGTTCGTCGTCTTCAGATGTGCTAGGACTACTGTCGGGTTCAAAAGTTTCATCTTCCAGTCAACTTTTCTATAAACATTTATCCAAATCTGCATCCATCAAATATTTCCACGTCATCGCAATAAAAGTTACAATCCCATAAGCTCAAAAACTGTCTACAAACACTTATAAAACGTGACTAAATACTCCCATCTTTAAATCCCCGCCACCTGCTTTAATATCAACCTAATGTAAACCAAACTTTTTTTGTGGTCAGAACAGATGTATATGAACGCAAATGCAATAGTGGATGCGCCCGTTTCCGTAGCGAATGCACTAAAAAGCCTCGCGTCATAATACGTCTCCCGCTTTGTTGTATGTACCTATTTGGAAGTCAGCAATTTGCGGAATATTCTGACACCCGTAGCGACAGGGTTAACCACTCAATGAGCTTGCTTAATGGTAACCAAATTGATGATGTGCTTCCTTCATGTAAACCATTTCAGGGGCAGTTTTTCTAGTACCTTCAAAAGTACTGGGCCTGTAAAGTGTCAATTCTTTTGGCGTTTTACCTGATGACGATTTGAGCCATCTTTCATTTTTCCGGAAAATAATTATGTGCAAGTACAGTATGATAGAAAACTTTTACCCTCTAGAGGGCTGTAAATTTTTAAAAAATTTAATTTATGTTGGCAGTGGTGAGTAAAGGTACTTAATAATATGACCTATACAATTTTGATTGAATCACTTAATTTTGACAAAATGTTTTATACTGAACACAAAGTGGTGCTGTGTATGGAAAATGAAAGAAATCACTTTAAACAGCTGTACTTTTTTTTGTTAATAACATTTCTAAGTATTCAACAGACATTTTCGTATTTGTTAAAATAACATTACTGATATAACCTTAAACTGACAGATATAAAATGCAAATGTGACTTTTAATACCACGACTGCCAACATAAATTTTTAACAAAACAATTCCACAGCCCTCTAGAGGATAAAAGTTTTCAATCATACGGTATGACATTAAAGATAAGTAAACTGCAATCATAGCCTTTTTTATCAACTTTTGTAGAACTTTCCCAGGGGGATTTTTTGGGGTTCATGATCACAGCTTTTGCTACATTATAGCTGAAACCTTTTATGGGATGATTCTTGTTTTCTTCACGAGTTGATTCCATTTCCAACGGCTAGAACACTTTTGAAAGACCATTTTCAAAGGTAAACACCTTTTTTATCACTTCTAGCCCACTTACCAGTGGAATCTTTACAGGTGGTACCTCGTTGCACACTAAAGCGAGTATTGGGTAGCTGAGGTCGTAGTTACAAGTTGCAAAATACTCCTGTATAGATTGGTTCTTGATTGATAACAATAGATTTTTTAAATTCTTTTGCTGTTTCGTTCAGTTTATACACAATTTTTTCTTTAACAATTATAGCACTATCATCTTAGGTTCTGCATTAGGCTATTGGGCTCCGGCATTGCATACTAAGCCGCATGTTGGATACTTTTTTAAGTTTATTACTGCTACGTTGACTGGAAATTTAAGAGTAACTTTAAGATCCACGAGTTCATCCATCCTCTCCTGGAAATAATGCCAGTTAGAGTTGTTATTGCAGAGGGTTGGTCTAATATTGACTCCTTTGGTACTATAAGTCAATAAAGTCTGGATATTCCTCGTATCAAGCAGCCAATACTAGCAAGGCACGTAAATAACTGGCATGTTATTGATGAAGAAAATATGAGCGACCATAGGTACATTTACTTGAAGTGAAGTGCGAGAAGACACTGACAAGAAGCAACACAAAGAGGAAGGCAGTGATCGATAGTGATGTCTTCCAGGCTAGCCTGAAATTACGAATAAGTATGGAAGCAAACAAACAATATTGCACACGTGCAAATATCCTTAAACAGGCGTACAAGGACAGTATCGGCAACAGCGGCAACGAAAGGAAAGCCATGTATCCATACTGGTGGAATGAACCAATCGATGCTATGAGGAGGGTATGTAATAGCTATAGACGCCGTATAAATAGAATTAACGGGAGAAGACCTAGGAATGAGGAAGAGGCAGCGGAGGCCAAGAGACTCTATAAAGAAAGTAGGAAAGAACTGCGAAGGCTCATTAATGAATCTAAACGGCTGCATTGGAGAGACCTGTGCGAGGATCTCAACAACGATCCGTGGGGGGGTGGATACAGAATCGCTATGAGAGGCCTTAGAGGACTAACGCCGTATGCGCTCCCAATAGAGAAGAAGAAGTAGATCGCTAGAGTGCTCTTCCCTCAAACAATGGATAGATGGCGCACCCCCGGGACGACAAGGGAAGTAACTACGTTCACCCTCGAGGAGCTATTGGAGTCGGTTAGGGATATGAAGAGTGGCAGAGCACCTGGGCCAGATGCCGTACCTGTGGAAGCCATTAAGGAAGTGGTAAAGACTAAACCAGGATGGTTGCTGGAAGTCATGAGCGACCTACTACAAAGCCAGAGCTTCTCAAAAGATTGGAAGTTAGACAGGCTGGTGCTGATACTAAAACCGGGAAAAGCACCCGAGAACCCGTCATCATACAGACCTATATGTCTGCTCAACACCATCAGCAAATTATACGAGCAGCTGATAAGGAAGAGGCTGGGACTAGAAATAGAAGAAAAGGGCGGACTTCATAGAAACCAGTTTGGGTTTCGTAGAGGGAGATCAACGGTTCACGCACTGGAAAAAGTGTGTCAAATAGTTAGTAACAGCGGAAAACGGTGGTGTGTGTTGGTAACGTTGGATGTGTCAAACGCCTTCAACACTGCATGCCACAGCATAATAATGCAGGAACTGCATAGAAGGGGAGTATCCCAATATCTACTCCAGCTGACATCGACTTACCTAAGAAGTAGGCAGATTAAAATCAGTGCCGACGAGAAAATGTGCGTGAGTGCAGGGGTGCCACAGGGATCTGTTCTGGGGCCCTTACTCTGGAATGTCATTTACGACGAAGTCCTAGGTCTGGAGCTAGTACAAGGAGCTACTACGATTGCCTTCGCGGACGACCTGGCATTAATCGCGATGGCGGATGACAAAAACACACTTATGCGTAGTACAAATGACTGCCTGCAACTAATAAAAACGTGGATGGGAGGACGTAAATTAAACCTGGCTCCCGCCAAAACTGAAGCTATTATTCTCAAGGGAAAGAGAAAGCGCGAACACATCCGCTTCAAAGTGGCAGACGCAGAGATTCGCTTAAGCAAGTCCGTGCGATACTTGGGAGTAATATTGGATGAAAGGCGAACCTTCGGGCAACACATAAAAGAGGTCGTCCTAAAGGCCGAGGACAGGATGGCAAAACTCAATTGGCTACTGCCAAACATTGCTGGCCCAAGCAGTGGTAAAAGGCAGGTGTTGTGTGGTGTTATCCACTCTATACTTCTTTATGGCGCCCCTGTCTGGTCCAAAGTTTGTAGCATTGCAAAATACCGAAACATGTTAACCAAGATACAGAGGAAAGCGCTGCTCAGGGTGACCTCGGGATACAGGACAGTATCGGCAGAGGCACTGCAGGTGATAGCGGAAATTGTGCCCATAGACCTCCAGGTGGAGGAGAGAAAACATGTCCACGACGCTCACAACGACAGGCAAACGGCAAAAAAGATAGCCAGAGACCACGCCATTAGAATGTGGCAAGTCAAATGGAATGAAAATACAGAGAAGGCACAGTGGACAAAACGGCTCATACCCGAAATTAGAGAGTGGATAGACTGTAAGCACAGAGCTCTGGACTACTACCTAACCCAGGCTCTAACCGGTCATGGGTCCTACCGAACGTATACAAAGAAAATTGGGAAAGATGATACCGATGAGTGTATGTACTGCAGAGAAATAGATACCGCAGAACACACGTTATTTTATTGCGGTAGGTGGGAAAGAGAACGATTGGCGGCCTATGCAGAACTAGGCCATAACTTGGATGCCGATGAAATGGTAGGCCACATGATTAGCTCAGAAACTAAGTGGACTAGCATAAAGAACATGATCGGAACCATCATGAAGGGCAAAGAGCTAGAGGAAAGACTTAGGCAAAGTGCTAATGTAGAGTAGACAACCTGGATGCGTTGATGAACGTGTGAAACAGTGCCAATGCATCAAAAAAAGGCAGCCAATACAGAAGTTGTCTTGTCGATGAGTAGGTTAGACAGTTGGCATTCATTGCAGCTAGTAACTCTCTATCTTTCAATTTTGTTAGTCTCAAGCCCCATTGTTGATTTTTCACATTCTAATTTTCGCCTGCAATAAACGTGTTTCTCAGTGTTTTGAGGAAGTGTTTATATCCTATGTAATTTCTTGCATATGTCGGCTTAATGGCAATTCCGTACTACAATATTTCCTACTTGAGCCAATACGTCATCTTGCTCCTTCCTTATTGTCCTTAGTTCTAGCATATCGTTTGATTGTTGTTGGATTTGGCTGATTCAAACTGTTGGTGAATTGTGTCTGCTGTTGTTCGACTGTTACTGTATATAAGGTACCAGGTCTAACATTTTGTTGTATGGTTTTTATTCTTAATTTAAGGTTTTTATTATAATTGATGGTGAATGTATAATATGCAGGGTGACTTCTTTTACAGTTTACAAATTTTATTGCATTGTCCTTTGTTTTACACGGGCATTCTAATGTATAACGAAAAGTTGCTCATTTAACGCATCTTAGATATATGTGGCAGACATTTTTGGTGTATCCACTTGATGCACTGAGGATTCATTCTTTTTAGATATGCTGGTTCAAAAACAACACTTGTGTTCATACATGTTTTGTTTTGTTTGACAAAGAACAGTGGTAATACTTTTTTTGTTTGTTGTAACTTCGCGTTCTAATAGTTCTGTTTTGTTTAATTGCTTCCAAGTCAATGGAGAAGCGTGACCCTAAAGTGTTTTTCTTCTTTCCTTGTATGTGTTTACGTTTATGAGAGAATTAGTAATTTTGGAATAAACTTTTCCAGTTTTTCTCAGGATTTTACAGTCTAAAGTTCTTTGGCGATTTCATCAAATAATTTGATTAATTAATTAATATTTTTTACACCTGCTACAAACATCAGCGGTGGTTTTGGCTCTAGTTCCTTCATTCTAAAAATGACTAACCAGTATTTGTTGATTTTAATCTGTCTTTGGTTTCGGACTATTTTTTCTGTGCTTTGTCTCTTTTTGGCTAAACTTCAATATAGCGTCCCCAGTCTTCATGCAAGCGAAATGGTTCTGCAAGTCAGCGGCTCTAAACCCGTCATTTCAACGGTTCTGAACTGGCAAAATACTAGTGAAAGGTACGATTTTGTGATGGCCAGTTCAGAACGGCTAAAATACAGTATTGTAGACCACTTCTGCTTCATGTGCAGGAGCTATAATTTTAGGTTAGCTGCAGTTTAAGATTTTTGTGTATGTAGTACACGATGTTCTATCATTTGTTTGGAAACCACTGCTTTTCGGGGGTTTTTATTTAACCCTACTTACCATTCATTATATATCTGACTGAGGTTAATTATTGTAAAAAATAAGTTGTTATTGCTGCTGCTGATATCATTTCAGCTGGAAACTAAAATTCATCATATGTGGGTAAATCTTGATACATTTGATTGTACGCCACTATAATTGGCTGCCCTGGCCAAACATCTGTATTTCTTAACAACCATACACTGCAGGAATTTCTTTATTTAGCATAGATAAGTATCTACTAAATGCCATACATCACCAAATGCACGGATCACACACCTCTTTATGATTCGAAATTGAAATGGAAATCGTTCTTAACAATTGAATTAAATTATTTAATACTTTATACAAGTTATGATGAAATTGACCACATTTTAGATATACATAAGTACTAACTATTATAATACAAGAAAAATAAAATCATATGAGATTAAGAAAATCTACAAAGCTTTTCCTTATTTCCATACCTCGTTATATGTCGATATCAATGTCGCAGCTAATTTTACAGTTTTATTGTTTGACCAAGCTGAGATAGTGGGCACACACTTTTTTAATAGTGATGATAAATAGGATGTGAAAATTATATTTAGCTCTTCTGGCTGTGGTGGACTGAAATAATAAACCAAATTAATAACAGCTGAAGTATGCAAAAAGTACTTTATACTCACCTAATTCCAAAAACATGAATTGCCGAGACGAATCTTTCGGATAAGTTATTGGTGTTGATGAGTGAACCAACAACAGTAACATTTTCCACTCCAACCCAATCTAGATTGCTGTCAAATAGTCCTTTGTAAGATATAAGCTAAAAATCAAGACATCTCCTATCAAAAATTTTGTTTGGCTACTACATTTCCTGTGGGTGTTATCATTTACCTTTTATTTTTGTAAAGTTTATATTTGAATCATTTATTTATCTTTTAAAGTACTGATATGTCATTAATACGAGTAAGTAAATGTAATTACATAATGTAATCATATGGCACTTCATAAAATAAGTTTTCTTAAGTTAATCCAAGAATCAGAAGTAATCAAAAATGGTCCAATATTTTCATTGAAACCTTACGAATGCGAAGTTGAAAACATGAAGCAGATAATTAAAGAGAAAAACGTACTTATAACCAACCATACTGAAAGGATTAAGGAACTGGAACATCAGGTTGCGGAGCTCGAAGCTGCATTAGAAGGACGAAATGACGACCCCGTTTTTAAAGAGCAGAAGAAAAAGCTGGAGCACTACGCCCAAATGTGTAACATTATAAGAAATATGAGAAGTTCATTTATGAAATTACGGCTAGCTACGCAGCGATGATCGATCAACGAAATGCCGTTAATGAGGATTTAACTTCCTTGGAATGTAGTTTTGCAGATTTGTATGGAAAGTATCAACATCTAAAAAGCATTGTAATTGGGTACAAACAAAATCAAGACATCTTAATTGATCATGTTGAGACCTACAAAAATGCTCTAACTCTTCTGCAGAGAAAATATAGTGATTTCAGAGAGTATGCTACCATAAAAATTGGTGAAGCAAACGCGCATATGGCAAAAGAAGATAAAAAACACTTAAATGATATGGCAAAAGTAAAATCTCAAGTTATTCAAAGTAAATCGAAGATCAACGAATTGGAAAAAACTATCTCCCTAATGTCTGCTAATACGAACATTGGTGACGTTAAATTAGATAATAGCAATAAAATATCAATTTTCACACCTTTATCCTTCCCTATTTCTGATTAGATCATTACAAAACAATGTTATATACTAACAATAAATAGTATGGATGATAAAATAAATAAATACATAGTATTTTGTTTTTCATTATAGCAGCACAGTTTTTATCATTGTGGGAGAATGGTTCTACTTTTGTAGCTTTGTGTGTAACCACTAGGTTGTTGATAAAAAATAAAAACAAACACCGAAATTTTGTGTGCAAAAATCAGTATTTAAATTTAAATTACAAATGTCAAATTGCCACAACTCGTCACTCAAAGATACAGCTAGCGAATGCGCTTAAAAGCATTTCTGTGAGGGTAGCGCCGGGTGCATTGGCTCCTCAGGTAAGCCCGCTAGAATTTCCTAGTAAACACCAAGTTGCTGGTGTAATTTCCTAGTGTAGCAACGGTCAGTACAAATATACGAACAATCATAAAAGCTTAATAGTATCTTATGATACAAGTGTATAAGTACACCTTTAAAGCACGTGTGACCAGTCGCTAGTGCTTTAATGGCACTTATTCACATGTATCCATAGGCTATTTCTTCTCCGATCGTAACAGAAATATAAAAACTTAGTTCGGTAACATTTTTTCCGTCACAGTGTGTTAAATATTCTAGGTTATGTTGACATTCAAACTTACGGCAAAGCGTGTTTTAATATGGTATTATCTACTCTAGTGGGATGAGTAACTCATTATGTCACTCATTTGACTCTATTTCCGTTAGGTAATGAAGCTCATTACACCACCCAGTTATGTAATGGCTTCATTACCTAACTGAGTGGTGTAATGGCTTCTTTATTTAACTGAAATAGTGTCAAATGAATGACATAATGACATTTGCCTACTAAAATATTTTTGAAAATGACAGATCTGACATTTCTCTTATTGTACAGACAGATCAATAAAAAAACCAATTAGGGCAGGCTGTGATATGTGTTATAAGTTTGGCAGTACTGAAGTGTATTGTCAGTCTATGTCAAATTCGAGATTAGCAGGTTAGGTTTTGTTTGTTGTTTGACGCGGACTGACGTAAAACTTAACCTGCAAATCTCGAATTTGACATAGACTGACAATACACTTCACTACTGCCAAACGTATAACACATATCTCGCAGCCTGCCCTAATTGGTTTTTTTTATTGATCTCTCTGTACTAGTTTTGAAAGTCATACATTTTTTCATACAAATCTCCCTTGTTAATCGAGCAAATGAATGAAAAAAAAAGGGACTTTCAAAACGTGTTGTACACGTAGTTTTTTTGCATAGTGACCTCTTGCAACTCGAAATTTGGTCGAAAAGGACTTCGGAATTTACAACTGTCAAATTGGCAATTCACAATTTCAATAAAATAGTTTAAAAAAATGTAGTTTTCTTTACGATTTTTTGTTAAAAAACTTATACTTTCTTCAAGATTTTTTGTTTAAAAAAGACGACTTGTGTTCACTATGCAAATAATCTTATGTACGACACCAATACTAGTAACACTATATTGTTTTTCAGAAATTTTTATAACTATTTGATAAAAATAAAATTCTCCACAACACAGTCATATATTACGCAATTATCTACAACTTTTGTTTAAAAAGTTTTGTACAAGTATAGTTTTTGAAAAATAGCAAAATAAAATTTGTACGTAAATTTCCTCGGAGTCCAAAAATTAATAATGATAATAATTTTTTTCAAGTATTATACAGGGTATCCCACAAAGAATGGGACACCAATTGGGCACAGATTCCTTACGTCATAATAAATCAATTAAACCTAATATACCTCAGTACAAAGTCTCTTCAGTAAGAAGTTATAGAGTCTTGCAGTTAAATTTATTATTTTTAATTTTTTTGGCAATTTCCACAAATGTAGAGGTATCGATTTGAATTTTGGTACACATACTTACTATTATGTATAATCTGCTCAGTAAACATAAAAACACAAAATGGCCTTTGAATTCCAAAATTTCATGAGTGTACTTCCAGAATTTATCTTTGTCTAGGAATGTACTTACAAAAACTTACTAAAACAAATAGGTTAAGGGTATGACATTTACCTTCCATCTGTCATAAATGTTGTAAATAAAAACTTTTAAGCGGAAGAGACCAGTTCGCTCCCGTGTATACCTATTGCTTTCTAATGACAGCCCAATTCGCTCCCGTGAATAGCCCTATTCGCTCCCCGCAAAATTAAGCGGCTTATTAACTTGGACATTTGCCCACAATGTTTTTTGTACAAAAGTATAAATTTCGGTCCTCTGTTTAGCTGCGTTGCGGACGAGAGCGAATTGAGCTATGACTTTTTTCGAGCAGGTAGACACGGGAGCAAACTGCACCCTTCCCCTTTTAAGATACAATACAAATTCTGTGTTGGATACAATTGACGTAGCGTTTACTAATAGGCATTTTTATTACATTGTATTAAACTTCAGGTAAGAATTTCTAGAAAAATATCTACTTTGACACTGACAATCAGAAATATTGTCATTTTTAAAATTAAATCTGCGTGTACACAGGCGTGAAAACCTTTGCAAAACAAAATACAGTATCCCTAGTACAAAAATTATATGCACACGCCAACTTCAAAAAACTTTAAAAGTTTTTATGTTTACTGAATGGTCTATACTGCACTAATATGAAAAATTTCATAAACTAGACTTGACTGTAAGGGGTACTTTATCTATCTTTTAAAACTTTTTTTAACTCTAACTTCGTTATCTGTAAATAGTTTTGAAATTTTAGGTTATCTGAAAGAGAATTAAGAAGCACAAAAATAATGTACTCCTAGTTCTTCAGCCTAAAAGCAACCGTTTACCTTAAAATGCCTATCAAAGGTTATTAACACGTGAAATTATCAAGTAGCCATGAGCACAAAAACAATGGCCATCTAGTAAAAAACAATAATAAATCAATTAATGACATTAGTGACATAAGAATTTGCTTTTTTATGTTTAAGAAAATGGCGTTACATAACGAATTCTCCAATGTTGAAGAGTTCATTATACCACAGCATTTTCGTAAGCACAAAAGACATAAAACTGATGTCACCAACATCATTAATTGATTTCTTGTTGTTGTTTACTAGATTACAATCATTACCCATTGTTTTTGTGATCATGGCTACTTGATAATTCCACGTCTTAAAGACAACTAAAAACCTTTGATTCGCATTTTAAGGTAAATGGTAAACTAAGGGTACATTAATTTTGTGTATTTTAATTCTCTTTCAGATAATAACCTAGAATTTTAAAAAATGTTATATATAACGAAGTTAGAGCTAAAAAAAGTTTTCAAAGATAGGTAAAGTGCCCCTTACAGGCAAGTCTAGTTTATAAAATTTTTCCTATTTGTGCTGTACGTAATAGTAAGAATGTATACCAAAATTCAAATCGATACCTGTACATTAATTTGTGGAAATTAAAAAAAAATAAATAATAAAAAATTGAACTTCAAGGCCCTAGAACTGCTTATTGAAGAGCCTTTGTACTAAGATATATTAAGTTTAATCGATTTATTATGACGTAAGCAATTTATGACTATCGGTGTCCCATTCTTTTTCGGACACCCTGTATACTATGTAATTGTTCTATAGTTGTCAATTGTCAAAAATCATAAATTACATTTTTAGAAAAAAATCCTCACAAGTTCAAAATTTAATAATGGGAATACATTTTTTTTTAAAACAGTGTTATATATTACGTAATTGTCTATCATTTTGTGAAAAAATGTTTTAATAAAATGTATAGTTTTTGAAAAATCGCATAATTACATTTTTTCAAAAATGTTCTCGCACAAAATAATGATAGGAATAAATTGTTTAAGACAGTATTATAGGTATATTTCCTAATTGTCTATAACTTTTCTCAACAATGTTTTATTTGTAAAATATATGGTTTTTGAAATAATTGGAAAATTATTTTTTTTCTAAAATTCCATTTTCATGTGTTTAATATATATTTTAAAAATGTAAAAGAGAACCATATACTATGTAATTATCTACAGAAAATGATATCATCGTGACATTTTATAACTGTTATACATAAATCTAGAACTGACTAATTTATGAGCAAATTCGAAAACCAGAAGTTGTACTTTATACTCTTATACATTTTTCCAATTTCCGGAAATCGCAAAATAAAATTTTTACAAACATATCCATGAAAAATGTTTTTCTAAAATATAGTTTCAAAAAAATTCCAAAAATGCCTTTTCCTCATCATTTTATTAAAAATGTAATAGGTAGCAATTTATATCAAGTTGTGCACTCTGAAACATTTTTAACATAAAAAACGAGTGTGAGGAGAATAATGCATATAGTGCGTATTTAAAAAAAATTTCAAAATGTGGGTTGGTAAGGTCTGAATTTTGAAAAATCAAGGTTTTCGCGTAGGCAACGTGTTCTTTTGCGTGTGCATGAATTAACCTACAAAGCACAGGACTCCCAGAGCCCCATCTAAGTTAGCTTCAGCGTCGCTCTTAGGCCACGTGACGTTCTTTGCTTTTTAATCCCGATCATACAAACTTTTAAAGTTGAGATTTTTGCCGAAATATTCCTTTTTGTGTCTTTTGATTCAGAGAAAGTCGTTTCATGGTTTAATCGATTGAGATGAAAATTGATATTTACGTTTTTAATATATCGGAGATTCCAGTGGTACTTGTCTCTTATGCCTTTTTTTCTTTTTCGGGAAAATTTTATAACGGTTTCATAAAAATAAAATTATTTAAAACAGTACCATACATAATAATGTAACTTTTGTTTAAAAAAATTATTTTGTCAGAAATCACGAAATTAAGTTTTTACAAAAATCTTCCCTCCAAAAATTAATAGAATATAATTTTTTATACCAGTATTATGTAATTGTCATTTGTTAAAAATATAGTTTTTGAGAATATCGCAAAATTTAATTTCTACAAAACTTTTACTCTACCCCACTCGTGCCTAAAGAGTAGCTTTATGCACTTGTATCGTAAATTACTATTATTTCACTTGTGAATAATAGACTGTTTATGAAGGTTGTTATGGAGTTAATAATGTCACTTTAAACTGTCAAAATTGAATAAAAATAAAAATTGACGGGTTGTAGCGGTTTTGTCAAAAGTTATCCCTTAAATTTTAAACGAAAGCACTGTATTATGACAAATAATTGCACTATTAGTTATTTTATCCAAATCAATGTTGTTATAGACTTTTAATCAAATTAATTTTAGTATCGTTAAGAGCTTCATTACAGCACCCTTTTTATATAAAATTAGTAATTTGTACAACTTTTAAAAGTCATACTTTTTTCATGAATTTGCAGTTTGATAACGAGAGTGAAGCCCGAGTTACTCAAGCAAATGAATGAAAAAAAGCACTTTCAAAACGTGTTGTACACGTTTTTTTTTGCATAGCAATCTCTTGGTCGAAATTTAGTCGTAAAGGACTTCAGAATTGACAACTGTCAAATTGACATTTCAATACAATTAGTTAAAAAGAGTGTACTTTTTTCATGATTTATGTGTTAAAAAAGTGGAACTTGCAATACGATTTTTCGTTAAAAAAAGACGACTTTCACGATCACTATGCAAAAATAGTATATTGTATGTTAAGAGCTGAAAGTGCATTCTTGCCGCTTGTGCATGAATATTGCTGGTTGAGACGAAGTCAAAACCAGCAATCATGCAAAGCGGCAAGCGCACTTTTAGCTCGAAATATAGATACAATTTTTTCGACGACTGAGCATATTATTAACACGTTAATCGCCGCAATACAAATTCAGAAATGGGTCTCAAGGGCCAACTACGTAGAAGAAACAATAAAACATATCTAATATTGAAACGCCTATCAATAGGCAGCCAAATACACTATCCAAGGGGTAAATGTGTTGTTGGGTATAGGAGGCCACGTGCATTAGGCAAAGCATGTAAAGTTACGCACAATGAGAAGCTACCGTGAATCACACGGCCACGAAAACTTTTCAACGTGAGATGCAAGTTAGCATCACACGGCGCTGTAAATAAAAAGATTGAAATGCACGTTAGCTTCACGTGGCGATTAACGTGTTAAAGGAAAATATCAAATTTCGTTTTATCGCAAACATTAATTGACAATCAAGTTAACATTACTCGCGCAGTCTATATGACATGTGACGCGATTATTTCCACAAATGACGGGCGTTGTCAAGGAAACATTCGGACGTGGCTACCTATTATGTTCACGCAGAAACCCAAAACGCTCGGCGAGCGGCAAAAAAATGAAAACGCACGCTCAGCGGCAAATGTCAACTTTCTGTTGTCAAATGACAGTGAGAAAAATCTACTTTCGATGTCAGTCGTCGAAAAAATACATTGAACCACAATTTATTGATGGAGATAAAATATTGAACAATATATATTTGCTTATGGCTCTTAACGAGACTCGTTCGATTGCCGCAAAACTAGGCTCACCGCCTCGTTTTGGCGATCAAACTCTTTTCGTTAAGATACCCATAATCAAACTGGTATCGTTAATATCTATAACAAACAAGTGTGTTAGTATATATATATATAAGACAGCATACACAGGCCATAAAGGCCTTTTTTTTTTTTTGACGTTGAGCGTGAACGAGGACGGACGTGAGTTATTTCGCACCGACGACAAACCTACAATTTTAGGCATCGCCGTGTAAATTAATTCGCGTAGTTTTTGTTCGGATAGCGTAGAAAACACAGACGTAAGAGTGAAACAGTACAAAGTGAAAAACGGCAAGAACAGTGACATTAATTATAAATAGTGGCGAAATTATTGTAACTGGACACTCAATGGCTTAGCGAGTCTCGAATCGCAGGGTACCTACGTGAAATACAATACGCGAAAGGTCAAGCGCCGAGCCGAGAGCTAAGATAACAAAAGTAAAATCAAAACACAGCGGGTTAAACAAATCTAAACAGCTGTGATCCGAAACACCGAAATTTCATAAACAAACTTTAAAAGTGAACAACGTGGTATTGCGCGGGCCCGTATAGTACACGTCTGTTTTGACCACGACCAAAATCAGCAGTCAACACTAAGAGCACTGACCGGTATTTTCGCCGATCTCTGAGCAGAAAGGTAAATGAACGCGGAAAGAAATAAACACGGAAGAGATAAGGATAACGACGAAGAAGAAGCAGAACGAGGAGCAAAATACTACGAAGTTTTTAGTCAAAGTAAAAAGACACTAAGATCGCCAGAACAGAGAAAAGCACTAGAGGATAGATAAAAGCGGCAAAAGCAGTAATTAGTAACGTATCAGACAACACCGAAAAAAAGGAAGAGGAAATGGAGGAACTGAAGAAAATGATGGCGGAAATGATGAGAGAAATGAAGAAAAACACGGAGGAATTGAAAGAAGAACTGCGAGAAACAAAACAAAACACGACAGAAATGAGGGCAGAAGTGAAGGAAATAAGAAAAGAAATGAAGAAAAATTACAAGAAGAAAAAGGTCAACTGATGGAAAAAATCAAGGCACTGGAAACAAAAATGGAAAAGGAGGAGAAAGAAATGAGGAAAAACAACATTGTTATAAAAGGAATGGAATTAAAAGAAGAAAACCTGACAGAAGGAGTAAAGAAACCATATATATAATACACATATATTGCTAGTAGGGCCTGGAAACGTCAGAAAACATTACGGCGCCGACATAGTCTCACTTAGAGTATAACGCGTCTCGTGCGCATGCGTGAGAATTCAAACTCCGCCTTTAGAAGCGAATTTTAAACTTGACCACTTCCCATTGGCCGGACGACGCCGCCGCGCTTGCACACAGCTCACCATTATACATTGAAGAGTTGATTGTCTGTCTCACTTCCTTGGTAAGTTTCCCACTCATAGCCGCTAGCAATATAGTAAGTATTAGATATATGAAAGAAACTAATAAACGAGAAATTACTAGTAAACGCGAAACTTGGGAAAACCTACCTGATAAAGAGCCAAACACATCCAGGAACAATAGTAACAGAAGTAGAATCATGGAGTAAAAAGCAAGAAATTATGGCAGCAAAGCTAAGAAGCACAAAAATATACATTGACCACGACCTGACGGTAGAAGAAAGAAGAATACAGAAAGAAATTAGAAGCATAGGGAGAGAGGAAAGACAGAAAGGCAACACAGTGAGGATTGGCTATCAAAAAGTAACAATTAATGGAGAGGAATACAAATGGGATAACAAAGAGAATGGAGTGGTAGTGACAGGAGCAAAAGCGCAGGCAAGTCACACCTCAAAAAAGTAAAACAAAACCCTGCACCTAAGACATCGATGACGACACAAGCAAAGAAAAGGAAAGCGAGTAAGATACAGGAAGAAACGATACAAATAGCGACATGGAGCGACATAAAGACGGACTATGGCAATGAACATGGAAACGAGTCTAAGAATAACAGAGAGGAAAAAGTAGAGCTACAAATGAAAAAACCAAAGTTACGTATAGCCACTTGGAATCTACGGGGAAGCTACGAGGAAGGGGCTCTAAAGAATTTAGTGTCGCTGCTAAATAAATACCAAATATATACAATTGCGGTGCAGGAAACTAAACAAAAAGACATAATAATAATGGATGTGGGTGATTACAGATTCTATAATAGTGGAAGTAGCACGAGGATGTTAGTGGTTTCCTAATAAGGAAAAATGGATAAATGCAATTTCTGAATTTAACCCGATATCTGATAGGTTATGTAATATTAGAATAAGAGGAAAGTATAGAAAACTGAACATAATAAATGTGCACGCGCCGTCAGAGGCTGCAGATGAAGAGGTAAAGGCAGAGTACTACGAAAAACTAGAGAATACCCTTAAAGCAAGTAAGAATTACGACATAAAAATAGTATTAGGCGATTTTAATGCTAAAATCGGAAAGGAAGAGAAATATAGACTGTATATAGGGAAATATAGTAGACATGAAGCGAGTAACAGTAATGGGGAAAAAATGATTGAATTTGCGGCAGAAAACGACCTCCGAATTATGAGCACATATTTTCAACACAAAAATATTCACTTAGAGACATGGATAGCCCCGGACGGAAGAACTAGGAACCAGATAGATCACGTAATGATACAAGGTTTACATAAGACGTTTGTCCAAAACATAAGAAGTTATAGAGGGGCTGACTGTGACTCGGATCACATTTTGGTAATCGCGAACATAAAACAGTTTAAACCTACGAGTAGTAATAAAAGCAGTAATAATAGAAACAAATACGACAAAGCGAAGCTGAAAAATGAAGTGTTAATGGCACAATACAATAAGTGTGTAATAAAGGGACTAAATGATAAAAGCAGCACAGGAAAATATAGAGACTGAATGGAACATCCTAGCCGAGGTGATAGATGGTGCAGCACAGACTCTACGAAAAGGGAGGGAAGGTAAAAAAGACGGGTGGTTTAACGCGGACTGCAAGAATAGTATACTGGAAAGAAGTAAAGCCAGATTAAAGTATCTTCAAAGTGAGTCACAAGAGGACAAAAAAAAGTATGAGGAATCAAGAAGAAAAGCTAAGAGAATATGTAGAGCTGCAAAGAGACAAGATTGGGAAAAAAAATTGGAGGAAGTTGAAAACAAGTTTAGAACAAGGGAAGTTAGAAAGTTCTACCAAGGAATTAAAAAAGTAAAGAGCCGTTACCAACATAATAAACTGCAATGTAAATCAGGGACAAGTCAGTGTATATGTGGAGTGCAGGATAGTCTAAAATCCTGGATGAAACATTTCGAGAATGTGCTAAACGGAGTACAATTGGTAGGAGACGAAGGTGAAAGGGAAATTTCACAAAGAACTCAAGATGAAGTAGCAATGCCGACGTGGGTAGAATTCCAAGGAATTTTAAAGAAACAAAAGAATAATAAGAGTCCCGGAGAAAGCGGCATAATAATGGAGTTGATAAAGAATGGAGCACCGGAACTACAAGTAAGAGTGCATACCTTGCTGACAAAAATATGGGAAGAAGAGGTAATGCCAAAAAAATGGCTGGATGGAATCTTGATACCAATCCATAAAAAAGGTGATAAGAACATCTGCACAAATTATAGAGGTATAGCGCTATTAGAGGTAGCATACAAATTGCTAGCGCTATGTGTGAGAGAGAAACTGAACGGCTACGTAGAAGAAAGGTTAGGAGATTACCAATGTGGGTTTAGGCACAACAGGGCTGTGATGGATCAGATCTCCTCAATAAAGCATATAATAGAAAAGAGCTATTATCAAGACCTACCCCTGCATATAGTTTTCATAGATTTCCGTCAGGAATATGATACTATTGACCGAACAAAACTGTACGAAGCTATGCAGGGATTGAGTATACCCGGAAAATTGATAAGGTTGGTGAAGATGACTTTAGAACAAACTAGATGTAAAGTCGAGATAGCAGGTCAATACTCGGACAGTTTCAATGTTAACCGGGGTGTACGGCAGGGTGACCCACTCTTGACAGTGCTTTTCAACGTAATATTAGACAAAATACTGGAAGAAGCAAACGTATATAGTAATGGGACCATCTACCATCATACGCACCAATGCCTTGCTTATGCTGACGACATAGCCCTAGTAGCGAGATCCAAAAAAGAATTAAAGGAGGTCATGATAAGGTTAGAGGCAGTGGCAAGAAGAAAAGGTTTGTGGATAAACGAAGGGAAAACTAAATATATGACACTGGAGGTAGGGACAAAAAGGGCTTTGGGAAGCTTTCAATTTAGTAGTAGTCTTGATGGTAAAGTTTATAGTTTTGAAGGTGTCGAGAGTTTTGTGTACTTGGGAGTAAAGCTCACAAGTAATGGCAGTGAGGACGAGACCATAGAAGATAGAATCCTAAAGGGAAATATAGCAGCAGGAAGTCTGAATAATATATTTAGGTCAAAAGAAATTTCTCGAAATACTAAGATTAGAATTTACCAGACTCTCCTGAGACCAGTAGCTTTATATGGTAGCGAAATGTGGACCCTCACCCAAAAAAACACAAAGACGATCGAGGTTTGGGAAAGGAGAATGCTGAGAAGAATTTTTGAAGGAACCAAGGTGGGTAATGAGTGGCACAGAAAAACAAATAAAGAAGTAATGGAAATGTACGACCAAGTAGCCATAATCCCGTTCATCAAAGCGCAGAGAATCAGATGGCTGGGACACGTGGAAGGGTTGCCAGAGAACAGAGGTACAAGAAAAGTAATGAAGAAGGAAGGAGGAAGAAGACGCAGAGGAAGGCCCCGAAAGAAGTGGTTAGAGGCGGTAAAAGAAGACTTACATAGGCTGCGAGTAGAGAATTGGGAAGAGAAAGCCAAACAGAGAAGCCAGTGGAAACGAATAGTGATGAATGCAATGAATCTGTAACAGTGTATTCTGTAATTTTTATTTTAAGTGTGTTAGTAAGATTGATTAATAATCGAGACATGTAATTGTTGAGATTATTAATCACAGATTAACACACGAGTTAGTTACAATATTTTCCGTTCATTGTATCTTATTAAATTGGGGAACATGTAAAATTGTCGACAAGACAAAAGTTTAACACTTAAAAGTTTTGACATTAATGGAATCTTTAATTAACTATACTAGAGTGCTTGCCATATCTCAACGACCCTGTGCAGTGATCGAAATTCTGTAAATACGTCATAAGCAAGGCTACAGACCAACCTGAAAATATCATTGCGATTTTGCTGCGTTTGATATCGTTTGCTATTTTCGTGCTTATAAGTTAGTTTTTGCGATTTTTATTTATATTTCCGTTTATTATAAAAAACAGTTTTATCAAATAAACACGAAATATTGACACAACCTATTTTAAATTTCGCGCCTGCAAGCTAGCCTGATGTTTTTAGGTTGTACTAAAAACACCATTTGGGCGTCTCGCTCCACAGTTTTCTCCCTTGCTCCACTGCGCATTTGTGGTCGCTGAGATATGGCAAGATCTCTAAGTAACATCGTTTATTAATAGGAAATCATTCTTTAATAGGGGTCATTAATAAATGATTTTCTAACTTTAATCATACCAATAAATAAACGATGAATTTAAAAGCTATAAATTGAATATTAGTATCGCTATTCATATGAAATATGAAAAATAACACTTTTACCAAGTCATGTTTGAAGCACTTTTGTCATATTCAAACTGTTATTATTAATATAATATTAAATAGATATGAATAAATACAAACCTGTTGCAGAAAAGAAATTAGCATGTTCGTACCCCACTGATCGCATTTTAAAAGATGTAAATTTTTCAAATGCATTACGAGGTGACCTTTCTTAGGCTTATAAATACGACCTTTATTGCTGCTTACTACCATGCAACACTATAAATAAAAGCTTCGTTACAAATCTCAGATTATCTATTACGTTATTTCTATTACCTGTGACAGTTTTTGTATTACATGTTGTGGTGATAAATGGGCACTGCAGTATATAGTAACTATTTCAATATCACTCCTTTCTTTTACCAAGTAATCCAAAATTAAACTAAAAATTGTTAAAATAACGTAAATATATGATAAAGAACTGTTGATATAAAAGTGTGTACAATTATCTCGTATTCGGTAAAAGATTTGGTTAATTTTTTTGTCTAATTCTAATTAATATCTTGTACCAATTATAAGATTCTCATCCACACCTTTTTGCAGATCCATGTGGTCCCATAATTAGAAAATGCTGTTCATTTCCAGGTTTTAACCATGTTCTTAAACAATCTAGGGTGTAGCAAACTTGTGCTGTTAGTATTAGTGGTAAATCACTTATGGCTATTTCTACAGCCAATGTACTTATAGTGTTGCTATATGTTTCTATTATATCCCTGTCTTTGTTGTAAAAGTAAAATATAGAGGGTGGTTGCATTTCTCCTGTCCATTCAAATACCTTAAAAATATAAGAACTATAAAAAATTAGATACATAATAAATGCACGTACTTGTTGCGCAAGTAATTCTCTTCCGCTACTTGTAAGGTATCCTCCTAAACCGTTCAAAAGACCTACTGTAAACTGCGCTTTACTGGCAACATCACAAAGTTGAGATAATACAGTAGAAGCAATAGAGATCTTTGATGATGGAATCGCTAATTCCCCATCAGTTATGATCCAGTCAACACCTTTATCAAAATCAGCATTAGATTATTACCACAATGTAAAGCATTAGACGCTTACTCTTATAAAAATAATCCTGAACATAATGCCCTAATACACCTTGAATGTTTTCCGGCTGCTTAGAAACAAAATTCGCAACAAAATCCCCTAAACTTATGTCTTCTTCACTCAGGAACACAATTCCCAATCGAGAAATAGTGGCAGGAGAGGCATAACTTAAATTGTCAGTTTCAAAGAGAAAGTTTACATTAGGTCCAAACTGTATTCTCCAGCCTGATGGTAACGTAAGCAGCTTGTTATCGTCTAGTACTGAGTTTAACGACTCGACCCATTCTGGATCAACGTCGCCATCACACACTATCCAAGACCAGATATCTAAAAGTAACCCAGTAACTACTGTCGTAGCCATAAAAGCAAAACAAACCTAAAGCTTCAGCAGTTGCTTGTAGGCTGCTAAGTGTAAGCACTCCATCAGTCCATTGTCGTGTATCCATATCAATTTGTCCCAATAACTGATTTCGAGGCATAGCTTTAGGATTAAAAATGTGTTGTTTAAGAGTTCTGCTACTGCGAGTTAAAGCCTGTAAAATTTATAACAAATAATGAGTTGAAATTTCAATTTAATATACTTACATTAAACAACAGATTACGTATAGTACTCTTTCCAGAACTTGGAGGTCCAACAATAGCTACCCCCATTCTTTGTTTAAGCTGTTCATACAACTCAACACATTTATTCATCTAAAAATATCACTATAAGTGATTATAAATAGTCTATGTTTAAAACTTACCTGTCTTCTGTTGACTTCCAAACCAAGCTCTATATAACTTTCTTCCAATGCAGCAATTAGCTTCCCATTTCCTGAATCTTCAAATGAGATTGCAGGAAAGATGTCTTGAATCAAAGCATCAAATTTCAAACTATCCATGTAACTTAATTTGGATAAAGTATCCATCCGTAGCGACTGAACTACAAGCTGCAGTTCTGTTTCAAGGGTCAAGCTGTCTGATGAAGATGTTTTACGGAAATTACGAATATTTCTACCACAGCCACTTAAAACTGTTCTTAATGATCGCAAACCCCAATCATAATGTTGCTGCTTACTTAAGAGTTTGCTTAAAATTTAAAAAAATAGTTTAGATTATACAGATTTGAGCTTTATAAGACATTGTTTGATATATTCTGTTAATATATTAAGAGACTTTAACAGATAATTTTCAATGTGCTTGAAAAAATGCAACCTCATAATTGGAATTGAAAATCGCACCAAACTTTTAAATATAGAAAAGTTAATTATATACCTTGTAACAGACCCATTCGTGCTACCTGAATATCTTTTTTCACATATCATACATTGCTAGTAATAAGCTTAATTGTATTTCTCATATGTTGCATTATGTGTTAAGCGGTCACGCATTATAAGTAGCTGTACGCGAGATCACGAGTGTGAATGTGAGTGGAATGTGCGACCACACCAGATTCAAATAGCATGAATCCGGGAAACCGCTACGCTGCATTGATTAATAATTGCAACGGGGAATAAATTCGCACCTAAACCAGTAAGAGGTGCGTGCCGGTGCTCAAGCCTAGGTGACGCTAGTCACTAATAAAAGCACGTGTTCTGTGTAGTTGTGTGTTGGCCTGGATTAATCACCGCCAACATCAACAGTTTCCTGAGTGGCAACACAGCCTACGGAATCATCGGAGATCGTCGCCGAGTTGCCGCCGATTCCTCCATAGCCATAAGCTATTATTTCAACGTCATAGAGCACCATTCTTATACAATTACAAGGACACTTGGGAGTAGCTGAAAGTCAGGCTAGTTTCTAGTTAGAACCACCGCACAAAGTGAGATCTTATTGCGTCATCTTGGGCAATCGTCTTCATGCTTGAGATCACCCAGAACAACGCTAGTACGTCATTTGCTGATGCAGCGTGCCCTCTTGAATTTTACATACTCAGGCAGCAAGTCCAGCGACCAGCGTATTTCAAGAATATACAATTCACCAAGTTCATTCGTGCGTGGAATTTGCGCTCTCGGCGTTTGACTTTGAGTTGACCGTTGAACATTAGCGCCCTATTTAAGGTGCTTTCATTGATGTAACGTACAGCCTTTTTATATGTATTTTCATGTAATATGCGAGTAGAAGCAGCTGCCGCGCGTGGATAGTTAAAACATTGTTAACAGCTTGACTGTATGTTTGGAAGTCATTCGTTCTTTATATTTTATGCACATCTAATTTCTTGTATTTGTGTTTTTCTTACAGATTACATGTCTTTTTATGTAAGCTGTTGGGTTTTTATTGCTGGCAGTGTTTGCATGCATCATTTCAGCATTCCAGATGACAACAAGCAACTCCAAAACAAAATTAGCTTCCCTTAGCCGCACTGACAATGTTAATAGAGTCTTATATACCTCTCCAACTGTTTGAGCTAGTGAACCCAGGGCAATATAAATTAATAGTACAGTAGAGTATAGGGCTGGTTAAAAGCCGCATTACAACCTATTAAGTAAATCTACATTGCCATTGCTTTGACTCATCAGTAAAGCAAATTCAAGTGTAACTATTAAAGCATATAAAAAGTATACTGAGCATTACTTTGTACCTATGTATTGAACTATGCAATACAGACTTAATTTACCATTATTCAGCAAAAGATTATGACCATACTATAAATTACAAATAAATTATTATTACAACAATTACTAAACTGTTTGTTATTTTTTACTGTATTAGAATACGGTAGATCATTTTAAAATGCCATTGATTTGTCTTTGTTTAACCCTCGCCCGGCGGAAATAATTTCAGTTACGCGGAGTGACCCGGATCGAATTCAATTTTTTAAAATTAGTTTTAAAGCACCACAATGTCTGTTTTTCTAATGCATACTTGCACATGATAATATAATCATAAACTTTTATTTTTATTGACTTGCAGACTAAAAAATTCTTCATATTCTGCGTCACTTTTATCGCTGCCACTGTCCTCATCAGACAAAAAATTAAAGTTGTTTTCGTCATCATCACGCATTAGTTCGTCCTACAATTGTTGTTCCGTAAGGAGAATTTTATTAGGATCCATTCTTTTTGCCTATTATTTTACACAGTGTTATTGTTATTATACTCCAGAAAACAAGAAAAAAACAATGGAGCGCAAAACGCGGAAACCGGGTCTTAAGTGACCTGAGCAGATTATCACAGGTATACCACGACCAGCCTCGAGGAATACGCAAACACCCAAAGCAGTATATTGGAAAACGGTAGAATTATTTAAAAAAAAAGAGAAAGTCCGGGTCACTTGAGACCCGGTTTCCGCAGTCTGAGGGTTAAAAATCGCATTAGTTATTCCAATTTTTTTCCAATTTTTGTAATATTTTCAGAACATTACACGTGGCATCAGAAATTCGCCAGATACAAATTACTAATTTTATCTCTTCTTTACATTATCTGTTGTAGCTGTAGAATCTAATAAGTAAGTGAATTTTCTATAAACTTCAGTGTTGCATTAATTTCTTTTACTGGAAAATGCTATTGCCGTTATCTACGCAATAAAAAGTATTAATTACGATGTGACAAAAAAGTTACCGGTGGCGACGGCCAGGATTTAATTCTGTAAAATAACATAATAAAAAATTGCAGAGAGTTTAAATATCTGGGTGTGACGTTCACTAATGACATAAATAGTAATAAAGATATTAAGACAAGAGTCGGTCAAGGAAGATCTGCCATACAGAAGCTGAACTCGATATGGTGGAGCGACAAACCGACTAAAACGACCAAAAGAAATATTTTCAAATCAGTTGTGGAATCAATTGCAAGAGGAGAAGACCTAGAAATACCTGGATGAAAGAAGCCATGAGAAGTAGAAATTAAGTAAAAATTAAGCATCGGCATTTCTTTGTATGAAATGTTATGCCGGGCCGCTTCATTTGACGCTACGCATATTAAAGTCCCTGTACGTATAGGAACTCTACGCATATGTGCCGCAAACGTTGCATCGGCAAACGGCGTGAAGTCAAAGCTCAAAGGGTATTTCAACTACTTCAGAATTCTGAAAAAATTCCCAGCATTTACAAAAATTAATAACGGAATTTGAATCGCGATTTAAAATATTTCGATCAGAAAAGACCGTTCTTAGTTTTAACATTTTTTCTTCACTATGTAATATAGAAGTTCCGGATGAGTTACAAATGGAATTAATAGATTTACAAAACGACACAAATTTATATTTAAAGAAATTTCAAAATGTTGACATACATACTTTCTATCACAACTACATGAATTTAGAAAAATTCCCACGATTAGACGCACATGCAAAGCAAATAATGACACTTTTTGGAAGCACCTATGTTTGCAAACAATTATTTTCCGCAATGAAAATAATTAAAAGCGATCACCAATTGAGAATAAAAGATGTACAGTTAGAAAGCTGCGTGCGAGTTGCTGTGTCGTCTAGATCTGCAAATATAGACCAATTGATGGCAAAGAAGCAATGTCAAATTTCTCATTAAATAATCCTTTTCCACATATATCTTTTGCCGTTTTTTATAGTATTTCTATTAATGAGTGTTTTATTTCTGTAATTTTTTATACTAGGTTTATTTTGTTAATAAAGAGCTAATTTGTTTGTATTATCATAAGTTACTTAGATACGGCCCGCACAACATTTTTCAATTTCTAGCCCGTTGTAAAAAAAGTTTGCTATACCTGCTCTAGAGGGCTGTGGAATTGTTTTGTTAAAAAGTTATGTTGGCAGTCGTGGTAGTAAAAGTCACATTTTATCTCTGTCAATTGAAGGTTATATCAGTAATGTCATTTTAACAAATACACACATTTTTGTTGAATACAAAAAACGTTAATATAAAATACAACTATAGATGTTTAAAGCGATTTCCTCCATTTTTCATACACAGGACCACTTTGTGTTCAGTATTAAACACATTGTGTCAAAGTTAAGTGATTCTGTCAAAATTGTGGAGGTTACATTATTAAGTACCTTGACTCATGACTGCCAACATAAATTAAATTTAAAGTAAATCCACAGCCCTCTAGAGGTTAAAAGTTTTCGATCATACTGTATCTAGGGTGAAATCCAGTGCACCTGACAAAGATGGAGAAGTAAAAGTGCCCCCACTCAATTTCAGTTGTTTGCGCCTTATTTCCTGTGCTGTTCTGTCAATTAATTAATTGACATCTGTTTTGAGCGGTGTTTTGGTTTTGATTTTCTTAATATCATCCTTTATTTTTGGAAAAAAAACTGTTCTTTAAAACACAAGTGAAATTACAGTATCCTTTTAGATTTGCGGTTGTGTTTTATACAACCACTTTTACAGACGCCGTGTCATATTAGATTTTTCTTTTAGTGTTGTTGGTTGTGAGAAAGGGTCAACTGCCTAATTCGAAACGCCAAGCCATTGTATTGGCACTGCTTCAAAGTATATAGAAAGGGAAAAGCAAAACGCAGGCTACAACAAATACATTGGAGAAGATATCGAGAGATCCAAAAAAAACTGTTCCTCAGCGGGCTGTGGAAATTCAACGTACGAATAATATGTTGGTGACACTGTACGTCAATGTAAAATTCGAGGTTAGCAGGTTAGGATTTGCGTCATTTTATGTCATAACTGACGGAAAACCTAACCTGATAACGTCGAATTTGACATTGACGTACAGTGTCACCAACATATTATTCGTACGTTGAATTTCCACAGCCCGCTGAGGAACAGGTTTTTTTGGATCTCTCGATAGAAATATGTACAGATGAAATGGTATTAAAAATGTGGATTAAAGCATTAGAACAAATTACCACTGAAATGTGGAAGAAATACAAACTATACCCATGAAATTATTGAAGAATGGTTAGAAAAAAAGAGTTCATGGAAAATGTTAAGCCACTTGTTATAAATATAGGGAATAATAATTCACACAACGAATTAATATTTATAAAACCATTCGCTTTTCTTGAAATCTTCACAGCCTGCCTAAGCTAGATTTTTTAAAATACGTTATTTCTGAAGGAATGAAGAAACATAATTAAATAGTGTACCCTAGTTTCAAAATTTTAAAAATTATTTTTAAAAACAGTTTTTAGGTTAAGATTTTTGACATGGTTTTGACTATTGCAATTGTTGACATTCAACATTTGCATGAAACTGGTTGTTATAGTGATGTACACAGTTAATCAGTTGGACCCATTGGAAAGCAAGGACGATGTCAGACTGTCCTTAGGACCTTAGGTGAATTCGATAGTAGGCTCAGCATTTCCTTTGTTCTACTTGCCATTATTTTATATACAACACCTAATAGTGATATCCCTCTGTAATTCTGAAATGTTTTTTCTCCTTATTATAGATTGGAGATATAGTCGCTTCGTTCCATTTCCTAGTCATTTTTTCATTTTCCCAGATCTCTCATGTCATCTCATATATTACTCTGTGTAGTTTCTCACCTCTGTATTTAATTATTTCTGCTGTTATTCCACTTTCGCTGGGAATTTTATTTTTTAATTTGTTTATTACTTTTTTAGCACTTCTAATCGTGGTTTTTCTATGTTTCCTCTTCTATTTGGTTTGACCATGTTTCTTGTTGTTGTTGTTCATAGGGTTTAACAACTGATCTTTGTCATTTTCTATTTTCTGCCCTCCATTTAACATTTTTTTTAAGTACCTACTGGGTCTAACGTTTTCCTATTTCTTTGTCATCGCCCATTAGTTTTCCTTCTTTGTTTTCGCAGAGGTCAGTCTTGTATTGGTATCCTTTGGTATACCTTTTCTTTCTTCAAGCCTTGGTGAAAGTTTAGTATTTCTTTATTGCTAAAGCTTTCTTCTGGTCTTTCAAATTTGTCTTCTTTTCTTTCTTCTGCATATTTTCTTTGTTAGTCTTCTTTAGGCAACATATCTTTGCTTATTTTTCTCTGTAGGTTTTTGTAACATTGTTATGCTGATTTTATTTCTTTTCTCAATATCTTCTTTGCATTCTTCGTCAAACTGTTGGTTTCCATAAAAAATGTTACTGTTTACTTCCAATTCTTTTGCTGCTATCTTGATTACATACCATTTGTAATGCTTCCAATTTCTTTGCGATGTTATGCTGTTCTTTCAGAGTAACTACATTTTGTTTCATTCTTTCTGTGTATCTTTATATCATTTCTGGGATATAGATTAGCTCCCTTTTCTCCTTATTTTGCCACCCTCCCTTTATTTTACTTTTTTAATAATTTTATCAATTGTTAGGATGAATACAAGGTATTTTTCTTGTCTTATTCCTGTACCAACTTCTATAGGACCTGTTAGTTGTCCTTCTATCTTCAAGTCCATTGTGTTGCCATGATAAAAATCTTCAATCACCTTTACCATGTCCAAGAAATTTTTATGTTGTCTTGGTTACGGCTCGTGAACTTTTCTATTGGTCATTAATGAGTGTCGTACGATTTTCACATATAATCTCATAAGAGCATTAATTCTTTTCGGAATTTTTTTTGAGTGCGTTTCAACAACGCGAGAGCAAATTTGGTCGTTATTGGAATGCACGATGATTTTTATGTTGTCTTGCTTACGGCTCGTAAACTAATTTTTCCATTGGTCATTAATGAGTGTCGTACGATTTTCGGGTAAATTTTTTTTAAGAACTTTGCAAATTAATGCAAATTAATTAAATTATTTAGCTAGAGTGTAGAATAACACCTTATTTTACATTTTAGCTAAACAAATCAGTTATCCTATAGAATAACTAGATATTCTACAATCTACATAATACCATGTTATAGACTTTCATTATAACATAGACATCAATATGATACTAATTTTTAGAATAAGAGAGCATTTTTATATATTAAATTAACAATTAAAACAATATAACTTTCTAGACTAGAAATTAAATCTCATAAATAACGATTGAACTAAAGTTAGACACACATAATTCTTAAAAATGTGAAAAAACAATAAAATAATTTTCTATACCTAAATATATAAGTAATAATTTTAATACCTTGCACACGAAAATATTTCCACTAATTTGCGTCCAATCATATCTACGTGCTTGTACCCATCACAATGTAGTAGAGTGGTTGCAATTTGTTCGTGATCTGGGTGAGTCATGACGACTGGTCTAAATAGTTGCTTCAGGCTATCAGGGAGCTTATTTCTGCCTCCATAACTACCACCAGCAGGATTAAGTGTTATAAATATGCCACAGTGTTTATTTACTTGTATCTAAAAAAAGTATGCTAACAATGAAATTTTAAAACGGAAGTCTTACCTCTTGTTCTAGCAATGTAACGGTCTGCCGGTTTAGTCGTAAAGCATTTTGAATGGGTTGTATGTGCATAGAAACTGCAGACAATGTAGCTTCATCCAAACGGTTAAATTCGTCGAAGCAACCCCAAGCCCCGCTGCGAGCTAAGCCTGACAAAATTCGACCCATTGATGCAGCATCAATTCCCTAAAAGTTTTTGAATAATGTCAAAATATCCCAGTTTAAATATTTATTTACCTCGTCACAGTTGAAAACTAAAACTTGCCTGCCTAATAGTGAGCCTAAGGCTTTAACAGATTCGGTTTTTCCAGTACCTGCTGGCCCATATGGATTTCCACCCATTCCCAGATGCATACCCTTGTTAAAAAAGATACAATATTGCAATTTATATTTAAAAATATAACTTACTTGAGTTAATGTTAGGAAACACTTGTCCGTCAGGGGTGTTCTAACTAATTTTGGCTGATTTCCATGGTATTCATATGAATATTCCATTTCGGCATTAACCATTTTCACTACGACATTGCCAGATGAATTAGAATAATACCTATAAATAAAATAATTTAACATTTAAGCTTTATAAGCTTTAAAACTGTACCGTAATTGTTTCTGCCAATTCCAATCGCTAATTTTAACTACATTTGTTTGAATCAAATCGTCTATAACAAAAATGTGATGGATGGTATCCAATAGCAGAGCTTTTAGTTTTAGTTCCAGAACGTTAGAGTCATCATCATCGCCAGTATTCGATTGTAAACTCTTATCTCCACTTTCACTAAATTCGAGAGAACTGTAGTGATTTAACTGAGCCTGTAAGTTTAAAATTTTTAACTTTTATTGCTTTTAGTTAAATTATAAGAGCACCTTATAATTTGCCAATAAGGGTGGAAGAGCCATACTTGAAATAGCGTGCTCACATTTTGCGGTAAATGTGATATTATCGGCTAGACACAAAATCTGTGATGGATACTTGAGAGGATCAGCATTTTGTCCCTCAGCCAAGCAACGAACCAGATGTTCTTGTAAAGAATTTTGCATTTCTTTAACAAGCACATTTAACCAGTCCTGAAAGAGACATCAACAATTTTGTAAGCATTCATGTGATCTAAGAATAATCTTAATTGAAGAACTCAAGAAAAATATACAAGATGATGTACGGGAAAGTTCCATTCCAAAAATTGGCAACCCCAAATTTAATGTCACAGGATACTGCGACATTAAATTTGTGTTTACCATATTACAAAACAGATATGCCTCTTTGGTATGCTTGATAGTTTAATGACTTAAGTCAAGCTCATTTAGCTCAAAAAAAGTTTAAATAATAACCGAAATGATCTTAATCTTTGGCGAACGTCGTACATGATGCATGACCATATGGTCAAATATATTGTAAGGGATTATATGTTATATTATTATGTGATTATGATTTAATAAATAAATACACACCCTACACATATTTTTACTTCTTTTAAAATCAAATTTTTACTGATTAAAAGCAAATGAATATCTGTATCAATGGGTTCATTGAATTCAGTGTTTTGCCCATATTAGTATTGCGCACATCTGCAAGTTAGATAAATTATGGCTAGCTCTATTTTTCGGTAGGCATGGACTCAAAATCTAGTTGGGTTCACCTATTTGTTCAAAATAAAAATCCCTGTGTTACGCCACTGGGCTATGAAATTCAGAAGTAGCAAACACGCAGACTCACCGCGCTGTCAATAATATCTATCAGCAAATCGATTCCACGTGCAGTTCATTTCTGTGTGATTATAGTGAATTTAAAAGCAAATCCATGAACAAATTAACAGGTAATTCAAATCTCGCGCCTTATTAAGCGTTCCTAATCGTGTTTTGGTTTAGATCGTTGGCGGCTTCCTTCGCAATTCAGATGTTTTCAACGCGTCCCTAACATAACCTCAACTTATATTTTCACAATTTCTGGAACTCCTGCTCTATTTTGACGTATTGTAATACTGAGATCGGCTTCCTCTCATAAGGATCGTTCCTCATGGTAAATTTCGTAGCTCTACCACGCTTATTTGCTTGGCACACTAACTTGACCTTTCTTAGGTTGCGGCAACTTCCTCAGACAGCTTCTCCTGATGCTTGCGGCTGGATGCTGAACCACCGGGATGCTGCAACTGCTATGCTGGTCTCATACACACCGGGCGGAACTGTTGACACCCTCTCTCAGGCTCTGGAACTAGGCTGAAGCCCACAACTGATGATCGGAAACTGGATCTGGGCTGCCGATCTTGTCAGAAGCGGTCACAGGAGAAAATATTTTTTTATGTGTTGGATTTTTTTTACCCACACTCTCACATGTGCACTGTAAACTGCTGATCACGGCGGTATAATGATTTTTTATTAATTTTTATGGTAAATGGTTTAAAAGTTAAATAAACTGGAGACACAAATTGGCTTGTCTGGAATTAATTAATTTCAATTGTTTTTTTTGTTTGTTAACAACAATTGCCTATCCGGCTACATAAAAATGGATGTTAACTGAATACAATGCAATTACTTATAATCTAATTTACAACTTAATATAAAAAACTGTACATCATCTTACTTTCTAAATTATTGTTTGTTCATGTTTGCAATTTATCTAAGTTCTAGCGCCACACACAAAGTTTTATTTTAATTGTCTGTTCACTTGTATCATTACACTGACTTATTTTTATAAACACAAATCTTGTCCATTTCCTATAGTGTGATTTTCTTGCAGTTTTATAAAACCCGTCTGAATTTCACCAATCTTCAAATATCACTGCTCCCTTTTCTTCTAGCCTTATTCGCTCTAGTATTGTGCTCTTTTTGCACTGTATTGAACATTCTGTCCTTTTTACCTTTATTTAAAAAGTTCATAGAACTGTACTTATTTGATTAAACTGATATGCAAATTTAATTAACCTGCATGTAATAAACCCCTTTGGTGATAGATTTGTTGAATTTTGATTGGCTTTACTTTGCACCAACCTCTTAATTTACGTTAATTGATAAAACTGTGAATCTAATTTACGATTTGAGCTTTGCCTTATTGCCATTCATTCTAAAGTAATTTCATTTAATATCGGCAATGCTTGACCGATGTAATCAGCAATTCAAATTTTTAATGTGGCTTCTTGCAGATGCCTGCTTACCCCAGGTCTGTGCTTTTATTGACTTGCTTTAATTATTGAATCTGCAAGCAGAGTTGTGTAACGGGCTAAAGACCATTTCAATATTTGTACCAAAGGTACCTTACTGATACATTTGGAACCTGGAGACAGAAGCAAGGAAAAATTGGCTACCACTGAAAAGAGGTAACAGCAGAACAGCAAACAGCAATATTAGTCAAAGAGTTCTTTAATGCAGTTAGAAATTATCCAGTCTTCAGTTTCAAGGATTATTAGAAGAAATCAGTTTCAGTCATACCATGTAATTTTAGTTCAGGATCTTAAGGAAAATGATTTTCCAATACGATTACAGTTCAGTCAGTTTGTTCAAGACCAAATGAATGTTGACAGTAACTTCATGAACTACGTCCTCTCCAGCGATAAAGTACATTTTAGTAACTATGGTAACGTTAACAAACATAATTGTCATTATTATACACTAGTTAATCCTTGCTAGATAAAAACTAAACATTTCCATAGAGTGTATTCTGTAAATGTGTGGCGTGGAATTCTAAAGGATCATATTGTTGGTCCTGAGCCCATAGGACTTAAATTTCTTAAGCGAATGAAGCTCAGTTTAATCCTTTGTCATACACAATATTTTATTTAATACACTAGTACAGTAAAATTGTCGTTTTACCTTAAAAAAATTGGCCGCGGCGATTCCTCTTGCCCAGTGGTTTAGGGTCATTAGACAAGTGTAGAACCAAAAAGCCGTGCCCCCAACCCCTGTCAAACAGCCGCCATCTTGAAAACATTTTGAAATTGTTTTTTCTAGCGATCCATTGGTTGAATAGAAAAACTTATTGCACAAAAAATGTTGGAAATAAAATTCTACACATTTTTGGTCTATGCCACGATAACGCAAAGTTGGTATTTCGAATGGTAGAGGGCGAAAAAGTTGCCAAAAATTGTTTTTTTCTGTGCGTGAAAAGCGATAAACCTTTTTTTCGAAAACTGTCATCAAATGTTGACATTTTCGTTAAATTCTCAGTAAGCAAAGTGATTCTTTTTTGTCACTTAACAGCGAAATACTTTTATGTTCTAGAAGGCAAAACTCTTTTGCGTTCTAGAACATAAAAGAAATGTCAAAAAATTTGTAATTTTTTAGGAACTTATTTGTGATTTTATTAATTAAGTAACCCACATTAGTTTTATATTAAGTAATTTAAAATTTCAATAGATACTAATAACTATTATAAACTATTATAAACATGACTAATTTATGTTGTACTACATGTAAATTGAAGGTGCCGATATTGCAGTGAGTTAAATTTGACATTTGTTAAACAATTCAGCAGGCCGTGGTTCAAAAATTGATTGTTTATGAAATATAAAATTGTCAATTAACGTTGACAGTTACCTTATTTAATTTTTGTTATTCTCATACTCCTTAGTTTTGTTGCAGTTTTCGAAAAATCATTGTTTGCATCTCAAATGCGAAATGCTTTTGCGTTCTAGATACAAAAATAGCCATTTCCAGGTATTTTTCTTGAACTCCTGCTGTTCTAAACGTGTTACAACTTGCATTTAATTGCATTTTATGCATCAGTTCGGAGTAAAACTTCATGGAAAAACGTTCTGTTCTGTTCATACAAAATGCCCGATTACTGTTTTGTTTGTAAAGAAGAAGTCAGCGAGGACCAAAAACCCGTGACTGCGCGAGGTAAAAATTCTCTTATCATGGGTGTACAAGAATTGGGGGCCAACTTTTGTGGTTGCAGAAAAGCTGGCCTCAATTGTTCCGCAATGTGCGAAAATTGCGGCGGACAAACCTATTACAGTTCAACCAATACTGAATCAGACAGCGAGGATGAAAATTATGACACCGACGAGGAATTAGCTTCACAAGTTGTCGGGTCTTTTTTCAATAAAAGTTCAAGTAACACTCCTATCATGATCGATAATTACTTGGTTACGTCCGAGGCCCCCAAAAAAAAAAGTGTTTGAGTCAACTACAATGTATCTTATGGTTTATACAAAAATAAATTACTTTCAATGTATATATTCCTTTTCCATAATTTTCATTTTTTTTACCTATATCAACTTCTCGGTATCGCGGCAATAACCAAAAATGTGTAGAATTTCTGTAGGTTCTGAAAACCTATTCACATTGAAACTACTTGAGTGACGTGATGATTTACCTTGCAAAAGAGAAATGGCTACTTTGCTGTGCCGGAATATACATTTTCCACGCCGCGCGAACTTTGAAGGGCTGTAACTCAGAGACTATTTAAAGCAATCACTTTATTAAAAGATATTCGTGCACATATTTTTAAGCACTACAACTATCACAATTGCAATTTTCCGAAAAACCACCCCCGCAGAATTAGAATAGCGGAAATCGATTTTTGGTAAATTTGTCGCCCTCTACCGTTCGAAATACCAATTTCTCGGTATCGCAGTAATAACCAAAAATGTGTAGAATTTTATTTCCAAAATTTTTTTGTCCAATAACTTTTTCTGTGCAACCAATGGAGCGCGAGAAAAAAGGATTTCAAAATATTTCAAGCTGTTTGACAGGGGGTGGGGGCACGGCTTTTTGGTTCTACACTTGTCTAATGACCCTAAACCACTGGGCAAGAGGAATCGCCTAGGCCAAGTTTTTTAAGGTGGCGGGGTGTTTCCCGACAATTTTACTGTTTTACACTAACTAACCTTTAGATAAAGTGCCTTCAGAACTGATCAAACGTTTTGAATGGTCAGGGTTATACAACGTATGAATAATATGTTGGTGGCACTGCAAGTCTATGTCAAATTCGAGGTTAGCAGGTTAGGTTTTGCGTCAGTCTGTGTCAAAACTGACGGAAAACCTAACCTGATAACCTCAAATTTGACATAGACTTATAGTGCTATTCTCTTCTAGTTGTTCTCTTAATGTCATTTTTTGGCAGTGGTTTAGTATGATATGTTTTTATCGGACTTTTTCCACTGTCTAAGGTGTATATCACACAACGTTTCGGGAGTTTCGATCTACTCCTGTCTTCAGGTGTTCTTAGTTACTCCTAAGAAGACGCATAAAGACGTACAATATCAGTCCTTCTCAGGACTAACTAAGAACATCTGAAGACGGAAGTATACACCCTAGACAGTGGAAAATGTCCGATAAAAACATCTCAACATATTTTTCATACGTTGTATAACCATGACCATTCAAAATCGTTTGATCATTTCTGAAGGCATTGTATAACTTTAATACCCTTTAATTTCAATTAAGGTATAAAGTAAATTTTTCTTCTATAATAATTTTCAAGGTCAACTTTCTAGGGGATAAGTTGCATTCCTGCAGGGTCCCTAGTTTTAATAATGTTGGTACATAGATTTTTAGTTCTTTTCTTCCACTAAAAAAATTATTGTCATTTTGACAGATATGTCATTATTTAATATCGCTTGCTTCATTTTTGCATTTAAAATATTTCTTGGTTTTCTTTGTTTATCCGATTTTATTGATGATGATGATGATTCCATGTTAAAAAGAAATTTGTCAAGAGTTCAAATTAAGAAACTTTGACATTCAAAATTGACACATAACCATAATTTTCAAAAAGTTCTACCAACACGAGGTATAAAAATTTCCTAGCGTTTTAATCACATATCTACCAACATTGTAACACTTTGACAGTTATTATACAGTGTGTTTCACTTTACATGGAAGCACCCCTGTATTTTATTTGTTTTTGTATGAATCGATTTGAATTTTTTACTAGTTGTACAACTCACCAAGAGGCATTTATTCATGTCCTTGAGCGCAAATGAGGCTATTAGCCTGGCCTACTACGATGAAGAACATGGATCGTATTGTCAATATTTTGCATCGCGTTAGAGTTACAGCAAAAAGTTATTAAGAAAAGTTGTTTAGAATCAAAAGAGTACCCCAGATGCCAATTTTTGTTTAATAATTCAAATTTTTAATTTGCATCCATAAATTTGTCAAAGTCCCAAATTTCAACTTTTAATTTGGTATCAAATGGTGCCATGGAGAAACAGCTTTTTTATTATTGTTGCACAAGTCATTAGCTATTAATAATGGCTGAATTACGTTTAAATATAGCTGAGAAAGTAGAAATAATTAGAATTACTGGTGGAAATGCAAGATCCAATAGAGAAGTAGCTAAAATATTTAATGGAAGGATTCCAGGGCGTGCACCTATTTAACCTGGAACTGTTTAAAAAATTTATCATTTTTTTAATTTGTGTCAGGATAAATAGGTGCACGCCCTGGATGCCTTCCATTAAATATTCTAGCTAGTTCTCTATTGGATCTTGCATTTTCACCATTAATTCCAATTATTTCTACTTTCTCAGCTACAGTTAAACGTAATTCAGCCATTATTAATAGCTAATGACGCTTGCAAAAATAATAAAAATGCTGTTTCTCCATGGCACCATTTGATACCAAATTAAAAGTTGAAATTTGGGACTTGGACAAATTTATGGATAAAAATTAAAAATTCGAATTATTAAACGAAAATCGGTATCTGGGGTATTCTTTTTATTCTAAACAACTTTTCTTAATAACTTTTCGCTGTAACTCTAACGCGAAGCAAAATATTGACAATACGACTCATGTTCTTCATCGTAGTAGGCCAGGCTAATAACGTCATTTGCGCTCAAGGACATGAATAGATGCCTCTTGGTGAGTTGTACAACTGGTAAAAAATTCAAATCGATTCATACAAAAACAAATAAAATACAGGGGTGCTTCCATGTAAAGTGAAACACACTGTATAAAAAAAAACGTACTTTACATTACTAAAAGTTGGGCAAACAACGGGATACATTTTGATTGGTTTGGATCACTCTTTGCAAGGCATGTGAGATAAAAGTGCTGTTTTTACATATTTTGTAATACCTATGTTACGAACGATAGTTTCACACATACAAATCTAAATCTTAACTAAACTGACCAAATATTCCTAATAGTCGGTTCTAGAGATCCTCAGAATGATCAATACTATAAAAACTCTTCCATCAAAAGCAAGTTAGCAAGGTTAGTTCCCATAACCTCTTTGTTTGACATATATATATACCAAACATACAATCGGGTTTTAGGCGCCAACACAGCACAACCACCGCTTTACTTCATATTACCGATGAAATTATTAACGCATGTGATAAAGGAAAATCTTCAATCTTGGTTTTACTTGACTACAGCAAGGAATTTGATACTATTAATCATGAGGTCCTTTGTGCTAAGCTGGAATATCATAATTTTGATCAAAATTCGATTAAATTTGTAAAAAGCTATTTAAGCAATAGAACACAAAGTGTGAAATTAGATGCCAAAGTATCGGCATCCCTTGCTGTGGTTAAGGGCGTACCTCAGGGGAGTGTGCTTAGACCGTTACTGTTTTGTATATATACCGCTGACCTTTGCGAAAAAGTTAAGTTTGTGGATATGCACTGCTATGCTGATGATACGCAGCTTCTTTTTTCTTTTCCTCATGCTAATGATCATATAATTAATAACTTAAACAGTGACTTAGACTCTATATTTAATTTTTCAACAAAATTGCAATTAAAAATCAATACAAAGAAATCGTTTGTCATGTTATTTGGCAAAGACAAAGATCAAAACTTTCAGGTGAAAATGAACGGCAAACTATTGCCCGTTCTTGCCGAATGCAGGAATTTGGGCTTAGTAATTGACACAGATCTGAGATTTAAAACGCATATTAATAAAGTATTACAACGAGCCTATGCTACATTGAAAATGTTATATTCTCAAAAAAGCCTGCTGTCAAAGGATTTAATATATATTATCAGAGGCTCTCATTTTATCATTGTTTGATTACTGTGATGTAGTCTATGGTCCCTGTATTGATGTTGAAACTAAAAAGAGAATACAAATTTTACAAAATAGTTGTGTTCGTTTTGCGTTAAAAATAAACAGACGTCAACACATTACTCCTTATTACAATAATATCAAATGGCTCAAAATGGAACAGAGACGATTGTATCACCTTGCATGTCTAACACATTCCATACTTATTACTAAAACAAAATCCTAGTTATCTGTTTGATAAACTAATAACAAGAACACATTTGCATGGGTTAAACTTACGTTGTTCAGGTTTAAACATTCCACAACACACCACAGCTATGTTTCGGCGATCCTTTGTGTACAATGCTGTAACCGCCTACAATGGCATTCCACATGAAATAAAACAATACTCAATGATACAATTAAAAAAACATTTACATTCATACCTATTGAATCATTAACTATAGCCTGATTAAAACAATTATTTGCCTTATTTTTTCCTTAACTGCTTTTTTTTTAATATATTATACGTGCCTTGAGTATTTACATGACATATGGATTATTGGTTATTGTTTACTCTAATTTTGAATTTTAGTTTATATGTTTATATCCTTGTGCGATACATGTTAAAATTATTTTGTGTAATACCATTATATTATTAGTTGGTTAAGTGGAAGAACGGCCTTAGCCGAACTTCGCCAACTTTAAAAATAAAGCGAATTTATTATTATTATTATTAGTATATGTCAAATATCTAATTAGGATCAAAAATGTATGTCAAATCAGGCTGTTTGCCCAACTTTTAAGCTGTGTTCGTTAAGTACATCGCAAAGCGGAGCTTGAGCAGATCGAGTTTTAGTCACGTGACTAGCGAGCATCGAATATTGGAAAGCATTTACCGAACGGTCAACTGTCACCTGTCACAAAATGTGCAAATGTCAAACTAAAACGTTACTTTCATTGATTCATTCATTCATAATCTTTAGCCTCCTTTACTTTCGGTGTTGAGGACCATTCATATATATATATACATTAGCACTGTAGGCCTAGCAGGCCCATGGCTTGATTTATAGTCTTTTTCCACACTTTTTTGTCACTACACTTTTCTTGCCACTTCTTAACCTCACACTTTTCTATATCCTCCATGACTTCTTTTTTCCATCTTGCTCTCGGCTTTCCTAATCGTTTCTTCCCTCCGATGTTGCTTTGTAATATCCGGTTTGGAATCCTACTGGCATCCATTCTTGATATATGGCCCAGCCATCTCAGCCTTTGTCCTTTAACTGTTGCTACTATGTCTGGATCTTTGTAGAGTTCTTGTAGTTCCTTGTTGGTTCTCCTTTCCCATTTCTGCTGTATTTTTTGCCGCCAAATATCTTCCTGAGCATCTTCCTTTCCCACACTCCTAGCATCTTACATTCTGTCGTTCCTAGTGTCCATACCTCACTTGCATAAGTTACTATTGGTCTAATTAAAGTTTTATAGATCTTCAATTTGAGGCCCCTTAATATATTTTTATTATATATGCACCCTCTGAATGCCTGGATTCCACGGTTCCCAGCCATTATTCTTCTCTGTATTTCCTTCCTTATGTCTGGTGTTCTGTAAAATTCCGTACCTAGGTATGTGAATGCGTCTACCTCTTTGAAACTGTACACTTTTCCTTCAGTTGTCCTTATTGTTAGTCTGCTTGAGCTTTCATACTGTTTTTCGGTCAATGTCATGTATTTGGTCTTGCCTTCATTGATATTCAGTCCCATTTCTCGTGCTACTTCGTTCATTCTCAGTATTATGGTTTTTAACTCTATTTTACTTCTTGCTAGTATTGCCAGATCATCGGCAAATGCCAAGCACTGGTGTTTGTGTGATATACCAGACCTGATCTGTTTATTTTGGCTTTTCTGATTATATACTCTAGCGCGCAGTTAAACAATATTGGGGAGAGGGGGTCGGCTTGCCTTAATCCTTCGTGAACTTCAAACTGTCCTGATAATTTGTTTCCTACTCTTACCATGTTTTTTGTTTGTTTCAACGTTAGTTTTATTAGTCTCAGCAGTTTTCCATTTACACCTAGCGTTATATAGTTTTTTCCTATTAATCGTATCAAACGCTTGTTTGTAATCTATAAAGACTAGATACGATTCCTTTTTGTACTCATAGCTTTCGGATTGTATTTCCCTTAATGCGAATATATGATCTACTAGCGACCTGCCCTTTCTGAAACCACACTGGTATTCGCCTATCTCCCCCTCCACTTTTATTTTTAGCTTATTTTTTAGATGGGTGGCTAAGATTTTGTACGCCACATTTAGCAATGCGATACCTCTGTAGTTCCCACATTCGGTTTTGTCTCCTTTCTTGTAGATCGTTAGTAGTATCTCTTCGTTCCACTGTTGCGGTAATTTTTCCTGGGTCCATATCTCTCCAATTAGGTACCAAAGCCCTCTCACTAAATGTTGACCTCCATATTTATATAGCTCCGCATGTAGCTTATCGTCTTTCCATTCATATTCAAATATTAAATAACGCCGCCATGCATTTGCTACTGTTGTTACTTGTCATGCGCGAATGGTTGAAATACATCGAGCAAATCGAGGAACATCGAAACGCTCGGTTCAGTACTTACCGAACGCTGACAGATCTCCTCGCTTGGCTCGCTCCGTATTTAACAAACGATTTCCAGGAAACAGAGCTGTCAGAGGTACCTTTCTGAACACAGTTTTAGTAAACTATATACAGGATGTCTAATGTCAAATTCAAGGTTAGCAGGTTAGGTTTTGTGTCAGTTTTGACACAGACTGATGCAACACCTAACCTGCTAACCTCGAATTTGACATAGACTGACAGTGCCACCAACATATTATACATACAACAAATATTTCAAAGGCAACTTGATGGAAGAGCATTTATAACCACCCGTACAAGTCGGCGCCTACATTCGTGTACACTTGTGCACCACCAAATGTGAATGCATTGCAAAACGGCAAAGGTAGGTAGAAGACAGATGCCATTAAGCCACCAAATATTAAAGGCACGTACAGGAGCCAGCTCCAAATACTGGAGATGAAGTGTTGTTGCATAGTGTATGTGCTATAATTAAGGGTGCTGAAAGTGATATTGCAGCCCCAAATATGCAACTCGCAATTAGCATATGCCTCACTAGAATTACACCAGGGTCTTCTAGGAAGGAAAACTATGTAAAAAGCTATTGGACAGCGCGGGTCCTCTCTGCGGTAGTCATTGCCCTTGGTGCAGTCAATTACAAACGGGGTATATTAAGTGTAAGATTGTTATAACTGTATTTAACTTGTTATATGCGCCTCCAGGGCAAGGCAACCGGTAAGTGCATGTACAGAGGTTGCTTAAAATTGTACGGAACATGATAATTCCATGAGGTGGAAAAATTTGCCATAAGAGTTTCCGAAATAGTATTTGAACCTTTTCCAACTTATGGAAATGCCGTGTTCCTTACAATGTTAGGCAACCTGTATAAGAAGAGTTATCCATTTGACGACCCGCCAGCTGTGTGTAAAGTAAACAGCAATCAGTTTAAACTTGATCACATGACCACGCCTGGGCGTTATTGAAATTAAAAAGACTGCATCGTTAGAGTACTCGTACTTTCCCATGAAACACCCTGCATTATTGCCACATTCAACTGATTTTTTTTTTAGATTTACAGGTACACATTTTTGAGTCATATGAAGGGACATCTTGTAAGTATGATGGAAAATTTTAAATTAAATTATTAAAATGTATGAATGACATACCTCAACCGGCTGATTAATATCTACGGAATGTTTTAGAGGCACCACTTCACCTTGCAGGGAGCAAATAGCATCAATATTTTGACCACTCAAATCAAGTTTGATGCTGTGGATTCCAGCAAACAGCTTTTTTAAATGATTTTGTATCACTTGCTCTTTTGAAGACTGCCCAATCACTTCCAGTAAATCGTCATCACCCAAGAATAAAAATCTTGGAAATTTATTTCTTTTTTCCTACGAAAACAATCTGTAACACTTAACAGATTTAAGGTAAAAACATACAGCTAAGAAGTTATCAAGGCTATTTTGACATCTAGATAACTGGTCGTGCAGATTTTCAAGGATTGACCTTAGGTTTGGATAACGACTTAGTGCTGTGACGCGTGGATCTCGATCAATGTAGGAAAGCAAGTAGCGAAAATCTTTGTCTAAACGTTCAAAGCGACTTTTCTCTTGTCCTAATGTCCCACCACCAAAAATGGGTTGTAAATATATCCATCTAATAAAAAAATCGTGTTTGCAATGTCGTCAAAATCAAATATTAGTACTTACTTTCTCTGAATTTGAGCTAAAGATGTTAAATATTGATCTAAATCAACTAATCGTGTTTCCCACAACTCAGCACGTTCTGAAAAGCTGTTGTAATCAGCTGAATTTTTAACGGATTGCAGTAAACTTTGATTATCACCAACCTATAGAATTACACACATTTTATAAAATGCAATACCTCACTAATGCACAAAAATGAATTAAACTCACTTTATTAAGAATATCTTTGAAATCTTTAATTAACATAATAGTTTTTCCATGTGAATCCAAATGAGTAGTTAATACAAACCGACTTTGTACATCCCATTGATCTAATTCAGCGAGAGCTTGTCTAACAACTACTTCACTAGCAGCTTTTTTACATATCGTCTGGAAACAAAGTGCAAAGCTACTTACTCAACCGTTTCTATTTTATAAAAATGCTTAATTGGTACCTGTAGTTCTTTTGTATGAAGAGCCAAAGATTCTGAAACACTTAGAAAATCTCCCAGGTATAAAATATCAATTGGTTTAGGAGGCATTCCAAGTATAGTAAAAGTTTCCATCCAATGTTTATCTGTGAAGTCTTCGCCTCGAATGTACTTCAATACAGGTACAGCAGTCTAAATTAACGATATATTTACTTTTATTATGGTAGCTGTAGATACAATCTTACCTTATACTTTAAAATTTCTTGTAAAATTCTAGTCGTAACAGCTGTATTTTCTGAATTTTCCAACTTAGACTGCCAGCTCAACAAAAATTCCTCCAGGCGATAGCTCTTCTTACGGAAAACTATCCACTCTTCGCTGCTTAATTTTTCCAACTCTTTAATTATATGAGATTATAGACAATTAAAATCAATAAATTGAACTGGTTGTGCGGTTGGCACTTGATGAAACATTAGTCAACTTTTAAAATTCATAAAACTTGTGGCTGGTTTTATAAAATATATTCGAACTCTGACAAATGTTTTGGCCTCGAAGTATTCCCAGGAGTAGCTATAGCAAAACTATAGTGCCAATAGGACCACAGACCGTTGTGTGTGGTAAAGAGCCACATCCTACTCGAGGTAGCCCTGTTAAAGCAGAACACGACGGATCTAGACCAGAGAAGGTCGATAAAAAATCCATTCGGGTAAGGCTAGCAACCCGCTATGGATGAAAGCTGATTTTTCTCATAGAAATGGTGGACGAACCCAAACGATAACAAACAAGGCAAAGTTGGAAAAAGAAAGATGTAATGTGAATTACATAATATAATATAAGATCCTGGAATCATAGGGATCAGGAAATTATACTACAGCTCATAAAACAGAAGATTGATATATGTGCTGTATTGGAAACCAAGAAAAAAAGACAGGGAACTATAAAATACAATAACTACGTCATGATTTACAGCGGAAACAAAAAGAGCTTCTTCCTGTGTGAATCTGTTACTGCACGAAAAATTTGAAGAGAGTATAACGAACATCGGATATATCAATGACAGGATCAGTATCACTAAAGTTTCATAATCAATTAATGCACTATATATCCATAAATGCGCCAGGTACTAGCAGACCTCAAGATGAAACAAAAGAATTCTATAGATCATTGCAGAGATGCGTTGATACAATATTCAACAAAGACAAAATATTCATAAATAGGCGATGCAACCGACAGAATAGGAAACAATGTAATTGATGAGATAAAACAATGTTTTAACAAAGATGTGCTCAACGAACACCGAGAAAGACTAATAGAATTGTACGTACACGAGCTAAGTGCAAACAACACATTTTTTGAACACAAACCACACCTAAATATGTATACCAGAGATCAAAAATCAACAATTGATTATATTATAACAAGCAGGACGGTACAACCATCGGATCGGACCATAATTTGGGTAAATTTCCAATAAAAACACCAGTACCTAAGAAAAAACTCCCAATCTCTATAGATACATTGAATATAGAGTCTTTAAGGAATAATACTACAAAGTACCTGTACGAAAGCCGATTAAAACAAAAAAATAATGTAAATACAATAATGACAACGGACACGATCAGCAAAGTTGGGATAAAATACAACATAATCGAAGCAGCATCTGAAGCCATAGGACATCGAAAAGTGAACATAAATGCAACACCTAATATCAAAAGTATTAGCAGAAGAAAAACGGCAAGCCTATCTACGATACTGTAACGGCCTGGCGATCAGGCAGCTGCAGACTTATGAGTCACCGCCGCTGAGACGGTCTTGGAGCCAGCTGCGGACAGATGAGCCATGTTCCAGACGTCTCGAGAAGCGACCTTGCAGCCAGATGCAAGGGATGACTCACGCTTTCGGGAACGCGCTCGGAGTCAACACACGCGAATGCCAGAACATACGAGCAAAGTCTGGATTGTTCTAGAAGGAAATTATTCGGCCATATAAATACGCGCCGCCGGATAGACAGTTCAGTTCTCATCCAGTTCTCATCAAGCTCGAAGCACGTGATATAAATAGACCGTGTGTATATAACTCTAGTGAAATAAATTGTATCAGACCTATGTCCTACCACTCCTAGAATACGGTTCCTGCGTTTGGAGTCCTTACTATGCAAAAGACATCTCAGCGCTGGAACGAGTCCAACGAAAAGCTACAAGACTTGTGCGAAATATCAGAAACCTGCCTTATGAAGATCGACTTAGACAACTAAACATTGCTACACTATCCACGAGAAGACAACGTACTGACATCGTCGAAACTTACAAGATCCTTAAAGGTTCTTACGACTCCCCAGAACTTCTTGGTTTCTTCAACATGTCCCTCCCCCGGAACTTGAGAGGACATGACATGAAAATCAAGAAGTCCAAGTTTAAACATGACAACCACAAAAACATTCTAGTTAACCGGGTCGTGGAACACTGGAATAGCCTTCCAAGGGAAATGGTTTCAGCGCCCTCTTTATTGCGATTTAAAAATCTATACAATCATTATTTATCTCAAATATAACTGTGATGGCTACTGTGATATTGGTTGGGATTGTTGCAACGAACTATAAATCTACGAAACGAAATTATATATATACACATTGTTACACTTATTTTACATAATTATATTTAAACACAAATTTGTACGAGATTCGGGCATTATCAGTTTTCTACTGCTGCCTGTACATTAAATAAATAAATAAATAAATAAATAAATAAATATAACCATATAAATCATTACTGTTAAGAGCAATATAAATAAATAAATGTATCGTTGTTAGAAATAGTTCGTTATTTTAAGTAATTTGTGTTCTGCCTTGATAATTAGTGTGTTTGTAAATAATAATAATTAATCGTTATAAATAAATGTTTAATGCAAAAAGCGTCGAATAATTTGTAAATAGCCCGAAACGTAAAAACGTAACAATACAAAGGGGACCAACAAGGAAGATACCGAGACGAATACGTTGATATCCGAAATAGAGACTAACAATTGTTGTAACTTCAGTCAAGGTATGGAAAAAGAATCTGGAAATGGTGAGAAAGACGGAAAAAACATTTAAATAAACACAGAGAAATAAACACCATAAAAAAAAACTAATGTGTAGAGCATTTTAATAGCCTGTATAACAACACCGAAACAGAAGGTAATGAAGAAGGAGAAAAATGCCTAGAAATACAATATGAAGACCTAACAATTACTGAAGAACAAGTGGAGATAGCAGTGAAAAAATGAAAAAACAGAAGAGCACCTAGCCAAGACAACATAACAAACGAATGAGTTAAGGGCGGAGGAAACTGCTTAATACAGGAAATTGCCAAAGTATTCCAACAGCGATGGCGATTTAGAGACAATGGGAGAAAAGCATCACGATACCTATATTCAAACAAGATTCAGAGAATTACAGAAGCATAACCTTACTAAACTCGATATTCAAATTGTTCACAAGCATAATACGAGCAGCAAGAAGTAACACAATAACTGTAAACTGTAAGTGAGGAACAACAAGGCTTCAGACAGGTCTACTATAGATGTTATTTTCATTGTGAGACAATTAAAAAAATAAGCACCTGAATTTAATAAAGGCTTGTAATTAATTGCACAGTAGGTATACATGCAGACTTCGCCGTTTGCAGCTTTGCAGTTCGCTGATTTGATTTTACGCGGGGCACTTTTGTGCTCCCTTTTCTTTGCTGTTAGCGGATGGAATTCCCAACTGTTTCAACTTTCACACACTAACAGCCGGTCTTATACAGGCCACTAATCTGACATTAACTTTAATTCGCTGTTAAAATAAACAAAAGCGCAAATTTGACACCTAAATAACATTATTTATCACGAACTTGTAAACACACTTATCGAGCCTATCCCTTTGAATCTCTTATTACCAAATTGGATCTGAAATAAATTGTAAAATTATAACTTGAATAAACAAATAGACATTCGAGCTCTAGATGCAAGTGGCAGACTTATGTTACATATAAAATTTTAGTTCAAGATTTACTGTCTTCTCGAGCGTTTCTGCCGAAAATTCAATTAAGTTTAATTTTTAAAACACGGAAAACCATGTCGTCAAAGCGTAAAGTTTCTGCTTCAGATTTGCCAGACAAAAAACGCAGAAAAGTTTTGGTTTTTTGAGGTTGCATGGTATAAATAAATCTAGTTAATGGAACCTAACCCCGTTTTTATCATTTATGTGTTTACTTGAGCATCGCAGTTTTGCGCTTCGCGGCATTCTTCTGGAATGTAACCCCCCCGAACGGCGAGGTCTGCCTGTACTTGCACAGTAAACAATTTTTATTATAAGTACCTAAAATAATATATTTGCACAGTAAAAATTATAAGTATTTAATTCATAGATGCAAAGTAATAGTATATTACATACCGAGGTGGGAAGTGTTTCATTCTTGTCGAGAGATTAAGTAGTTAACCGAGACGCGCAGCGTCGAAAATTTATCTCGAGACAGGAATGAAACTTTTCACCGTGGTATGTATACTATTTTATTCGCAATCATCTAATTTTAAAAATAACTGCAATTGAATTCTGAATAATAGATATCTAGATGTAGCAAATATTTTTGTTACCATGATAAGTTCTTACATATATTGCAGACCAATCCGATTTGATTATTTTTAATCACGTGAGTCAGTTTGACAAATCAGATCACACTTGAAGTGACTATTTCCCACATCTCTTATTATCCAATGAAAAGTCATGCTTTTTCAAAATTCAACCAATCGTGTGTTTTTGTAGTGGCAAAAAATCGAAATTTTCCCTTGGGATTTTGTCAGTTTCTTTTGCCACTTGCATCCACGGCAACCACCAAATATGTTGCTTTAATCAAGGTGGTATTTAAGAAACGTCATTTAAACTGTCATTGCGCATCAGTATAAATGTCAAAATGAACCGATATTTGGGAAATAGTCCACAAAATGTATTTCGGGCTCATGATTTTGCTCGGAAAATGTTTTACTTAAGATTTGTTGTTTTTTTGGCAATGCCCCTCGACAAACTAACTTTGACAAATTCCCTCGCCTTCGGCTCGGGAATTTGATCAAGTTAGTTTGTCTTGTGACATTGCCAAAACAAAATACTTTCGTAAAACATTTTTACCGGCAAAAGCATTTGCCCTTAATACATTATTACTTGAAAACGGCCCTAGGGTGCTTTTCAATCACTATGGAAACTACCTAATTAAATTTCAGTAGTATCCTATCACAAGTTGGTGGCACTGTAAATCTAAGTCAAATTCGACGTTAGCAGGTTAGGTTTTCTGTCAGTCTGTGTCAAAACTGACGCAAAAGCTAACCTGATAACCTCAAATTTGACATAGACTTACAGTGCCACCAACAAAATATTATTATAATGAAGTGTCAAATTAATTTGTCAGAAAATGGCTAATTTATTTAAGAACTTATCTTTCCGAATTCACCGCGGCCAGTGATAAATCCTTATAATTTTGACAAATAATATCCCTCAAGTGCGTTGCCTTTAAGAAATAACCCTCGGCTTCGCCTCGGGTTATTTCTAGGCAAGTACTTTCGGGTTGTTATTTGTCAAAATTATTGCGGGTGATTATCACTGCCCTTGGTAAATTATAGCTGAAAACAACCCAGTCTTCAAGTATTTTTATGTAATATTTTTCGGGGTATGTAATAATTTCCCGGCTAGTTTCAGTGATCATCTAGTTCCCAGCTGTTGACATGTCATGAAATTGACACATTACAATGTGATTGCGAATAAAATACACACACCGGCAAAATTAGAGGAACACAAAAAAAAGTCATATTTTCCCTATGTTTTGATATATATGACTCAATTTGGTTATAAATGTTACTTTTGCATGTATATGAATAAAAAATAGCAATCTAACATTAAATCTAGCCACCCATTTGAGCCTAATTATCATTTATTTTATTGTTGGCATACTGCTTGGGTTTTTGTGTTCTTGAAAACAAGTGCTTATTTCTTGGTTAGTTTACAAGGGTTTACGATTTTGTTCTTTAAAACAAATGCTTATTTTTTGGTTAGTTTAAAACGAGGGTTTACGATTTTGTTTTCTGTTGTTGTGAAAAATGCCCGAATTCAAGGCAACTGATGTCGCTAGAGCTATAACAATGGTCGAAAATGGCTACACTTACAGATCGGTCAGCAGAATCCTGGGAGTATCGGTATCTGTTGTAAATCGCAATGTAAAAAGGTTTAGACAGACCGGTTCTTTCACACGTAGACTTGGCCAAGGTAGGAAACGAGCAACAACTGCACGGGATGATCGCTTTATTACAGTGCAGACTCTCAGAAATCGACGTTTAACGGTTGTTCAGACCAGAAATGCCTTAGAAGATGTGCGTCACGTAAGTGTAAGTGAAAGAATAGTCAGGAGAAGACTGAACGAGGTTGGATTGATTTCCAAAATTCCTGCAAAAGGGCCAAAACTTGATGTACAGCATCGTATACTCTGTTCACTATGGTCCCGGATTGTCAAAAATGACGTTTTATGGCAGCACTGTTGAATTTCTATTGGTTTTTTTGTTACTACTAGGTTGGACAACGCAAAACGTAATTTTGAAAATTTGGGTTTTTGTTACCTGGCAACTTTTATTTATTTTTCCAAGACTGGAGTTTGCACGTGAACAGCGATTTTGGACTTTGGAGCAGTGCGGTAAAGTTCTGTTCACCGACGAAAGCCGCCTTTGTATAAATGTGATTGATGGTAGAGAGAAAGTATGGAGACGCCGAGGGGAGCAATATTTACAATGTACCATTGTCCCCACAGTCTCATATGGAGGAGGCTCACTTATGGTTTGGGGTGGGATATGTTTGGGAGCACGTACAGAATTAGTGGTTATTGCAGGAGGTTCCCTGACAGGTGCACAGTATATTACAGACATTCTGCAAGATTATGTTGTGCATTTGCCCCATTTATAGGGGAGGATTTTGTCTTAATGCAGGATAACGCTCGCCCCCATGCTGCTCGCTGTGTTTCGGATTACCTACTCGAAGTTGGTATTCAATTGTTCTTGTTCTGAAGTTTTTCATTGTACTCAGTAAACTGTTTGAATTAGGTAGGTTCATCTGTTATATCGTTAATTGTTATTCTCTGAAGGTGTGTATTGCTAACATTAAAGCTTAAAACACAATTCAGTTAAATAATGCTACAGAACATCCCAAAATATGACTTCTTATTTTGTGTTCCTCTAATTTCGCCGGTGTGGTTATTAAACTTTCATCAGGTATGTGCACTGTAAAATATTTTATTTTATCCTATTATGTTATTATGACAATAACTCCTTAGCAACGAGTTGCGTTAAGATGCATTTAACAGCACTAGTGTTGTTAAGAAAAATAACAAAACGATACTTTATTAGCATTTAATCACATGTTGACAGCACGGAAGTGTATTGTCAGTCGATGTCAAATTTAATGTTAGTAGGTTACGTTTTGTTTGTTATTTGACACAAACTGACGCAAAACTTAACCTGAAAATCTCAAATTTAACATAACCTGGCAGTGCTACCAACAATGCAGTATTGAGTTTTTATCTTACTAGTGATACCACCACTCGCTGTTGTAAGTGTCATTAATAACCATTTTTCTTATTTTTTTAAAAGATTAGTATTTTAGGATAAAATAAACCGTGTTACGATATACGTAACGTTATCTGCTTTCTACATTACTCGAGAATTTTAAAGAACTCTCTCCTAACGTCGCTCGTTCATTCAAACTATTCTCTCGTAATGTAAAAAGCTTGATAACGTTACTTGAATCGTAAATTACTAAAACACTTATCAGGTATTTTAATTTTAGTTGTTCAGTATAAGTAATGGATTTTCGGTAAAATAATTCCAGACCCTGTATAAGTACGACAATGATGACAAGTAATGTCTAGTCAAAGTACCCTATTCCCGCCCGCATGTGCGGGCGCAAAGTAAACCATTCTCGCCCGAGGGCGCAAAGTAAACCATTCTCGCCCGAGGGCGGAAAAGTACATTTTTCTGGCCATGTTTACGTAGTTGCTACGGAAATGCACCTTGCTTTTATTAGATCCTGGTATTATGATTTTTAATGTTAATACACTCACAGACAAAAATATTGCATTTTTTTTTGTTCTTTTTTGGTATTTGTGTTTTTTCTGTTGGCGCCTTGGGTGGTTTTTGTTGCAAATGTCTTTTCACTGGAGTATTTTACGTATACCACAATTTATTACAGATAAAAGAATGCTTAGCTTTAGCTTGTATAGCTGAATAAGAAAGAATGTTACAAATTACAAATAATGTACGGTGTGCCTTGACGACTATCAATTGTTACTCTTTTGTTTGTTGTTATCGGAATGACATTTCTCGTGCTTGTTTGTTGATTCTGCAGTTTTGGTTAGTGAGATGCCACATTTAAGCGAGTTGGTTTCTGTTGAAATTGTTACTTTAGCCAATGAAGGTTGCAGACAAGAAGATATTGCGCGGAGATTGCATATTAATCAATCGACTGTTTCTCGTATAGTACAGCGATACAATGAGACTGGAGAATACAAAAGGCGACCTGGTCAAGGACGCAAAAGATGTACTACTTTCGAAATCGCACACTTACAGCTCCACATCTCAAAAATGAATTACTGATTACAAGACAAGTCAATGTAAGTGTGAAAACAGTAATAAGATGACTTAAGGAATTCGGTTTAAAGCCAAAACGTTCTGCCAGAGTGCCTAGACTTCTCCCACGTCACAAAACAAGACGGTTACAATTTGCAAGAGCCCATGCTAACTGGAATGAACATCAATGGCGGCATGTTCTTTTTACGGATGAAACAAGGATACAGCTATGAAAGCCAGATGGACGTGGTCTAGTATACAGAAGGTCGGGGGAACGTTTTGCAGAATGTAATCTCACATACAACGTTAGCTTTGGTGGCGGTTCCATTATGCTATGGGGTGACATTAGTTGGGAGAGTCGCACGGAGCTCATTGAGGTGAATTTAACAATGAATGCTGATTGGTACATTTGCAATGTACTTGAAGAGCATGTTGTACCTTTTGCTGGCTTCATTGGGTACGATAATTTTGTGCTAATGCATGATAATGCCCGTGCGCATGCCGCAAGAACAGTGGTCCAGTATCTTGAAGATGTCGGGATTGAGACACTAGACTGGCCACTAATGAGTCCTGACGCAAATGCCATAGAACATGTATGGTACATCCTAAAGCTACATATACGAGCACGAAATCCAGCCTTTATTTAATTGCAGAATTAAGAATTGCTGCACAGGAAGAATGGGATCGAATTCCGCAAGACACCATCAAAGATCTTCTGCGGAGTATGCCTAGGAGGATGCAGGCTATTATTAGAGCTAGAGGAGGAAATACTAAGTACTAAATTGTTAATTATGTTACCTTAAAGTATTGTTATAGTGTCGTTATTGTCGTTCCGTTCTAATTAAATGTTACAACCAAAATCAGGATATTTCATTAATGCCTTTATAAATCTGTTATAAAGCTTCAATATGCAATTTATTTGACCAGTATTATACGTAAAATACTCCAGTGAAAAGACATTTGCAACAAAAACCACCCAAGGCGCCAATGGAAAAAACACAAATACCAAAAACGAAAAAAAAAAATACAATATTTTTGTCTGTGAGTGTAGTTGGAAAATCTTCACTTATAAAAATAAATCGCACCACGTCTTTCCGGTTGAGGATAAAATTATGTATATATATCTCTGGCGCAAGAGCGATTTCATCCCTTGATGATTTAAAGCCCTCCCTTCGGTCAGGCTTCCAACTATCATCACGGGCTGAAATCGCTTACCTTGCGCCCTTGATATATAAACTACTATTATGTACCTACTTTTTATCATTTATTGAACAAATATGAAATAAGAATGGGGAGCCGGGTGTCTTAAAATGAATTACATCTAGTATGCTTTGAAATTCCCATAATGCAGTCTAAAATTTTACTTGAAATTGGCAAGACTGTAAGTCTATGTCAAATTCAAGATTAGTAGGTTAGGTTTTGAGTCAATCTGTGTCAAAACTGACGCAAAATCTAACCTGCTAACCTCGAATTTGATATGGACTTACAGTCGTGCCAATTCAAGTAAAGTACGTTTTTTTTCTATAATAACTGTCAAAGTGTTACAATGTTGGTAGATATGTGATTAAAACGCTAGGAAATTTTTATACCTCGTGTTGGTAGAACTTTTTCAAAATTAGGGTTATGTGTCAATTTTGAATGTCAAAGTTTCTTAATTTGAACTCTCGACAAATTTCTTTTTTTAACATGGAATCATCATCATCATCAATAAAATCGCATAAAATAAGAAAACCAAGAAATATTTTAAACGCAAAAATGAAGCAAGCGATATTAAATTATGACATATCTGTCAAAATGACAATCATTTTTTTAGTGAAAGAAAAGAACTAAAAATCTATGTACCAACATTATTAAAACTAGGGACCCTGCAGGAATACAACTTATCCCCTAGAAAGTTGACCTTGAAATTTATTATAGAAAAAAAATGTACTTTAAAATTTTAGACTCCATTATGGGAAATTCAAAGCATACTAGATGTAATACATTTTAAGACACCCGGTAAAATCTAACAAACATCTCTGAATAAACTGAAATCGAAATAACAATAGAAATCTAAAACTTAAAGAACTTCTGCAAATAAAATCAACTAAAATAAACATACCTATAGTCTGTTCACTAAACATAAAAACACAAAGTGGCCTTTGATTTCCAAAATTTCATGAGTGTACAGTCGGCGCCTTAGAAATCTGGACATGTAATATGTTGTGTTGTAATGTTTGATTTATTATTATTTTTTTGTATTGTTGGAATTTTACTATCAACCAAAAGATGCAATATTTGAAAAATTATGTAACAATAAAAACCATAACAACTGCAAAAACCCAGTTTATACACTTAAAAATATGTAGGTACATGAAAAAAGTATCATAGTACGTATTGTCCCGATTTTTAAGACGCCGACTGTACTTCCCCAAATTCAGCTTTGTTTAGGAATGTACTTACAGAAAGTTACTAAAACTTATAGGTTAAAGGTGTGACATTTACTTATCAGCTGTCACAAGTGTTATAAATAATTAATTAAGGATATTATACAAATACTCAAGGGTAATACCACAAGCAGTGATAATGTCTGAAACAGAAAACAACCTATTCGAAATGCGGAAAGGTACAATATGAAAATAAACAGTAACAAAACCGATTTCTAAAGAACCAGTCAGATGTAAACTTGTAATTAATGATACACCTATAGAGCAAGTAATGAAATTTACAGATGTGGGAGTTGACATATCAAGTCATGGTGATCTATACTCGGAAGTACTAAAACAAACTAAGAAAGCAGCATCAATATCGGACAGCATGCGACATGTAATATGGAACAACAAAAACATGACAATAGACACTAAAACCAGAATATGGAAAGCGTGCATATGACCACTAATGACCTATGCTATTGAAAGAAAAGCCAATACTAGAAGAACAAAAAAACATCTTAAGAACCAGTGAAATTAAAGTTTTAAGAACAATAGCTGGAAAAACAATGTACGACAGAGTAAGGAATGCCGATATTAGAGAAACATGCAAAATCAAAGATATCATAAGATGGGGCCGAGGCAGAAGAAGACAGTGATGAGAACATGTATAAAGGATGGACAACCATCGCATTGCAAAGATATGGTTGAATGAACTACCACGCGGACACAGATTCCAGGAAGACCACCAACATGTTGGCGAGAGAGCTGGACATCTTCATCGCAAAATCTGGCTAACCATAAAAAACAGGTCGTAGACATCTACACAAAGAAGAAGACCATTGTCAAAACTGTTTGGACAAAAATGGTTGAAAGACCAATACATATTTTGTTTGAATATATTTCATGAAACCAGTCAAGTGTTTTATTAATTTTAAAAGTTGATTAAAATAAATTCTGATTTAAAAATACCTTTATAAAATTCTTCAAACAAGGTCCACATTAGTTCTGCTTGATTTATGTCATTTTCAGTTTTATCAAAGATTGAAAATTCAGGTTGTTCCATATTGAAGCGTTCATAATCTGACCTATGTAAATACATTCTATATTACTGAATTGTTCAGGCTAATGATTTATGAGAAGTATGTTGTACTTACTGTAATTTTTCTTTACGTGCAATTAAGTCATTCAATTGTTGGCGCTTCTCCTTGATGTTTTCTAAATGTTTTTGTAGTTCTACCAACGAATCACCAGTTATTTGCCCTGAATGCGGTCGAGGTTTGACTTGCTCCCATTTAGCTGTAAATCTCTCCATGTCAGTTTGCAAGTTTTCACTCCCAATATTAAGGGTTGTCTTCATTGTTTCAACCTATTCCAAGTAACACAGTTTAATATTGGACACAATCTTTAGAACAAAAAATTTTAGAAAAGGTAACGGAAAAAACATGACGAAAAAATAACTCCTTTATATAAGAAAAGTTTAAACATTACAACATAAATAAAAACAAATACCTTAATATATTAACACAGGAAACTCACGTTTTTAACGAGTCGCAGGTGACGACAGCGCCGCGTTGCGGTAAGGAGTGTTAAAAAGTGTCAAGTGTCAGTGTTTGTGTATGATTAATGTGCTTTTATTAAGAGAAAAACGCTGGAAAACATAATGTCTGGCGGCATATGCGCTGCGTATGGGTATTATAATGCCACTGTGAGAAATAACAAAGCAAAAAAAATATTGCAAATGCACCCTAGTTTTATTTCCTTACTGTTTTCTATTCATAATTCGTAAGTACTAACGTAAATATTATTGTTATTAAATGCATTCATAATTAGGTACTTCTTAAACTTTGGCCTCAGACAAAATTATGTAAAACAAGAAATACATACAAAGGTACAATTACAGAAGTTTTAGTAAGTGGGTAAATCCGACCATAGAACCACTGCCTCCTACACTTACAAGCCATGCTGTTGGAGATGTGGCAACGCTGATCGTAGACCAATTTTTGTACTGTTTATTTATAAAAACGTCTGTTCAGATGTGGCGTGTGAGTAAATATTAATATGTTGGACTGCTCTAAGTTTGAAGAAATACATTTATGTATATTACTGTACTGTTCGTGATAAGTGAAAGTAAAATTGCTGCTAGAATTTATGGGTTTTTATTAAGTATTTCACTGAGGTAAGTAACAATCTAACCTCATTTTTAGGGCGTTTCTTGTAACTTTTAATTTTATATTTAGAATGCCACGAAGATGCTGTGTATCAACTACAACAGTACCTTACAAGGAAATCGTATGCAAACTATAACATTTTCTTTTCCAATGGACGAGATCCGAAAGAAATCATGGCTTCGTGCAACAACACGAGAACGTTGGACCCCAAGAAAAAGTGCTGTTGTGTGTGAAATACATTTTATTCGCAACCATATATTTAATGTTAACATTACTGACCTCATTTGAGTGTGGGAAGTCGTACATTTCCGCCCGCTACTTCGCGCACTCACTTCCCGCACTCGACCGCTGTGTAGGTAGGGACACTGGGAATCTCGTTCATCCATTCATGCGCGTCACAACCTGTCGTAGATCATAATATAATAATTTTTCCAATTATTGTTTAGAATAAAGTGGTTGCGTATAAAATAGTATACATACCATGGTGAAAAGTTTCATTCTTGTCTCGAGATAAAGTTGATCTTGACGCTACGCGTCTCGGTTAACTACTTCATCTCTCGACAGGAATGAAACACTTTCCACCTCGGTATGTAATATACTATTAATGGAAAAGACATTTGAAAATGTTAGAAATGGGAGTGCGGATCTGCAGAACTATTGCTGCATTACCCTTGAGTAGCTGACAATGATGTCCCAAGCTTATTTCCAAATTTACCAACATATTTGTCGTCGAAAGCGCCTCAGGAAAGGACAAATCCTGAATGTAGAAGTAGACAAATATTGGAAAGACATGCACAAAAAGTGAAAGGGTTTTTAAATGATGACATCAGCAGTTTTTAGAAGTTTCTGGAACAATTTACTTCACACCAATTTAGATGTTACGGAGCAGATAAGTTTATTATGTTCAAATAAGATTATTTACAGCAGTAGCACCATAGTTTTTGCATATATGTTGTACTCTCAATCAGCAGTGGTGTATAGAAAGTTACAAACTTTAAAATAATTACAGAAATGTTCTTTTATCTATGGGTTACACAGGTTAAGTACTTATGCGAACGTTTTGTCCGTCCGTCTGTCTGTCTGTCTGTTTGTCTGTCTGGATCGCCTGTAACTTTCGAACGGCTACAGATATCGAAATTTTGAAAGGGGGCAAAGTTGTTGCTAAGGTCTCGAGCACCTTCATGCGCTATTTGGTTTTGGCGAAAGGTCAACCGTTGTTTTCGCAGTGCTGAAGCTACTCTTTAGACCTGTACTTGAGCAGTTTATTTTTATAAATACCTATACTGTTACATGTTTGTATTACTCGAGTATGTAAATAAATGTCACAATTACAGAAGCTATCTAGTTAATTACAGAGTAAAATATGATAAATAGTAAAACTGTGCTCTTTAAAGCAAAATTATTTCAAATTGGAGTATTGTAATTTAGGACCACCAACTACCAGAGATGCAATGTTGTCAAGTCTAACAGCATGGCTTGTAAGTGTAGGAGGCAGTGATAGAACCAATTTGACACTGGATTACAAGAAAATTAATAAGAAATGAAGCAGTTTCACATTATTACTATAAAGCATTAAACTTACTTATTGTTTGGTGTTTTATTTTGCAAAATTGTAATAGATATATAGGTAAAATTCTCGTTATTTTGACGTACCTCCACGCGGGACTGTGTAGATGGCGCTGTTTTGCGTGTCACTCCTACGCAAATGCAAACGGGCGGCGAGTTTCCTGTATTACTATATTAATGTATTTGGTAAACAATAATAGGCCCACCCTATTTAGAATAAAATATATATATATATATATAATATTTAATCACCAGAATAAATAAATAACCTGTAGTCATGCTTGTTATACCCTTGTTTAACCCATAATTTTCTTCCGATTTTTGAAAAGTCTGTGCTGCTTGTGCATCTCAGAAATATTGCAATGCGTTACTTTACCTGTTGTACTGTGTTGTTATAATTTCATGATATTGTAGATGATTAAGATCATGGTAAAGAATACAAGGTGAAATATTCCCGAAGATTCGCAGTCGTACAGAAAGTAGAGGGGAGATGTCAACTAATCCCCAATGCGCCTACTCAGGAAATTCATCATAGCTGCGATCATGGTGAAACCATGGCCGCAATCGTATATTGTTGCTGGCACTGTAAGTCAATGTCAAATTTGAGGTTAGCAGGTTGATTTCCCGTCAGTCTGACACAAGCTGACGCAAAACCTAACCTCGAATTTGACATAGAAAGCATCTTCAACAATACATTTCAGTACTACCATTCGTGCCCTTTGCGGGCGTATTTCGTATTGGTTGAATTTCAGGCTCCGCCCACAATGCGTCCATTCTGCGGAACGTTACACCTTGTATTCAATGCACCATGATTAAGATGATTGTACAAGCACTACACAGTGTTGTTAAGTATGTAAAACTTTAAATAACATCTTCAAAAACTACGCATGTAGGTCAAAAATCTACTTTTTACTTAGTTTTTCATGAAGAATCACTTAGTGTGAATATTATTAGGATTCAACCTGTTTTATTACGAAGAAATTTTAAAATACATAAATAGAGCTACATAAAAATGAATTAAATCAAACAAACATTACAAGATACTTTAAAAACAATAACAAAATGCACGAGAAGAAAAAGATGTAGAAAAATAAAATATAAACATAAATTTTACTTGTTTAGCAATTATGTGTTCATAATTATCGAGTAGTCCCTGCAACCGTTCCCATGCTGCTGCCAAGCGGTTTACGGAATCCACTCTTTCTCTGGTCCAACTAGCAAGCATTTGTGATTTTCGCATCATTTCTTTATAGAGGTCTTCCATCTAATGAGTAAATTTCCAGGACATATTACAAAAATTAAATGTGTATCTGCTTACCTCTGGTTTCTGCCTCAAAACATCGGAATGTGAGGCATCGGCCTCCCCAATCTGATCAAGAGAAAGCGGCTGCCGGTTTAAGGTGGCTGTAGACATATCCACATACTGTTGCAATTTAAAAACGTCTTGAGCAATCGAGTCTTTAAGGGATGTTACCAGTTGCGACCAGTAACTTCGGTTATGAGATTCCAAATCAGACCGCAACCATGAAAGACCTATTATAAAGCACCCAACACGTTCTTCTGTACTGTAAATGATAGAATAAAAGTTTGAAACTGCATCTGTAACATTAATGATTGATTATACCTAGGTAATTTAGCAATCTCCTGTCCAAAAGTTTTTGACGCTCGAAAATGGAGATCCCAGTGTTCCCAACTAGTAAGCTGCGATGCATCTAAAGCTTCTAATGTTAACCATGACTGCCAGTACTTTATTACATCATTTAATTGATCAATTAGCTTTTCGGACTGAACATCAACTTTACTCAGCTGCTCGCTATTTCTAAAACCATGTCTAGTTTTAAAAGTAATATACAAACTTCTAAGTACCTACGACTTTGACCATATGACCATAGCATTTGGTGTCTAAGGTACCTGGTACCGCAGAATAAACACTTAACGAACTCAAAAGCGATACTCGCGGCGGCGCCTTTGATGTTCGAGTAGCCGATTTCAGCTATGGCGGCCATATTGAAAGAGAGTAGATCAAAAATAATATGTCAAATTTGAGGTTATCATGTTAGGTTTTCCGTCAAAAATGACGCAAAACTCAACCTGATAACGTCGAATTTGACATAGACTTACAGTGCCACCAACATATTATTCTTGATCTACTCTCTTTCAATATGGCCGCCATAGCTGAAATTCGCTACTCGGCACCGCCGCAAGTGTCGCTTCTGAGTCCGTTAGGTGTTTATTCTGTGCTGGTACTCTGAATTCCTAGACCTTGTCCATTACAAACAAACAAACAACAATATACAATAATTACGATATCAACAATACCTCTCAATAATGTCAGCAAAAACATTCTTATCTGTAGAATCAGAAACTCCTCTGAATGCCTTAGGTATATCAAGAAATCTCTTTAGCTGCTGCTGATACTTCTCACGAAGTGTTTCTTTATCGGGTGAATATTGAAGTTGGGAATCACGATACACCAAATCTGCATGAATTTCAGGCAAATACATATGCAGCGTATCTAAACTTTTTAAATATTGGATTTCAAGAACTTTACATAACTGTACATCTAATTCAATTTTCCACGATTGAATGCTTTTAAAACCTTTCTGTTCAACTTGTGAAATCATGTCACGTATAGTTTTTGCAATTTCCTTCCATTTTTGATAATATTTTATAAGATCTATGTCTTCCAATGCCCTTATCTAAAAAAACATTAAGTTAGCTACAGGACGATCCAAAAATCAAACTTCAGACCTTGTCCATAATCTGTATATGATAAGAAGTAAGAAGATTGTTTTCTCGGGACAGCTTCTCGACAGCTAATTTTAAGCTTTCTACGTACTTTTCCACTGAAAGCACGTCTCCCCACGATACCACTTCCTGTTCCTGTACTAGTTTTGAGAGTTCAAGAGCACTTGCCAGCATCATTGGCCTTTGTGAAGGTATCATGCGATCACCAATCGTATTATGGAAGTTAGCTATCTGTAACAGGTTTGCTTGGAGATACATAGTGTACAAATAAAATGTATGATGACTGATTATGCAAAATAAACTCAGTATCACTGTAATATTTTATCACTCGTAGAATTTTTGTGGAACAGATAAATTCATTGACCGAGCGAAGCGAGGGCTTTTGAAATAACTGGAGAAAAAATTCATTTTTGTCTATGTACGTATGTTCCACACATAGCTGCAAAAGTTACCGATAGATTTTCATGAAAATTTACAGAGATTTTGTACGAAGCTTTGCAATGATGGTACCAAACTTTGATTTCACTGCGTTGTAGGAAGCCCAAATACCCCAATAAATGTCGAATAAACAACAAATTTTTTTAATAAAAAATAGCTATAACAATTTTGATCATTTTCACAGAAGACATTTTCTTCTTACTCATAAGTATTACCCCACAGTCACTATCTACCCAAAAACTCCAGTGAGGAAGATATTTATTTGGGTGATGAGTTTCATTTCAGTGCTTATGTTATGGGTATTGTTATGGCTCGTCTTTGTTCTCAATTATATTAAAGAGAGATGTCAGAGAGGAGTTCCATAAGGTCCACTGATCGCATAAATACTAGTAGAGAGTATACTTCAATATTAATTGCTTTGGCTACACTCAAAACAGTTGCTATGCTCTGGTTATGTAGTGAACTATACTGCACAAACTACACTCATCGTATGGTGCAATACAACGCTGTCGTTTTGAAGTGGATCACTTAAAGGAATTAGTTTCGGCGACTTTTTCCTAACAGAATATAGTTTGTATTATTTCTTGTAAGCGAGTTAACTATTGCTTTTTTCTCCAACCACACGAATAAGACGCCATATTGTCGAATAATTTTGTATAAAAAGTAAGTCATTTCGGGATGTTCACCAATTACCTTGGCAACCGTACACTTTTCGATTCATATTTGCACTAGTACAAAAATGGTCGCAAGATAGGGTTTTACATGGTAAATTTTAAATAAAAAACAAACGCTTCGGCAATATTCGGCAATCGCCGTCGTTATTGTTTAATTTTCCCGTATAGTTTTTGTTTATTTGCGCCATGACAGTTCTACAATATAACCTACAATGTTTGATTCTAAATAATAAGTCATATTACCGAATTTATGAGTAGTTGGAGAAAAAATAGTATGTTTCATTCGTGCAAAAAATGCGTTTTCGGGACGCGTAAGACTCGCCGGACTCCGCTGCGCGTCGTCCGGCGATCTGTCTTACTTGTCCCGAAATCATGCATTTTTTGTACTAATGAAACAAATAACTATAAAAGTACTAAGTACCACAAGTAATTTTTAGTAAAATATTACTTTTAATAAGTATGCGATAAGTTAACATTGCAAAAGTTGTAGTAAAGAACCTTGAAGATTTTGGTGTCTTATTTGATAAATTTCTCTTTACCAATCAGTAATTTTACGAGAAAAACTGACATGACAAAATCACGAAACCTTTTTTCTAGAAAAATTACTGATGGAAAAGTTTTGAGTTACAAAGAGAAATTTATCCTTAAAAGAAAAACTCGAGTGTTTTTCGGCAAGATAAATTAACGACATAATATATGAATAAACAACAATAATTATCTTATTAACTTCACCAAGTAATATATAACTTTCAGGGCAGATATGAAAGTGACGTACGCCTACTAGATGTAGTCTGATTATGAGGAACAGACGTTTTTTATCACTGTAAAAAAGGATGCACCTTTTTTATCGCTATAGGAGTTGATTTATCAATTAATAATTAATTAGAAATTATTACTGCTTTAAACAATGCCATTAAACTAGTTTCTTTAAGTGATCTACTTTAAATGAACGTTGGTATATCAATAGTAGACATTTATGACTGTCAGGGCATTTTTTGATTAATAATAATAATAATATCTTTATTCTTTCACAAAAAAAAAACAAAATTAAACACAAATAATTGTGAAAGAATCCCAAGGTGAAGTTCAGATGTGCGAGGATAATTCCTATCGCACCCTGTTCTACCACTTAAACCTTGAAGATTTTGAATTGAAACGAAATATATGTAAACATATTTTTTAAGACATAACAACACAAAAATAATAATATAAAATAACAAAAGCTAGAAAATTATTCAAATTATAAATTATGTAACGAATGTGAAGCACTAATCCTAGAAAAACAAATGCTAAACTAAAAAAAAGCTGAATAGAATCTAGAACAACATAACACTAGTCAGTACAAAGCAGCACAATGAGTCATTTATCGACGAGTAAGCAATATTTTGTAAGATTTCTTTTAAATGAATTAGTTGACAAACGTTTTAATGATTCAGGTAAGAATTGTATATTTTATAAATATTAAATGAAAATGAATGTTCAAACAGGGCAGTTGTGTGTTTCAGGGGCGTGATAATTCCTTTGTTTCTGATGTTGATATTGTGCACATCAGTACGGAAAGAAATCTTACTAGTAAGATATGACGGAGTCTGAAATAAAACGATTTTGTGAAACAAACAAGCTGACCAAAGATAAAAACGATTATTCATATTCAAGCACTGAATATCAGAAAGTTTATGTGAAATTCTATCAAATTTTCGTATTCCAAAAATGTAACAAAGACAAGAATTCTGTACTCTTTAGACTCTTATTCTATCAATAGGACTTAAACAAGGAAAATAAAGAGGGCTGCAAAAAGTAAACTGTGGTAAGACTAGAGATTCGCACAGTGCAGTTTTAATTTTAACGGAAAGGTAATGTCTGTAAGGATATAATAAACGAAAATTGACATAGGCTTTTTGTATGTTTTTAGAAATGAGATTGGAAAATCTGAGGGAATTGTCCAAATATAAGCCTAAATTTTTTGCACACTGAACTAAGGGATTTGAGTATTGTTAACTTTAATATCTAAATTTTGAATATCACAACATACGGATTTTTTCCCAAAGACCATAATTTGTGACTTAGATGGATTTAAAAACAAACTGTGTTTCCGAGATAAAACGTACAAGCTCTCTAAGTCATTATTAATTACATTTACAGCATTGGCAATATCAGAAGGATTAAAAGAATAATATAGCTGAGTATTATCAGCATATGCATGGTACTTACAGTATCTAATACAATCAATGAAGGAGGAAGTATAAATAGTGAATAACAAGGGACCAAAAATGGATCCTTGTGGGACTCCAGATCTTAAATAAACTACATTAGATATATTATCTTGCAACTTAACGCTTTGGGTTCTGTTGGATAAATAATTCGTTAACAACTCGATAGCATTTTTCTTTAAACCAATAAAGTAAAGTATAGCAAGTAAAATGTTATGGTCAATAGTATCAAATGCTTTGGTGAAATGGAGCATAATTCACACAGACAGCTTACCCTGATCGAGAGAATGTATCAAATCATCGACTACTTTAAGTAATGCAGTGGTGCAACTATGCAGTGGTCTAAAACCTGACTGCAGAGAAGGTAGAATGTCATAAGAAGATAAATGAAGTCTGAGTTGATAACAAATTACATTCTCCAATACTTTGGATAATACAGGTAATATGCTTATGGGGCGTAAATGTTTGTATTCGGTGGGTTGTTTAATTTTAGCTAAAGGGGTGACGTACGCTCTCTTCCAACATGTAGGAAACCAATTCTGAGTAATATAACAATTAATGATATGCGTTAAAAATTGTACGACGAAAGGACAGCACAATTTAATCATGACTACACTAATACCATTAGGTCCAACTGATTTAGTGTTAATTCTATTTAGAATACTATTCACAGTAGTGATAACAACTACATTAAATTAAAAAACAGAACCTACTTCATTTTTAATATGCGATAAATAAAGATTGATTAATTCAGAATTATCAGTATCGTTTTCAGGAATGCTATTAATAAAAAGGTCATTTATTTTATTAACATCTTGTAAACCTGATGGTATCTCCGTGTATTTAGAAACACTAATCCCTAAACGTTTTAGTTCCTTCCATAGAGTTTCTGTAGTACTACGCTGACTTAATTTGAATTCAAGGTAAGCTTTTTTTTCCTTGCCAATGACCAACGTAGTGAAAATACGTACAGTTTTATAGTATTGCCAATGTTGGGAAAGCTTAGTTTTTCGGCATTTTGTTTTTGCTTTATTTCTCAACGATTGCAACAATTTAACATTATCGGTTATCCACGGTTGATGAGGTTTAGATACTTTACAAGTATGGACAGGAGCATGTAAATTAAAAATTTCAGTAACACAGTTATTGAATATTTCCACCTTTTCATCAATATCAGTACAAAAATAAATTCCAAGGTAAAAGCTGCAAATCTCTTTCAAAATTATCTTTATTAATCGAGTTGAGTTTACGACGAATAATAAAAACAAGCTTGCAATAAGGAGTGGATAAAGTTAAGTTACAAACGACAACGTCGTGGTCAGATGCGTGATAGTCGCATACTTCTACTAATGAAACTAATTCCTTATCAGAAGATAGAATAAAATCAATTAATGTACTGCTGTTTGGAGTAATTCTGGTAGGTTGATTTACATGTTGAAAGAATCCCAAAGATTCCAAAAACGATTTAAAAAAAAAATACCAGGGCTATTGGTTTTCAGTAAATCGATATTAAAATCTCCCACCAAATAATTTTATCCGTTTCTAATAAACAAGTAGATACCGTTTCTTCAAGCTCATTAAAAAACAATTTGGTATTGAAAGTAGGTGGACGATACACAACACCTAACACAGAATTTTCTTTATCAGTTCTTATCGAAATCCACAGCTGCTCTATGGTATTAGTAGATTCAATTTGTGTAAATTTTATTCTATTTGAAATGAAAGCTGCAACTCCACCAAGTATACCCTTCAATTTTAAAAGCGGTTGTCATAATAGATACCATGTTTCAGTTAAGAAAAAAATATCGTATTTAAACTTTGAAATATGACTTTTACAGTTCTAAAAAATTTGCATATTAAATTACAAAATTAATGTTGTCTATAGTAAATGTTAAAGTGTGCTTTAATCAGTGATTTTGAAAGGTATAGATACAAATACAACATTAACGTATTAGATATGGTTATGTGCCAAGATGTGTAACATCCATTTTTTGTACTATCTTCTTCTGTAATAGAGCATATGAATACGCTCTATCCTTTTCGCAACTGCGAGCACAGCACCCTAGATAAATAACACACCAGGCTTCTTTTTGTTTTTCAAAAACGTATGTTTTTGATTGCTACATTTTTTTACGAATGACACCTAAACGTCAAACTAAATCATTTTTGTGGAACAAAAAACGGTACGCATTTTAAGTGTTTTACATGAAGTTGCTATATTGTGGACTTTCTCCGTCAGAAATTAAGGCGGTGGTGCTTCAGAAACGTGTTTTGTTGCATTTCTGTGAAGAGTGTCATAATGCCTTTAAAAGTGTGCCTTTGATGGTGAAGAAGATAAGTGTTATGGAGGCAGAGCTGAATGCATTAAAGGTAGAGGTGAACAAATTAAAGAGTACGAATTTGGAGGTAGAGAAGATAGCATTTGAAGTAAATGAGCGTGTTTCTCGGGCTAACAATCTGATGGTGTTTAATGTACCAGAGTCCAAATCTACTAAGTTGGAGGAGCGTATTGCTTATGATAAAAGGGTGATAGAGGAAGTGTTTACAACGTTGAGTCTGCAGGATGATTTGGTAAAGGTGCAGGGGGTGGTACGTGTGGGTCGTACCACTGAAGGTGGCAGGCCCAGACCAGTAAAAGTAATTTGTGAAATTGGTGTAGTAAAGAAAGCCCTTAAATGTGGAAGTAAACTGCGTTCATCTAACTATAGTATTGGCAACGACTTAACAAAATTACAGCAAGAGGCTTACAAGACTGCAAAGAAAGAACTTGAAGTGAAAAAAAGAAACAATAAGGAAGAGGATTTCACCATTAAATACATGAATGGTGTGCCTGTTGTGGTTAAGAAACAAAAAAACTAAAAATAACCCCATTAGCTGTTTATTATCATAATGTTGGTGGGTTACGAACTAAAATTCCTGACCTAGTGAAATCTGTGAGTTGCTCGAGTTATGACATTATTATCTTGGTTGAAAGTGGACTGAATGATAACTTTGGCGATGGTAAGATTCAGTGTGATATGTACAATGTGTTTAGATGTGACAGAAATGTTTTTACTAGTGACAAATCGAAGAATGGTGGTGTTCTTGTGTATGTCAAAAAGTTCATTACATCTGTAGTAATTAAACATGAAGAAAATCGAGTGGAGCAATTGTTCTTAGCCTGCCAATTTCAGTCAAGAAAGTTTATTATAGGCGGAGTGTATTTACCTCCTGGTTCATCTCGTTTACTTTATACCTTGCACTGTGAAACGGTTGAGCATGTAATTCGAAACTATCCAATACATCAGCTTTTTTTGTTTGGTGATTATAATCAGCCTGATGCACGGTGGTCCAATGATGAATATGGTGTAATGGTGAATTGCCCTGATGGTTCTGCATCCTTGGAAATAGCGAGAAGTTTTGGGTTTCTCCAGTTGTTTGAAGTTAATCGACTTCCCAATAACAGAAATATATTTTTGGACTTAGTATTTACGCACGATAGGTATTTGGATGTCACTTTAGCCAAACACCCAATTTTTGTGGATAACTTCCATCATGTGTCATATGAGTGTTCAATTGCGGTTGTTAAAAATCCGACTGCTGAGAGGTTGGACTATCAGGAGTTTTACTATGATTTTACATACATACATACATAATCGGTCCTCTTGATACCCGAAGGTGTCGAGGTCAACTATCCATTTTTAAACATTTCTTCCACTCTTTTCTATTCCCTGCTAGTTCTTTCGCTTCTCTCCAGGATTTTCCTTTTTCTTTAAGTATTTCTTGCACACTTTGATTCCATGTAACTCTCGGTCTTCCTCGCCTATTTTTTCCCTGAGCTTTAGCTTGCCATATACTCTTCACCATTCTGTTATCCTTCATACGCAAAAGGTGGCCGAACCATGATAATTTAGCTTTTTCTATGAGACTATGAGTTGGCGTCACATCTAATTTTCTCCTGATTTCCTGGTTTCTGACCTTATCTGTTCTTTTTAATCCAAGTGTATATCTCAAGTACTTCATTTCAGTAGCCTGAATCCTACTCTTTTGTCTTTGTGATAGAACCCAGTTTTCACAGCCATGCAATAGTGTAGGTGTATATATTACTTTGTAGACCGTCATTTTTGTTTTTTGGGATATTGAACTATGGTTTAAAAAGGAATTTCTGAGGGCCTGGAACAGTCTACCTGCTGTTTGTAATCGATTATTAAGTTCATCTTCCAGGTTACCGTTGTTATTTATTAAACATCCCAGGTACTTGTATCTAGTTGCTTGTTCGATAAGGCTATTTTCCAAATGTACACCTATGTCCTCGTCTCCATTTGAGATCACCATTGAATTTGTTTTGTTTGTGTTAATGCGTAAACCATATCTCCCTGCCTCTTCACTCCAACATTCCAGGTTTCTTTGTAGGTCTTCTTTACCTTCGGCGCACAACACCACATCATCGGCAAAAACACACAGTTCAAACCGCACTGGCTGCAGGCGATACCATCCCACATTATACTTTTTCATCTTCTGTGTTGTCCTCTTTATGATCTCATCTATGGCAATAATGAACAGTAGCGGGCTTAACACCCCTCCTTGACGTACCCCTTCCTTAGTCTCAAATGACTCTGATAACTGGTTACACGTTCTTACTTGGTTTTTTGTACAGTTGTATAGACTTTTAATTTTTAAAACTATGATTTTAATAATGCAAATTATTTTGATCTCAATAACTATCTTGCTTCAATAGACTGGGTGCATCGCTTGCAGGTGGATGATATTCATACTGCGACTAATATTTTTTACGAGTGTCTTTCTGTAGGTATTGCTTATTTTGTTCCACTAAAGAGTTACAGAACATCTACTTTTCCTAAATGGTTCTCACCTGAACTGAAGCATCTGACTTCTTTAAAAAAGATTGCTCATAAAAAATTTATCACAAATAGAACGGATGATAACTATATGGAATTCTCTAGACTTAGATCAGAGTGTAAACGTTTGTCTAATATTTGCATGACACATTATAATTACACTATAGAAAATAGCTTGAGGTTGAATCCTAGGTCATTTTGGAAATATATTAATGATAAGAAATCGAGCTACAGTATACCAGATATGATGACTTACGAAGATGTGTCTGCTAGTGATGGTCAGGCCGTGGCTGATTTATTTAGGCAGTTTTTTGCGACTGTTTACTCACCTAGTACCCAATTGAACTTCTCCTTTGTTGATAAAACTTTTAATTTAACAAGTACCAATATCTCTTGTTCTGCGTTAACCTTGATGGATATTTATAATTCAATTTCAAGGTTGCCAAATAAGCTTTCGTTCGGTCCAGATGGCGTTCCAAACATGTTGTTGAAGAAATGTGTATGTACTATAACAAACCCCTTGCATATTCTTTTTAATTTGTCGCTGAGAAGTTCTACTTATCCAGATTTTTGGAAGACAAGTTTTGTGGTGCCCATATTCAAGAGTGGGGATAAAAGTAATGTGCAGAACTATAGAGGTGTATGCATTCAGTCTGCTATTCCGAAGTTATTTGACAGTTTGGTGCGTGACCAGCTCTCATGGGCTTGTAAAGAGCTAATTGTGGAAGGTCAGCATGGTTTTTCTTCCTGTAAGTCGACTGTCTCTAACTTGGTATTATATCAGGCAAAGATATTGGATGTCTTGGAATCAAGGAAACAGATGGATTCTGTTTACACGGATTTTTCCAAGGCATTTGATTCAGTTGATCATGGTATACTGCTGCGCAAATTGTATGATGTAGGTTTCAATATTGCCTTGGTTAAGTGGATTGGAAGTTTTTTGTCGGGTCGAGTGCAATTTGTCAAGATCGGCTGTTATTACTCTGATGCATTGGAAGTAACATCTGGTGTACCTCAGGGCGGGCATTGCTCACCGCTGTTGTTTAACTTGTTTATCAACGATATAGTTGAGTGTTTTAGAAATAGTGACTGTTTGTTGTTCGCGGATGACTTGAAGGTGTTTAGAGTGATCAATAATTCTTGTGACCAACAGCTTTTACAAGACGATTTAGATAGGTTGACACGGTGGTGTTGTGAGAATAAATTATTTTTAAATGTTAGAAAGTGCTGTCATATTAGTTTTTTTAAAGGCAGTAGGAAACACCTGACTTCCTATATTATAAATGATCACTTGCTTGAATATGTTACCACAGTCAAAGATCTTGGAGTTTTGTTTGATGAAGGATTGTCATTTATTGAACACATTCATACTGTAACGATTCGGCTGACAGTTATTTGCCCCAATGCCTCGATTATACTAGAAATTCCAGAGACGGCTGCCGGCGCGTGAATCATAGGCTGCCGACGGGCGGCCTTGAACGCAGGTGTACGTTGGTGAATCATTTTCCAGTCGATGCTAGAGCAGCCCTGACGCGACACGTCACTGTTGCCGGAAATTCTGGAGGCTTCTGGAAGAAAATTACTGGCGTGATATAAGCGGGCGGAGTTCGCCCCCAAGGCAGTTCTGAAATAATTCTGCGGCAGTTCGAACTCACGTCGAGGCTTGTTAGAAGCCCCCATATAAATAAAAACGCGTGTACATATAGAAATAAATAAATATATAATCGTTAGTGTTTAAGAGTGATATAAATAAATAATAATAGTTGTTAGAAATAGTGCCGTAGTTTAAAAGTAATTTGTAATCTGCTTGATAATTCTCGCATGTGCTTGTGAATAACAATAATTAATCCAATAGTTGTAAATAAATATTTGAATCCATGTTTGTCGTATAATTTTAAATAGCCCGAACGTTAAGAACGTAACAATACCATCATTGTTAAGTCTTCAAAAATGCTCGGATTTGTAACATGCAATTGTAAGTTTTTCTCGGTGGACTCTGTAAAGAGTGTGTACTGCTCGTTGGTGAGATCAATACTGGAATATGCTTCGGTGGTCTGGTCACCAGCTTACATGGTCCATTTAGATACTATTGAAAGGGTTCAACATAAATTTTTAAAACACTGTGCATTTAGGTTAAATGTTGTCATTCAAAACCATGATTACACACAGATAATTAATCTCGTTGGTTTACAACCATTAAATCACCGCCGAAACATAGCAGGTTTATGTTTCGTTCATAAGTTGTTGGATGGAGGCATTATGTGCGCTGACCTTTTACAGCTTATTCAATTTAACATACCTATAAGAAGCTTACGTCAGCATAATACTTTTCACATTCAGTTTCATCGAACAAACTATGGATTGAATTCGCCAATTGATCGGTATTTAAAATTATTAAATAAGCATAATCTTGAAATTTTTGGTATTTCCATTGTTAAATTTAAAAGTATTGTATCTAAGACTAAGAGTACTACATGAATTGATGAAGTCGGAGATGGAAACCAGTGTTTATTGTAAGTTATGTTTTATAATAATAGTGAATGTTTTTGAATTTAAGTTTACACAAAGTGTTAAAGTCAGTGATAGAAACCATTTATTTATTATTAAATTTTTCATATGGATTAATAATCTAATAATGTATTTGCAATAATTAGTGGGGGTATCCCGTTGATAATAAAATAAATAAATAAATAAATAAATATTGCAAAGAAGTACATTTGTCTAGTTCCTAGAAAAAACATTTAAATCGCGAAGAACTCTTGCAAATTATAGTCATGTTGCTGAAGTGTATCGTGTGTGAGCATCACCTATGTTGATTAAAAAACTACGCTTCGCAATTTTTATTAATCAATGCAGGCGAGGCGCGTGACATAACAACCTTTAAATAAAAATTTCTATAAAAACCAACATAGAAAAACTTGAGAGACCCTATAGAAACTGTCTAGAATGGGTAAGGTGTGCTGATTACTATGATATTAATTGAAAATATAAGGTGTCTGGATGTCGGTATGACATATAACGTCTTGGCAATGTAAATTTTGGTGCCTTAAGCAGCGTTTTCCTCCACATTCGCCAGTCGCTGACGACTACTACCGAGTAGCCGCGACCAATTCGTTGAGACATCTATAATGCATTTAAGCGGGTCTGTTTTCCTAACTGCTACTAATTCGTTGCTACCAAAATCCATTCGCCGGTCGCCGGTTGCCAGTCGCTTGACATGTTTTTGAGCAGACAAGCGACTTATTCGTCGACGAATTTGAATATTTTTGCATCGCGTTTGTGAAGTATTGTTTTTAAATAATACATTTTAACTTGGTGAAGTCAGAAAAATATAAATATAAAACTAGCAACATTAAAATTATTGTTTTTCTATTAATATTCATTTTATAAACTGTAGCTAGTCGCGAGCGAAGAGCAGTAAACCGCTGCGGGAGGAAAACATGCAGACATCCTGACGAATTAGTCGTGGCTACTCGGTCGCAGTCGTCAGCGACTGGGGAATGTGGAGGAAAACCAAGCTTTAGCTTCAAGGTAGGCAGCGCAATTACGACAAAGATAAATACATATACATGCTTGAGAAAGAGATGGCACCAAAAATGTATGTCTTGGTTATGTTGACACATTTGGTGAACCGTGTGTTTGTATCTATATCCTTTAAAATCACTGGCTTTAATCGACTCAAAACAAAAGTTCAAGTGTTACTTTAACAGCAAGGGTAGATAAAGTAGCGCTTTAACATCAAGGGTAAATAATAGTAGATTATGCAATGAGGGAGAGAAATGCGTTATTTTGCTGAGGTGCAATTTCTGACTCGAGAGTGAAGCCCGAGAGTCACAAATTGTACTGAAGCAAAATAGCAGTCTTTCCGAATTGCATATACTATTTTTTTCACGTTGCAGGAAGATTTAAAACTACAAACCTGGTTTTTTAAAACGTAATTTATTGACATTTTAGTTACAATTATTTTAAAATTAGTAGCCTATGGTAAATTTTAAAGTTGGTGGCACTGTAAGTCTAGCAGCAGCAAGAGCTCACAATTATGTCAAATTCGAGGTTAGCAGGTTAGGTTTTGCAACAGTTTGTGTCAAAACTGACGCAAAACCTAACCTTATAACCTCGAATTTGACATAATTGTGAGCTCTTGTTGCTCAGTCATAATAAAAACTCCCTAGATAAATTTCTCTCCTCTAGCGAATAATTCATTATTTCTGTCACGATTTTGGTATCGTAGAAAGCGTGTTTTTTCCCAGACGTGAATTTTCTAACTTTTATTTAAATTAAATATTACAGCTTCGTATTATCCTAGCAACCCAATCTAGCTACTGAGATTTTAAAATGTGATTGACTTTCCTTATTTTCTTAAAGTTCTTGCTATAGAAAAAAAAATGTGTATTATACACGACGATAAAGTTATTACTATCCATTCTTGAATCATTAACGTCTCGACTTCGTCTCGACGTTAAACGATTCACTCGTGGATAAAATTTAACTTTATCATCTCGTATAATAAATTACTATTTTAGTTACTAAGTTTAATTAGTGTTCTTACTTACTTACTTAATTCAAAGTCTTTCTACTGTTAGGTGTAAAACTAAAAAATTGAGTTGATTTTGGCTTTCCACCCCTTTCTGTTCTCAGCTAACTTTTTAATTTCTTGCCATCGAATGTTCCTCCCCGATACCACTTGCTTTACTCCTTCTTGCTACGTTTTTTTAGGTCTGCCTCTTCTGTTCCTGCCTTGTGTTTTTGTTTCCTTTGGTATTCAGTTAATGTGTACTTTTTTTATTACCGGTTTTATCTTTAACTGCTCCCTGAAGACTCATTCCTGATTTTATCCTTTCTCGTTTTCCCTCTATTTTTCTTAGAAATCTCATTTCTGCTGCACTTATTCATATTGCAACACACCACAAAAATTTGCTCTTATAAGAAACCCCAGAGAGCTTCTAAATTGTTCAACTTAAAAATTGTAAGGAGACAATTGTATACGTAGGAGCAAACAAGCATAACTCATATTTTTAAAACGCAGGAGGCTACAATGTAGCAATCACAACAATATTGAATTGCATCCGGTGCAAAATAATCAGAACACGTTCCAGAAAATAAAGAATTCAAAAATACTGCAGATTGGCAAACACATGTAAAACTTAGCGTGAGATAAGCAAAATCATCAAGTCCAAAAGACTGCAAATGAAAAGTAACTTTTATGCAATTGGGCAAAACGATTAATCTTGAAACACCGACGGCTCTAAACGAGGTGATTTTTTCAAATCTTCCACGAGGGCAAGCAAAGACATCTCGGCAGTCAATTCCCGGTCCGCGATTTGCTTGAATTAAAACAGGTGTCAATTAAATGTAACAATTTCGAGGCTGTTTTAATGTAAAGTAAACACTGTAATAAGAAATGGAAAGCAGGGTAAACATGGTACCGTTGTAAATGACCACTTCAATTTTTATTTGTTGATTCAATAGACTTCATTTTTAAAAGTACTTAACGTTTTATTTCCAACAAAACATTAGCCTAACACCCCTAGGCTACAACATTAAAATATTTATAGCTTCCTTTGTAAAGGCACCACATTTCACTTCCGTAAATTGAAGATGGAGCCACTGCCTGTTTTATCATTTCCACTTTTATTTCTTTTGTTACTTGTCTTTTGCCTAAAAACAGGTGTTTTTAAGGCTTTAAATATTCTTTCAACTTTACCCATTCTGTCGTCCATCTCTTTGTCTTGTCTTCATTTTTTTTCAATTATTGCCCCCAAATATTTAAAGGTATCAAATTGTTCGACTGTTTCACTTTCTAGTGTAATATTATGCGTTTTCTCTTTCGTTGTTATAATCATAGTTTTTGATTTATTTATGTACAGGACAACTTGCTTTTTTCAAAATTAAATAAAATACTGTACAAGTTCAAAAACCCTTCATTTTTATTTTTCATTTGTAACTTAACACGGAAAGTTTGATATTAAACGGTTTTAAAAATAATGTCTTATAAATGTCCTCTCCATTGTCAATACACTAGTTAAGTCAAAATCGGAACTTTATCTCCACATTTTGGAGCATGGCGACCAGTATGTTAGCAATTTCCGCTTGAATGTTGTCCTGTAGGGCTTCCAGAGTCTGGGAGTGATTGTTATAAACCAGGGATTTAAGATAACCCCAAAGAAAGTAATCGCAGGGGGATAAATCAGGCAAGCGCCTGCGCATAATCACGTTCCGTCAGTTGTCGGACCACAACAATTTTTTATGGGTGCAAATGAAGTTTATGAAGAATGCGATGAAGAGAATGTTTTGAAATGCCAAGAGCAACCGAATGTTTCCGCGCAGATCGCTTAGGAGATCGCAGCATTGACAATCAAACTCGCTCGATGTTTTCTGGGGTTGTAACTGTTTTCTGTGGTCCTATTCTTACTGTGCACGCATTCCCTGAACCCCTGAATGCATCCATCCATGATCAAATCGATTGGCGACCAAATATACGACCTCGCTGGGGTATTTCGAACCGTAAACGAAAAGCACATGCAGGATGATCGAACAATTGTTAGAAAAATAAGCCTCAACGGCAAAAGCGCGCTCCTCCACTGACCACTGCATTTTCGTGACTAAAGCGGGTGGAAACACTAATTTCCCATCTGCCCCCGTTCACTGAAACCATCCCCCACAATCCGTGACCCTCTTAGACTTCACGCCGTCCTTCTCAAAAATGCAAGTTTCCACGCTCCATCCTGTATATATCTTCATATCTTCTTTAATTCTATATTTAAAATACTGAGGTTGTGTTGCAAGTTCCTTTCTGAGTCTGCTACTATTGCCATATCATCAGCAAACAGAAGTTCTGTTAAATCTGTTTTTTTCATATTCCAGTATCGTAGATGCATAGGTCTTATCTTTTGTTTAGCCCTCTTGATTACTTCATTCACCACGACTGAAAACAGTAAAGGGCTGAGCACAAATGCTTGTTTTAATCCTTCCTTTGTTTCAAACTCCTTTCATTCTTCGTTTTGTATTCTTACTATATTAGTTGTTTTTTCATGCATTGCTTTCAATACTTCTATTATTTCTTTGTCTACTGATCTTCGTTCTACACATTCCCATACACCTTTTCTTTCGACTCTGTCGAAAGGCTTTTCTAAGTCTGCGTAACATATATGTATTTCCTTGTTTTTATTTATATTTTTCTCTATTGCTTGTCGAAGTATGAAGATTGGGTTCTGTGTGCTCCTTCCCCTCCTGCAACCAAATTGTGTTTTTACCAATGTATTTTCTAGTTTTCCTGTCAACCTTTCTTCCATTACTCTTGCTAGGATTTTTGCTGGTATGCCCATTAACGTTTGCCAGCGTACATAAATTAAACAAGTAGAAACACTCACTGTCAGTTCCTTTGATGTCAAAATAACGATTTGAATGACCTTGAACAGCTCTTGGGTGTACTTTCCGATATTACCAACAGATGGTGCTACTACTTTACCACATCCAGAGCAAGTAGATATAGGAGAGTACCGCCACATCCGCCATGTTTGTTCCTCTGTCATATTCGTCACTTTGAGGTTTGTAACACAATTCCGTCAACGTGACATTTATTGGCAATCCGAAATTTTACTTAAAATTGGCAAGACTGTCAGTCTATGTCAAATTCGCGGTTATCAGGTTAGGTTTTGATCGTTATTTGACACAAACTGACGCAAAACATAACCTGATAACCTCGATTTTGACATAGACTTACAGTCTTACCAATTTCAAGTAAAATATTAGACATAACTCAATCAGTCATTGCTGATGGGAACAAAAATGGCGGCGATGGCCGCATTTTCACGGATCAAAAATGGCGGTACTCTCCTATATACACTGGCTCTGACCACATCAAGGTTGGGATAGAGCCCCTGTATAATATTAAAATTATCTTATTTATTATTAATATGCAGGAACTTTAGGTTGGGATAAGGTTACTAAATTATGTTAGCTAACGTGATTTAGTGACCTTAGGTTGTAAGGTCACTAGATCAACACACTAAAGTGTAGGGTACCGCCATTAGTGATTTTTTTTATATCTATCTTTGTCGCACAATTTTCTCCCACTGGGGAAAAAAACAATCTAACCATAATTTGACTTTACAACAGTGCCATTACACAAAAAGAAAATCCCCAAAAACTAATGTCTTCCCTATTGCACACTTAGGAAAATTGTATTTCTTATCTTTATCTCAACATTATCGCACATTCTCACACAAGGAATGGAATGGCGGTACTGTAGTACACTTAGCGTATTAATGTAATGACCTTATTAGGTTGGGACTCGTTTTGCCATCTAGTGGTCAAGCTTAAAATCGCTGTCCATAGCACTCTAGACAGGTTTCAACATTTGATATGAGTGTCTCTCCTTGTTTGATTTATATACGCTGGTTATGCCTCTATTGAATGCAGTTTCTTGTAGCTTCCTGTGCATTGGTAGGATTATTACACACAACTGTCACATGACTGCACAATTGCATATTCTCGATTCAGTTTGAGAAGTCGAAGAGTACGGTTGTGCGCCGATATAAGTGTTGTGAACTTTCCCAAAAATATATAGTGTTTACCTTACCAATCATGAGTAAATTCGTATGTGTCGTTTGCACCCACAAAGTCGTAAAAAATGACGAAATAATATGTGATATGTGCGACAAACCTATCCACACAGTATGTACAGGTCTGTCACGTGCCGAGATAAACTGTATCAGGGATGATAGTAGGCGGATATCGTACGAATGTCCCTCATGTAAGGGCGATAAAGATATGTTTAAACAGCTAAAGTCTATTGTTACCCAACTACAAGAAGAAGTTCAAAAGTTGAAGGCCGGGATCGCTGTACAGAATAGTGATGCAAATGGCAACTTCATGGAAAGTGTTATCGCAGAAATGCAAGAGCGACAATTTCGTGAATCTAACGTTATTGTTTTCAATATGGAGGAGTCTAAAAAATCTACTACTGACGATAGGATCGAAGAGGACTTGGGGCGAGTGAAGGAGTTGCTTATCGATACCGGGCTCAGCGGTAATATAATCGAATCTGCCAAGGTGTACAGGCTAGGCAAGTTCAAGCCAGGAGGTACGAGGCCGTTGAAAATTCTTCTTGACAACAGAAACTCGGCTATCCATGTGCTAAAGAGCAAAGCAAAAATTAGAAATAGTTTAGTGAAAGTATCGCCGATCAAACTCTAAAACAGAGGGAGTATTTCAAACATATAAAAAATAGATTAAATAAATTGATCGAAGATAGCGTGACAAACAAGACAATAAAATTTGTAAATAAAATTCCAACGATAGTCGACAGCGTTGCTACAGGTGCTGAGGCAAAAAACCAGTCGAAGTAATATCACGGCCCCTACCTAAGGAAAACGAAAATGGTGTGGGGGGTGTGCGTTCTAAGGATATTTTGTACTTGAACATACAGAGTTTGTTGGCGAATAAAACGGAATTGGAACTGTATATTCGAGAAATAGACCCATTAATAATTTGTTTAAGTGAAACTAGAATTACCCATGAAATTGAAGATGGGGAACTCAATATTATGGGTTACAAATACTTAATTTGTCACAGTAACTCTAGACATACAGGTGGTGTTATGATTTACATTCGTAATGACTTAAACTTTTCTCAATGCATCAACTACGCAGTGGACAAGGATTTCTGGGCATGTGCTATTAAAATTAAAGTTAATAATTTACAGTATAAAATTATGGTGATTTACCGCTCCCCTAGTGCACTCCCTGGTGTCTTTTTTCAAGACTTTGAAAGAATATGTGAGGAATTCCTGGACAAAGATGTGTGCATCATTGTGGGCGACTTTAACATTAATTACAGTTCAAATTCGTTCTATTCGAATAAAATGAAACTATTAATTGAGAGTCTAGGTCTCAATCAATTGGTTCAGGCTCCGACAAGGATAACGGAAACGAGTGAGACAATAATAGATTACATCCTAACAAACAACAAAAATATTAAATACGCAAATCGCTCTACGCCAAAAATATCGGACCATAATAATTTGTTAATTGAAGTTAATTATACATTCGTAAATAGCAAGCAAATTATATATAAACGTTGCTACAAAAATTTCTCTGTTGAGAACTTCCACAACCTGTTAGTAAACAGCGAATGGAATAATTCAAATAGTAATGTTGATTATGCAGCGGAATCATTTACTAATACCTTATTAGGTACTCTTGATAATCTATGCCCATTAAAAAAATGTTTGTTGACAAGTAGATTCTCCATAAACAATGGCTTACACAAAATATAATTGCCGATATGAAAATTAGAGACAATTTATTTAGTACGGCTGTTCAAACTCGAAATGCTGTAGATTGGGAAAATTACAAGACTGCACGAAATAAAGTCGTTACTAGCGTTAAAAAGGCCAAAGAAATGCATTATTTTAATGAAATAGATAAAAATAAGGCAAACAGTAAGTTGATGTGGAAAAACATTAAAAACCTTGTTGATGCTAAAGTAGATAACAATATAAAAGAAATTATGTTCGGTGACCTCCTTGTAAACGACCAAATGGAAATTGCAAGTAAATTCAATCAATACTTTATAAGTAGCATTAGTGAAATTGAAAATAGCATACCGATAATAAACAATTTTCCAGATATATTACGCAAAATTTGCACCCTATCAACACTTTCGATTCATTTACAGAAATATCTATGAGTTGCTTAAATAAAATTGTTAAAAATCTCCCAAACAAATCCGGGTCGGAAGGTATTTCTGTAAGAAATCTAAAATTGGCTAATGAAGTGATTGGAAATCGTCTACTAGATATAATAAACTTATCTTTAAGAAATGGAGTTTTTCCGTCAACATGGAAAAGTCAACAGTTATACCGATTGCAAAAATAAGAAATAGCGTAAATTGCTCAGATTTTAGACCCATAAACATACTTCCACCATATGAAAAAGTACTAGAAATTGTAGTAAAAGAACAGCTCCTAGAATATTGCAATAAAAACAAAATAATCGCTGAAACACAGTCTGGTTTTAAGTCACAGCATTCATGTGAGACAGCCTTGCAGGCCACTATCTTAGACTGGAAACAGCAAATTGCGGATAAAAATGTTGTTATTGTTGTGTTTTTGGACTTGAGGCGGGCGTTTGAAACAGTAAACCGAGATCTCCTACTCGCCAAATTAGAAAAAATGGGTTTTACTAATAGGGTATTATCATGGTTTCAATCGTATCTATGTAATAGATCACAAACTGTTAAAATAAATAGTTCATGTTCTAAGCCACTTACAAATAAACACGGTGTCCCGCAGGGAAGTGTACTTGGGGTTTATTTATTCTTATTATTTATAAATGATATTGTTTTTCATGTTAAAAAATCCAAGATACACTTGTTTGCGGATGACACAGTTATATATACCTATGGCAAAGATTTTGACTCAGTTGTGAGGACTTTAAACGAGGAACTCGCGGCAATATTTCAGTGGTTATGCGCGTGCAAACTTAAGTTAAATATAGCAAAAACGAAATATATGATCCTAGCAAATAAGCACATGCATCAACAACTTGTACCAACTAAAAATAACCAAATTCTTATAAATAATCAGGAAATTCAAAGGGTTGATGAAATAAAATATCTGGGTGTTGTAATTGATGAAAAATTAAATTTCAAAAGCCACCTTCGACTTTTGATAAATAAAAACTCAAAAAAAGTTAATTACATATTCAGACTAACAAGATATCTCAGTAGTTATAGCAAGTTCATCATATACAAATCGCTAATAGCACCGACACTGGAATATTGCTCTTCAGTTCTGTTTATGCTATATGATTGTGATATTAAACTTATTCAAAAAATCCAAAACCGAGCGATGCGTGCAATAATAAATTGTAACAGGTTTACACCTGTGAAAGATATGTTAAGTAGCTTAAGCATCATGAGCGTAAAACAAAGATTAACATTTAATACGCTGGTATTTATATACAAAATGTTAAATGGTAAATTGCCTCAATATCTAAATCGCCATGTAAATTTTGTAAATGAGGTCCACAGTCATGATACACGTTCCCGAGATCACTTGTTCGTAAGAACATTTAATACTAATGCCTTAGAACGGACGGTCATCGGACGTGGCTTTAAACTGTATAATATGATTCCAGGGTGTATAAAAAATGAAGCGGAGCTAAGGAAATTTAAATCACGCTGTGCAGAGTATGTCCTCGAAAACGTACCTTTCAAATAACTTGATAATAAGTAGCTATTCGAGTATAATAAATTTAATATATTTAAGATTAGATTAGAAGTATATTTTGATTATTATATTTTACTGTAGAAATAGTATTTTATTTTATTCCTTTAAGAACTGAATGTAAATAGCTAAATGCTAAATTAGTAGTATATTTATCTAGAACGAAAAGTGGCATTTTAAAGACGAGAAAGTTGTTTACGTCCGAGGCGTCAGCCGAGGACGGAATTACTTGCGAGGACCTTTAAAAACACTTTTCGTTCGTGGTGAATACAATGGTTTATTTCATACTACAAGTTTAATGAATTTTAAATAAAAAGTTGTAAATCAGTTCAAATTTCATCTCAACAACTACGTATAATTTTAAAGTACTTGAACTTTAAAATTTTACTTTAAAGTACTAGGACTTTAATCTTCCATTTTTTGTACAATAAATAAGTTTTAAAGTACTTGAATTTTAAAATTTTACTTTAAAGTACTAGGATTTTAATGTTACATTTTTTGTACCATAAATAATCCGAAAAATGTCATTTTTGACATCAGTATGAAATAAAAAGAATTTATTATATTATTATACTGACATCAGCCAATGAAAACCATGCATTTTTTCAAAATTGACCAATCTGGAACTGCTTACCTGATAAGTGCACGTGGGCTGCTTACCAAGCGATAAGCGCCCTAGGGATGATTATCGACCCCGTGGAGGGTGTCATAATTAGAAATAGAAATACAAGAAACAAGCAATTTGAATTTTTTGGCATTATTAGATCAATTTTAAATAATAATTCGTATACGGGTTTTGTGTAATAATCTTCAAAATATAAATGCCCATAGGACAGTTTTTATTGCAACCAGCACTCGACCCTTGGCGTGTGCAAAATTATCGGTAAGTATGTCTCGCCCTTGTTATATTACTATTGATAATTTCCCTAGTATTCAATTCGTTTGGTGTTTTTCTTGCTTTAATAACTTCCTTAGTATTTCTTTCCCTATGTGTTCCATATATTAGAAACCTGCGCTGGTCCAATATATAGGAGCCTCACCCGACCCGCAAACCGCAATTTTCACATTTTTATACCCGCACACAACCCACGACCCATCGTTTCAAACCCGCACCCGACCTGTGGCCCACAAGTTTTGCACTTTTAAGCCGTACTTGAACCCAATTTCGAATTTTATACCAGAACATACCCGCAACTTGCTTCAGATAGAATGCCCATACACAATAAAGAAAGTTATTTTCACACTTCCGCGATCAAATTATTATTAGGTATAATTTTTTTATACGCAAACAATATTTATGTTGAAGAAATGAAGTTATACCCGACCTGCGGACCGCAGTTTCAAATCCGCACCCGACCCGCTACCCGCAATATTGATATAAATTCTACCCGCAACCCGACCCACAATGCTGGTGTTATTTGGTCTATCCCTGGTGATTTACCTAGTTTAATTTTTGTTATGGCTTGGTTCAGTTCAGTTTGTGTGATTTCCATGATTTTTTGGTAGTCATTATTTTCTTTCTCGGTGGTTTTGTGTCTTTCACTTGTATTTGTTAACTCTTAACTTCTTTCATCTTTTGTCCAAATTTTATCTTCTTTGCGTTTTTCATTGCCTCTTTTTTCTATTTTCTGTTTTTTTGTACTTAGATCATTTCTCCATTGCTCTTTTTTCTATCTCATTTATCTTTCTTTGTTCTTGTAACTTTCTGTATAGTGTTTCTTGGTAATTCTTTCTACATGAAATGTTGTTTATCCGATTATGGCTCTTTATTTTCTCCTTAACTTTGTGTCTTCTTTTGTCTTTTCTTCTTCTTTATTTTTTATCTTCATCCTCACTACGTGGCAGTTGCTTCCCTTTTCCACTTGTCTTGATACTTTAACATTTTGTATGTATCTCCATTTCTGTTTATTTACTAGGAAGTAATCAATAATTGATTTTTCATTTTTACTATGTTCTACTCTAGTATACTTGTGTATATCTTTGTGTTTAAACATTGTTTTGGCAATTACTAAGCATTCTATTCACAATTCTATAATTCTTTCTCTATCCTTTATCTAATAGACTTGTCTGTCCGTCCGTCCGGGACGCTGTTTCAGCAGCCAAACCGTAAGAGATAGAGAAAAAAGTTATTAAAGTTATATGTTTGGAATGGTCATGTCAGGTCAGGAACCGAATTTCAGTCTCTAACACTAATTATTATCGTAATTATCCTAATCCTAGCTTTTTAGGTTAGATTCTAGGCAAATTTTATCAAGGCGAATGCGACTGGTAGCTTGCTACCAACAAGGACGTCATATACGTACGTGTGGTGAATACGCGTTCTATTTGCAAAACAGTCTTTTTTGTTTTATTAAATGAGACATTTGTCTCACTGGACTGCTAGTTATTGTTTTTAATTTCATCTCCTTCTTTTCCGATTATCTTCTCTATTGTCTTCCCATTCGTCCATTTAAATATCCATTATAATTATGTTGTCGTTTACATCATTTACTTCTTCCTGTAGTCTTGTAAAATATGTGTCCTTTTTTTCCTTTTTGGCATCTTTATTTTCTCCATATGTTACCATTAATGTGTATATTTCTTCGCCAATCAGTTTTATTTCCACAACCAATATTCTTTCATTTACATACTTTTATTTTACTATGTCCTTGACTCTATTTGGTGCCACTACTAGACCTATATTCCACCCACTCTTTCTTCTTCTATTGCTCTAGACCAGAGTAACCAGTACCTTTTATGTATTCTTGTTATACCTTTTCCTTTTATTTTTGTTTCCGTTACTCCTAGTATTTCAATTTGTTGGTTAATCATCTCTTTTACTATTTCTTCCTCTTTATTGTTTATGCTTTGTGTATTCCATGTGCCTGTTTTTGTAATTATATTTTTGTTTTTGTTTTTTCTAGTTTTCTTAACCCTTCATCTTTGTTTGTCCCTTTTCTTATTGTTCCCTGTTGTCATATTAATTGCCTATTCCTATTCTCTTTTATCTACACCTCCTACTTTTTGTCTGTTCACTTTTACTATATCCTCTCCGTTATCATTATCCATTTCCTTTGCTATATTCGTCTTTGTTTTTCTTCGTCCACTAGTATGTTTTAGTTTCTTTAATGTTTCATGACTCCTCCCTTCCCCTAATTTGCTAATTTCATTGTAGACATTTAGTTCAGTTCTTAATTTGCAATCACTAATCAAGTGCATACAAATAAATCGATCATATAAAAACAAAATTACTTCAAAATGTAACATACAACAGAAAATATCGAAGTTTTTGTTTGCAAAAGTACCTGTTCCAAAATTTTTGCGTGTTTCATAAACTGCTTTGCGTGATTGCTAGTTTCCTCGATGCTGGTGGGAATACGATATCCTAGTGCTGCTAGTTGCCTGACTTCCCGAATGAGCATAACTAGCTGGGAGGAATAATTAACCCTCATCATTTTACTTGCTGAAAACTGAACTACAGGGTCTGTTTCTTGGAGGCTAAAAATATTCAATTTTACAAAGACAAGTGTTGATAATATCGGTGCTACTACCTTAATGATTTATCTTTTATCTTTGCAGTAATTTCACTTGTCCATGAATCGAACAATTCAGTATGCTGCTGCTTGATGTCTTTCAATAGTTGTGCAACGGTTTGTTTTAAGTCTTCATTACTCTGCAGGTCATCTAAAAGCTTGTCCGATATTTTCTGAACATCCATTGCCTGTTAAAATGTGTGCATTATAATACTTAAATGTTCCTTAAATAATTAATACCTTTGATTCAAGTTGCCTCGTCACTATAATTTCATTGACTACTTGTGGAGTGTCATATTTTGTTGAAAAAGTGGGCACTTCAGCTGTAAGTTGGTTGGCTAATTGGTTCACGTAATCATGTAACAGTGTTAATAGACGTTGTCGTTCAGTTTGAAGAGCATGTTTTACAACTGGTCTACTGATTAATTCAGAATATCGCCCAAATTCATACAGTAGCTAGAACTTTATGTTGGTATTTTGTTCAATCGTTTAAAATGATGAATTACCTGTCTTGTGTTAGCATTAATATTAGATAACTGATTCTTTAATTTGACTGCAACCCGTTGTTCTGCAGGCTGAAGAAGGAACTCAAACTTTTTATTAGCTGTCTTCCAAGCAGATTCAGTATATGGCCCGCATTCAAGGATATCAAGCTCTAAAAAATTAAAATTTTATATTTAAAAAAAGATTTTAAAAACATACCTTCAAACGGTTTATAAATATCTTGAGCCTTTAAATCATTTTCCTCTGATGTTGAAAGTAAGCGAATAATTTGCCTATGTATAGTTCGAACATCCAAAATCTGTAAAATATTTTATTATGCATTGTCAATATTAACTATGATTGTTAATGTTAATATAACAACAAACCTCCAAGAGCCTTTTTGAAAGATCTAGTAAATTTTGAGGAACATAAGGCTTTCCCGTCCAAGCATGTAATGAGTAATTGGGCCAAAATATTTGGGTTAGTTGCTTGCACGATGATTCCCAGTGGCTCATTACAGAAATACACTGCTGAAGAAGTTCGGCAACTTCGTTGAATTCCTTTGACCAAATATTTATCCCCGTTAAATTTTTTGATGTACATTTTATTATATCAGTAGCTGAAACAAACATACACATTTCGTGAACAAAAGAAACTGCAATTTACTAAAAACGTACCGATTAAATCCATTAAGTGTTGAATCCTAGCTTTAGGATAAGGTGGTTCGTGGCGCCATAAATCATCTAAAATGTTATGCGCATTCTCTAGAAGGTCTTCTATGTCAGAAAGAGGTAGGGCATCTAAAACACTGTAATAAAGGTCATGTTTAAAATCAGTAAGTTAAAAAAATCTGTGGTATACATTTGGCTGCACTGAAGTGGATTGTCAGTCTATGTCAAATTCGAGGTTAGTAGGTTAGGTTTTGTTTGTTTTTTAACACAAAGTGAAGCAAAACTTAACCTAAAAATTTCGAATTTGACATAGAATGACAATCCACTTCAGTGCTGCTAAATGTATACCACAAATCACAGCACACTATAATATGCTTGTTTTTTATGTAATGTTCCACTAGTTAGATAAAATTAAGAAGAAACGCGACTGCCTAATAAATGTTATATATGAAACTTATCTGGAAACGCCCTTTACAGGACTCATAGGCTTTCAGGCCTTGCCTTCGGCATTGGCCTGAAATTTGCCTACGCATCCTGTAAAGATGGTCTTTCCGGACTTGTTACATAAACTACCATTCCAAAACCACTGATAATGTTAAATTGTAATTTTAAATTCAAAATAGTGCTTGTTTGGAAAAATATATATTTACCTAAAATCTCGAGCCAGAGGTTGCAAAATATCTCTAAATGCAGTACTAGCACGCTGGTCCCTGCCTTTCGACGAGTGTATTACATTATTCCAATAATCAACTTCATGATCCAAGGATAAAATTACTGAAATAAAACTACCTTAAAAAATGTGTTAAGAGAATTGTACATGTTTACCTGTTAATGTATTACTATCAACAACTTTGAGGGGGTCGGTGTCCGAGGCTGGTGTTAAAACAGCATTTCGTAAACCAGCCTGCAAATTTGCTATCTGCCTTTGAATGCTTGTATGACTGGCACTCCTTTTATCTTGCTGAAATTACATTTACGAAGTGTAGTCAAGTGATTTTGTACTTATAATGAAGCATTCGAGAAAATGTATAAAATCCTTAATGGCAGTAAATGTTGATACCTTAATTTAAATACAAAAATGTTATTAACTTAGTTTATTAATATTGTTTCAGGAAAATTCTGTATAACTCAGATAACTGATAATAGTGTATACTAGTTGTAATTGTAATAATCGAAGTATCCTATACTATAAAATCGGTGGTCGCTTTTGTATGTATCTTTGTTCGCTATCTCCTCCGAAGATACTGGACCGATTAAACTGTATGATGGCTTAAAATTTTGCTAATTTTTAGACTTAGATCGTAGGCCGGTTTTTAAATAAAAAAAAAGTACGGAAAAGTAAAGTTTTAATTAAATTGTGTAATTAGCGAAGCGAAGCGTAGGTCGGCCAGCACCAATGCCACCTACCGTCGTAAGCGCACACCAGGTACAACACACCAACGTACAGCAAACTACCGGCAGGCCCATACTGCACTTTAGTGCGGCCACCACAAGCGAGATGGCGTTGCCGGTTATTTGTCCTACAGTGACTATATAAGGACAGTGTGGTCAATTTTAAAAAAGGCAGCCATTAAGAGTCGTCTCCACAACAACCAGCCACGCCCTTAGGTGCAAAGCCTGCTAAATTGTAAGACAAACGTCACCCTGCTAAATTGTGACATAAACGTCATTTTATACGGACTGGACATATCTGAAGTTCCGCGATGCTTTACAGAGCGGTGTATACCCACGATCGAGAAAATGTGTGCAGTTCACACTGCAAATGGTGGTCAAAAGTGCAGTGTAACATTAATTTTACAATAATGTCAATAATATTACTTACACAGAATTAAACGGCAAGAGACGACGTGAAACGTAAAGAATCGGTGCCAGCGATTAAAAATCCTCGTTAGCGAGCAACCTAATATCGGAATATATCTTCTTTATTGTGTTTTTGTACATAAAAAACGAGATTTTACAACATTTTGCATTGGTCGACACAGAGACTACGTACAAAAGCACAACAAAAACTGATTTTTTTGATATTCATAATCAAACCGTTCTATTTATACCACCAGTTAATTTAAAGGAATATAATATTCAGTGTTAGATAACCCATAAATTCTCTTTAATTTGATGCAATAATCTTTATCATTAAGACATTTATATAGTATATTATAGCTTTTGATTTGGGCTAATGCGCAATTTTCGCAAAAAGTATTTTACTTTAACTCGTTGACATTTACTTATGCAAACGAAAATTCGGCATTCGCTTAGACAGAACACTGTAGAATTTTATGATGATTATTTCATTCCACTTCATGTTGGGGCTACTTTCAATAATAAAGGACCTAAAAGCAATTTTGTGTGACTATGTGTAATTTCGCAAAACGACTCTTAATGGCCGATTTTAAAACAACCAATCAGAAACATGACCAAAATTGACCACACTGTCCTTATATAGTCACTGTATTTGTCCTAGTGTCTCCGTTAAGGTTAAGACACATCGTATAATTAGCGAAGCAGAGCGTAGCTCGGATGATTCACTAGTACCTATAGATTATGTAGTAATTACTATTACGAACGAGTGGTTCATCAGCAAATACAAAAAACCTTGGTGGGTTGTTAGAGAAATCGCAGCGTACATAAATCAAACAAGTAGAGATACTCATGCCAAATGTTGAAACCTGTCTAGAGTGCCTGGGACAGTAACTCGGGGGGTATTTCTAAGGTTGACTATCAGATGGCAGCATAAAGTTCTACCAATCAGCACCAGTTACTGGCTCTGCTACCAATCATATGTGATAAAGTAGTGGCGCCATTTTTTAGTATTATCGGAAAGTACCGCCCCCAGGAGCCGTTCAAGGTCATCAAAATCGGTATTTTGACATCAAAGGAACCGACAGTGTCTCTACTTGTTTGATTTATGTACAGTGGAAATCGTTTTGCCTAAAAGATATCATATTGTAACGATCCTGCGGCCGGTCATTGCCCCGGATATATGACCCAGTGCCCTGATCATTCCAAAATATCCGAGAAGCGGTCTTGGGGCCAGGTGTGGCGGATGAAGTCGGCAGTCGTCGCTGACTAATACGCATGCAGTCTTCCGGATCGATCCAGAGCCAGGTGCCAAGGATGACTCACGCTTTCTGGAACGCGCTTGAGATCAACATTCGCGAATATGCGTCATGCATTTGCCGGAGCTTCGAGTAAGGTCTGGACGTTTCTAGAATGACTCATTCGTGGGATATAAATACTCGCTAGCGGGAATAGACAGGCAGTTCTCATCAGACTCGAAGCGCGCATGATATAAACAAACCTTGTGTATATAACCCTAGTGAAATAAATAACAGATAAATAACCATATAAATCGTTAGTGTTTAAGTCGTAAATAGCCAAATAAATAATTGATGTTTAATCCAGCGCATATAAATAAATAAATGTATTGTTGTTAGAAATAGTGCCTGTAGTTCATTAGTTTAAGTAATTTGTGTTCTGCCTTGTTAATTCATGTGTTTGTAAATAATAATAATTAATAGTTGTAAAGAAATGTTTAATACAAGAAGTGTCGTATAATTTTTAAATAGCCCGAACGTAAAAACGTAACAATATAATAATATAATAATAATAATATTTATTTATTTTTTGTATTTACAAAATTTGATCAACAAATAAGCACAATAACTAAATAAACAAATGAACAATTTCCCTCACTTAAGTTCCATAAAGAAACTTGTGCGTGAGATTTAAAAACTATATATACACAACACTCCCGAGCACCCAAAATATGTACATGCATCTATATATATATGCTAAGGCCGATGGGCAAAACCGGAAAGCTAAACAGAGTGCGACTTTAATCAAATATTTTATGTAATTCTTGTCTTGGATAGTTTAATAGCCATAGTTTAATTTTATTTATATACTTTTTATATGTCGTTTCATTTTTTATATGTAAAGGTAATGTATTAAAAATTTTTATGTATAAAAATTTATAACTTCTCTTACCATGTTCTTTCTTGACAGATGGAATATTGAGAATTTTATTGGTTTTATTTCTGGTAACATATATGGTTTCCTCAATTTGACTATTAGCCAAGTTTGGTTTGAAAAATAATTTTTGTAAAACTATTTTAGAAAATAACTGTCTAATATCCATGACTTCTGCTTGCGTGAAGAGTTCATCTGAATTAACTCTCCATTCTTTTCGCAGTATTATTTTTAAAATAAGTTTTTGTGCAACTTCTAAATTATAAAGTGTGGACTTATATACACCCCCCCAACCTATAATACCATACGTTAGATGCGTTTCAATTAAAGCTTTATAAATTCTTTTAAGTATAGCAACTGGCAGAAATTCTCTTAACTGTTTAAAAACATAACAAAAACCACGTATTTTTTTAACTAGTAATGATATATGTGCATCCCACTTTAAATTAGAATCAATAGTGATTCCTAAATATTTAATTTCTTCTGATCTTGCTATATAAACTGAGCAGTTACATTGTTTAAGATCACAGTCTAGGTTATGTATAACTATTTTATTGTATTTTGGAAGCGAGTTTTTGTATGATGCAAAAGCAATAAATTTGCTTTTTTTGATATTTATTGTTAATAAATTACTATCCAACCATAATTTAATGTATTTTAAGTCCTCGGTTACTTTATTTTCCAGGCTAGCCCAGTCTTCAGCATCATAAACAATCACCGTATCGTCTGCGTATGATATAATTTGCCCTCTTCTATTGGCCATAAGTAGATTATTTATATATATTAAAAATAAAATTGGCCCGAGTATGGTGCCTTGTGGCACACCATTTTTAATGATTAATGGATCACTTAGTGTGTTACCAATTTGGACGTGTTGATTTCTATTGGTTAGATAATCCTCTAAAAGTTTATTTGCATTTCCTCTGATCCCCACCGAATCTAATTTTTCCAACAATTTTGAATGACTTACTGTGTCGAACGCTTTAGCTAAATCCAAAAAAACCGCTATGGTTGGTTTACTGTCATCAATATTGGTATAAATTAGGTGAGTTAATTTAGCTATCGCATCTTGTGTACTTAGTTTGGGTCTAAAACCGAACTGATTATCTGACAGTAAATGATTTTGTACAATAAAATTTTCTAATCTAGATTTTAGGACATTTTCAAATATTTTTGCTAAATTTGATATCAAAGATATCGGACGGTAATTTTCCAAAAGCTGCTGATCGCCTCCTTTATGAAGAGGTTTAACTACTGCAGTCTTAAAGTGATCTGGACATACAGATGATTCAAAAGAAATATTTATGATTTTCATAATAGGTAATGAGATATATTCAGAAATTTCTTTTAATATAGTTGCAGTGATACCGTCTAGACCCGGAGATTTATTACTTTTCAGTTGATAAATATATTTTTTAATTTCCATAACATCAACAGGGCCAAGAAAAATAGTTTTATTGCATTTTATAAGTGTCTGATTATCCACTTCCACATTGGGTATGATTTTTTTGGCCATATTATCTGCAACGTTAATATAATATTTATTAAATTCATTAGCTAGTTGTTTGGCATCGTTAATTACTTTTTGATCAATCTTAATACTTTTTATGTTAGTAGTCTTGCGTTCTTGATTAAGAGAATTTTTAACAGTTTGCCACATTGATTTAGTATCCCCTGGGTTTTTATTAAATTGATTTTTATAATAACTACTTTTTGCCTTAGATATTAGACCGTTAATTCTATTTCTGTAAAATTTATATTGCCGTAGCGCTTCTTCATCTTGAAAATTTTTATATTTCTGAAAGAACTGATCCCGAATTGTTATAGACTTCACTAGGCCATTAGTTATCCAAGGTTTTCTATGAACTTCAATTTTTCTCTGCTTGACTTCCACAGTACTTAATTTTATGTAATTTGTAAGTTTGTTTACAAAATCATTTGTTATTTTATTTAAATCCCCCTGCTTGAATGTTTCACTCCAACTCTCATTAATTAAATATTCTTTAAGTTTTGTAAAATTTACTATCTTCTTAGATTTGTTTTTAGAAGTATGGCATACAACTTTTAAAGAATTGATACACAATAATATCGGAAAATGATCAGTAATTTTAGATTCCAGAATGATTGAGATTAATGCATTGAAATCAGACTTAGTTTTTATAAATATGTGGTCAATACAAGATTTTGCTGTATTTTCAATTCTGGTGTAATCGTTTATGCATGATACAAATCCACATTCATACAAAGAATTCAGATAAGAGTTTGCCATTAGTGTATCGCGTAATATGTCTATATTAATATCTCCGATTATAATTTCCTCTTGATTAACACACATTTCATGCAGGTACGATTTAAAATTTTCTAAAAAACTATCTATATTCGTAGACGGTGGTCTGTACACAACTGTTAGACAAATGTTTCGATTTTCGAATTTTAAGTGTAAACGCAAACATTTTATTACTCCAATACAAACTACTGAATGATGAAAATTTATTGAGTTTTTTATAAATACAATTACACCATCATTCTGATTAATTTCGCCGTTATTATAAACAACAGTGTATCCACGAAGTATGAAATTTTCACAGTTGTATACCCTCCACGTCTCTGATAGTGCAATAATATCTAATGAAAAAGAAAATTGGTTTAACCACACTTGCAATTGATCGAAATTTTTATTAAGGCTACGAATATTTGTATGACAAATTTTTAAACCTGAATTGTTATCTAATTTAATATTACAACTGTTAGCATTTTCCAAGCGTATCGAACTGATTTCCTGGACACTTATATCTTGCAAGTTCTTAGCCATATCAATAGACAAAGGTTTGAACTATGTATTACTTAAAAACTTTTTACACCGTGATGTCTGACATACCTGTTACTCGTATCACAGACGATGTATTATCTTTGCGCACAAACAACTTGCCATTTTTAAACCACACGAATTTGAACAGTTTAATATCACCCACCTTTTTATTTCTTGCTTCGTAAAATAAATTTCTGTAATACGTAGTCATGTGTTCGTTAACATAGATTGGCTGGGGTACGATGTCATTATATAACACAGATGTATTTGGTTTCCTGCTCTTAGCCTTACTCAAAAAGTCGTCACGAGTTATTCTATTGGAGAACTGCGCTACTATTGGTTTTTTGGAGGGATTAGAGGATTTTACCCGGTGTGCAGCTTGCAGATCATGTTTTTGAATTTCCGAGCCGATGCTTTTTCCCAATGTAACTATTATCTCCTGTATGTTTTCACCAGCAACTTCTGGGATCCCATCTATTTGCACATTGTGATTTCTTGCGTATTGCCTATCCTCTTCTAATTTTACAGTAGTTTCCATCATTTCTTTTTCCAGTTTATTATATTTTACTTCTAAGTTCTCATATTTTTTCCCCAGTTCTTTATTTTCCGCTTGTATATCTTTCAAATTCTTTGTAAACTCATCTAACTTTGCCGAGTAGAAATCAATTGCATTTTGGAAATCATTGATTTTGTTTATTAATTCTTGATTTTCCTGCTTAACAACATTTTTAACAATTTCTGCGATTGCAGCGAGTAGCTTCGGGTTGATATCTTTTTCTTCGTCCTTTTCTTCGATGTCAGTTTGTTGGCTTTTTCCTTCCCCATCTGGTCGCTTACAGATACCGCATTTCCAAGCATTTTTCCCTTCTTCAGAAAGTTTACGCCAAGAGGTTTCTCTAATATTGGCACACACGTAGTGCATTATCCTCTTGCAACTCTTGCATGTTACAAAATCGTTTTCTGGCGGCAAATCTTCTTTACAGCTACTACACTTTTTCATTTTTATATCACTATAAAACATATATAAATAATCGTATGCGTTAGCAATCACACTCCGCACTCGTACCACGCGTCTTACTCGTTCGAGCGCTCGGATACCAATTATTATGATATGACTAAAAAAAGTTATTAGTGTCATAGTAAATTTCTACGTTTCTGTTCAAGTCACCACTAAAGAAATAACAAAATAGTTGAAGTACGAGTGTGTTAACTAAAACTCTGCACACATTTTGGAGCACTATTACACGGTTTCACTAGTTGGACCTTACAGGCCCTCCCTATCTGTATTGCTAATTATTTTATTTTATCATAAATTATCAATGTTTCTTTTATTGTCATTTTGACATATAATCATATATTTTAAAGGTATCCATTTGAAAAAGGTTCCAAAAAACTCAACCTTGGAATTTATCAGTTATTAGAAAAAACATTACAATTGTACCTACTACATATACTTATTTAAGTAATAGTTCTAACAAAACTTCCGTTGCATGTAACTATGACGTCAAAATCCGTACCACCATAATAACAGAAAACTACATTTTTGCATATGGCAAGAAACATATATAATTAACATATGAGGTTGGCTATTCTGAGTGCAGTTGCATAACCGTCATTTTAACTGTCATTTAACTCGTTAGGTGCCATAAGCATATGTGTATTGTTCAATATTTTACCTTCATCAATAAATTCTGGTTCAATGTATTTTTTTATATAAAAAAAAGAGTACGGTAATGAGGCTCTTAAGAATACTAAAAGTAATTTGGTTAATAGTCTATAACAACATCGATGAAGATAAATGATTTTTAATTTTAGATAAAGATAAAGTAGTGCATAATTGCATATCGTTAGTTGGATAATTAAATTTACTGTCTAATGGAAAGATGGCTCTTAGTAGGTGCCATTTAAATGACTTTTTGTTAAAAAACGTGTTTAGCAAATTTTACTCTTTTATTAAGGGTTTGTTATTGACCTTATTGATAAAATAGCTATTATTATAAGTTGCTTGTGTGTCCATTTTTTCCCTTTCTCTAGCTGTTTGTAGACTTCCTTGATTAATCCTGAGTGGTGTAGAATGTTATTTATTTTATTTTTCTGTGCTTCTCGTGAATCTCTTCTTATTTCTCTTTTCGTTAATTTAGAAGACCCTAACCAAGACAACAAACTAGTGCAAAATCGGTATGAAATCATACAAGTAGCAACATAATTTTACAATCAACTATATAACAGCAAACAAAACAGAAACATTGATGAATTAATCCCCATAGAAGTTGAAAGCAAAACCCCACCAATGCAATAAACAGAAATAAGAAAAGCTATAGCAAATTCAAAATGTGGGAAAGCACCAGGAGATGACGGGATAACTTATGAAATGCTTAAAGATGGAATGGAAGAAATTTTGGACAAACTACATTTACTATTTAACAAAATCACACAATAACAAATTATATCTGAACGATGGACCAAATCAACAATAATATTATATATATACAGTGTGTCCCCGGATGGACCTAACTATACTTGTAAACTTGCATTTTAGGAAGAACAGTAATTTTTTATAAAAAGTTGTGCTTTATTTACCAAGTTTACCTGTTATTTGAAAGGAAAGTATAAATATTACTGGGAAAAGATGTTTGAAATTTCAATAGAATCTCACATATCTAATAGGAACGTTGTATCTCAAAGTTGATTTTTTTATCTTGATTGAGATAAATAAGTAATAGCACAATTTAATACTAGTAATTTTGAGATACAACGTTCAGATTAGATATGTGAGCTTCTATTGAAATTTCAAACATCTTTTCTCAGTAATATTTATACTTTCCCTTCAAATAACAGGTAGATACTTTATTCTTAACCAAATTTCACATTGTCTCGTTTTCTAACCACCCTGTATGTTATTCCAAAATTTTGGTAGTGGCTGCGGACTTGCTAGATGAAGCAAAACTTTTTATAAAGAATGACTGTTCTTCCTAAAATTCAAAATAAGGAAGTTTACAAGTATAGTTACGTCCATCCGGGGACACACTGTATAATCAGCATTTTTTTTGTTTCCTCCTCTAGTCTCATGAAACTTTTTATTAGCCCCTCTTTTGTTCTACTGATAATTGTAACATCATCTGCGTAAGCGATAATTTGTGTGTTTTTAATATTTATTGTCCCTTCTAACTCTGATCTTCTAATTGCACCTTCTAAGGCTATATTAAACAATGTAGCTGACACCATATCTCCGTGCCTAACGCCTTGTTGTACATTAAAGCTTTCAGTTGTATCACTTCCTATTTTCACTACTGCGGTTGAGTCTTTTAGGGTCATTTTGACAAGGTTTACTATTTTTTGTGGAGTCCTTAAGTACTGCAGTTCTTTTATTATCTTTTCTCTTATTACTTTATCGAAAGCCTGTTTAAAGTCTATGAATAGGATGTGAAGAGTTATGTGATATTCTTTTGCTTTTTCTAGTAATTGTTGTACAATGTGTATGGCATCTGTGGTCGATCTCCCTTGCCTAAAACCTTGTTGGTAGTCCCCTAGTTCGTTCTCTGCATGTTCTTGAAGTTTGTCTTTAATTATTTTTGAGATCACTTTATAGGCCACATTTAGTAACGTTATTCCTCTATAATTTGAGCAATCCTCCAAGTCTCCTTTTTGTGTATTGTAAAAATTACACCTTTCTTCCAATCTTCTGGCATGCTTTCTTCCCTCCAGATCAAGCATATTAGTTCATGTAGTTTTTCGTGCAGTTTCTCACCTCCATATTTTAGGTATTCAGTAGTTATTCCGTCACTACCTGGCGTCTTATTGTTTTTTAGGTGTCGTATTGCCTGTTTTACCTCTCCTATTGTTGGTTCTTCTATTTTTTCATCATTTTGTCTAACGTTCGTTTGTGCTATTGTATTCGTTTCCGTTTCTTTTCTGTATAGTTGTTCATAATAGTTCTTCCATATTTGTTGTATTTCTTTCGTTTCATATCTTGTCCTTCCTTCTGTGTCTTTATATCCCGTAGTTTTTATTCTAAAGTTCTTCTTTTCTAGTTTTATTCTCTGGTAAAACATTCTTTTGTTTTTATTGTTATATTCATCGTGCATATCTTTTATTTTCTTTTCGTTCCAATCTCTCTTTTTTTGTTTACATGTGTTTCTTGCTAGGGAATTTGCGTCTTTGTAAATTTGTTTGTGTCTTCTTCTGCATTTGATTGCAACCATTTTATCCATGCTCGTTTTTTTTCATCTTTTGTCTTCTTGCACTCTTGGTCGTACCATTCTTTACTTTTTTCGTGTTCCTTGTGACCCACGCATTTTTCTGCTGTTTTCAAAATACTAGTTTTTATGTTATTCCACAGGATTTCGATTCTATTTGTATTTGTACAATCAGTAGGGGTTTGCTTTTGCTGAAGTTCTTGCGTTATTCCTTCTTCTAATGGTTGTTTCACTTTCGTTCTTTTATTTTGTTTATATCCCAATTGTTATTTTTTTAATTCTCTTTTCCTCTTCTTAGGTTTTTCCTTTCCTTGGTTGTTGGAATTACTAAGTTGTGGTCTGAATTTACGTTGGGGCTTCGGAAAGATCTTACATACTGTATGTTATTAGTTCTTTCTTTCGTTATCAGTACATGATCAATTTGACTCGTCGATGTTTGGTTCGGGTGATTCCATGTTATTTTGTGCCTCTTTGGGTGAGGGAATTTTGTGCTGCCAAGTTGCATATTCTATTCCCATTGTCGTTTGTTTCTTCATGAATTGTGTTCTTTCCTGCTACAGCTTTTATATACTCATCCTTACCAATCTGGGCATTTATATCTCCTAGTACTAGTAGTGTATCGTATTTTGGTGCTTTTTCACATTGAGATTGCAGTTCTCCATAAAACTTGTCTTTCTTATCACCCTCTTCTATCTCTGTTGGGGCATATACACATATGAAAGTAGTATTATACATTTTTCCTCGAATTCTTAGGATTGACATTCTGTCATTTATGGTTCAAATTTCATTATGTTAGGAGTTTGTTCCATTCCTTCCTTGTTTTTCCCCTCCACTCCAGAATAATATACGGTTATTTTTCTGGATTGCACCTGCTCCAGCCCATCTAGTTTCTTGTAATGCCATAATATCAATATCATAGTTTTCCATTGTTTGCATAATTTCATTCATCTTTCCAGGTTGTAATAGATATTTATGTATTTAGTGTGTAAAGAGAGCCATTTTGGTATGAGGAGTTTCGTGCCGAGCGGTAGGGAGGCGCGAAAAAGCAACCGAATACCAAAATGGCTCTTTACACTAGAAATACATACAACATTTTTTCTACGGTCTTAAATAAATAACAAAATTGTTAAATAATTGAAATTTCGATACACACCACTTGATGAAGTCGTTGTACCGCCGTTCATAAAGGCCGCGCGATTTGGCCGGCAACAACACTCGTTGGTTGCTGTCTGGGTCGCTTCAAATATTTCAGGCGGGGTTCAATTACCTTCAGATTCCATCTTTAACTTCACAAAAACTCACAAACTCAATAAATCTGTTGCGTGATGATGGAGGCACCGTGATGCAATTGTCAATAATTTTAGCCAGTTCCAGAAAAATGACGAATTAAATTAATAATCAGGTTAGCCATGGCGATGCGTAAAGTAAAATGAAGTGATGCGATTATTTCATTATGACATTGTTTACGTGGTTGCGATGTTAAAATGGTTACTAGGGAAAAAATGTGTGAATCGCTAACTTTTCGCATTGACAGTGAGCGCTTAATAGTCAGTTTAAAGGTGACCGTAGAAAAAAGTGTTTTTATGTTCCATGTCGCAATTTTTGTTTTGTTTTTTTGTTTTTCTTTTTTTCTTCTTATTTTTCATATTGCTTTCCTCTTTGTTTAATTTATAACTCTCCTGCTTCTTCTCCTTTCTTGCTCTTTGCCTTTTCGCTTTGCATTCTATTGTTGTCAATGTTTTTTCCGTCCGGTTTTCAGCTTCTTCTACTTTTTGGATGGTGTCGATTCCTTGTTGTTCTCGTTATGTTCTTAAGAGTTGCGTTTAGTGTTTCCTCAACGAACACTGAAATATCTTATGTACTGCCGGTCTTCTGTTCATCCTTTCCCCTTTCTTTCCTTCTTCTGTGTTCAGTTCTTCTTTTTTGGGATTGCTCCTTTTGAGTTATTTTCCCCTTCCTCATCTGTTGACCTTCCTCTTTTCTTATTATCCTCTTTGTTTTCTTCTGGTTTTCTTAACTCTTCTTCTTCCATGCTTTGTTCGTCTAACTCTTCAATCCTCCATTCCTCTCCATTTACTATCAAACTATCTCTTATTATCATTGCTTTCATTCCTCTTCTCCTGCCTTTAATCTTATAAGGTATTAGTTTTTCTGGATATCTCTTGTCGTCTTATCTAAATCTTCACTTACTGCAATCTGTGTTCCCTTTAATCTTGATAGATTCTTTAATATTTAAATTTTCTTAAATTCAATAATATTACTACATAAAAACTGAGGGAAAGAAAAAAATCACAAATTATCGCCCAATAAGCTTGATCACAAACAAATATGCATAAAATTTTAACAAGTATTCTCCAAACATGTTTACACAAACAATTAGAACCAAATTACTCAATAGACCAAGCAGGATTTTCAAAGGGTTTCTCGACAATTGATCACCTTCAGACAATTAACCAAATTATTGAAAAACATAATGAATATAATACAGAACTTTACATTGCATTAATAGACTTCTCAAAAGCCTTTGATTCCCTACAATTATAAGCATTATACAAGCGTTAATTCATTTTAAATTAGAAAATAAGTATATAAAATTAATTTGGAAGCTACTTAAAAATAACTCTGCATACAAACCGCTAGAAAGCAAAGGTCCAAGTTTTAAATCAAAAGAGGAGTTTGCCAAGGTCATCCTTTAACATCACATTAGAACACCTATTTAAAAACTTAAATTGGAAAAACAAAGGTATTCTGATCGCTGGAAAGAATTTATGCAATTTAAGATTTGCAAATAATGTGGCGGTTTTTGCAAAAAACAGCAAAGAATTGAGCAAAATAAATTAAATGAAGCTGGCAAAACAATAGGGCTAAAAATCAACTTTAACAAACCGAAGATTATCACTAATGGAAGAAGACTGAAAGTAACAATAGAAGAAAAAGAAATAGCATATGCATATTTAGGACAAATAATAATGTTTGAAGACAAAGGAGAAAAAGAGCTAAAAAGGAGAATCACACAAGGTTGGAGAAAATTCTGGTCACTAAAATAAATATTAAAAACGGAAACGCCCAATTATCTTAAGAGCAAGGTTTTCAATAGCTGTGTAATTCTTCTTCTCGTTTTATCCTTATATCCATATAGGTCATAATTTTAAATCGTAAAAATAAAATCATTGTCCTGTTTCTACTGTGATTATTTTAATAAATATTTAAAATGCCAGAAGACCTTTTCAAACAAGGTTTTTCATAATAAAAATGTCATTATTAAATTAAACTATCCACGGCCTGTTGACTTGTTTGACAAATGTCACTTTATAGCGCCTGGGTATATGTGAAGTTTCGCGATTCTCTCCAGAGCGCTGTATACCCACGAGCAGGAATTTCAAATATTGTAATATAATATCAGCATTGACTATGCAAATATTTGATTAAACTTTACGACGTTCCTTAAAATTTTCCAACGATAATATAACCCTCCCATGTACTTCCTACTTTGATTTTCCATTGTGTTTTTTGATAAGTTTTCTGCTAGTTTTTCGTGTATTTTCTCATTTACATTATTTATGTTCACCTTATAATTTTTTTATTTCGTTGTTAAAATGGGAAGCGGTTCTACATATGCATAGTAAGTGTTATATTGCAATGTGCAAATACAACACTTGGGGAAGATCTTATCAATTTCTCTCAAATCAAGTTTTACTAAGGAAATGGTTTAAAAGCTAAATTTAAATTAACGTACTGATCCTTCAAGCAACGGAAACTACAAGAAAGAATTGTTAAATTAATGTAAATTAAACACAGTCTTCCTCATAACAATTAACATATATTTTTTTACATACGCTACATGTTTCGGTTTATCTGTTAAACCATCTTCAGGCTAAAAGATAAAGCTTATAAAAATACGGGGAAAGAAACAGAGAGCAAACACCTCACCTAATGTCAAAATTGGATAGTCATAAATAAACAATTAAAATTAAAACAGACAACTAATTTATCTATTCCATTCCTGGATCTCTTGATCTCCTGTAACATAGCCTCACATTCACTAGAGTTTAAAATTTATCGGAAAGCCACTTCCACCGATTCTGTCATTCCCTTCTCATCTCACCATCCATTATTTCAAAAACTGAGTTCCTTCAGGTTCCTTTTTAGGTGTTTGCTTCTGACCCCTCTAAGTAATAGCAACTTCATTAATGAACTCAATATCATAAAACAAATTGCTGTTAATAACGGTTACTCACTTAACCTTATCGTGCCTATCTTTCATCGGTTACAACATTCACTAACTCAAACCAAATTGTTATCTACTAGATCTTCTGACACCAAAAATGAGCTCACCACGTTTCGTTCACTACCTTACATTTTCCCTTTTGTCAATTCTCTAAAAAACATTTTTAAACGCTTCAATATTACAATTTCCTTTTCCTCACCCTTTTCCCTTAATACTATCCTAGTCCATAACAAAGATCCTATCCCCCTCCTTAACAAATCAGGTATTTATCTTTTAAATTGTGGTTCTTGCGACTCTTTTTATGTGGGTCAAACCGGGAGATCCTTCAAAAAGCACGTGTCTGAACACGTTTCTTTAATAAAACCAAATTACATTCATCATCTTGATTAAAATAAATCGGCTTTTGCCTCTCACATTATTGAGAAAAATCATAAATTTGACCGGGACGCCAATGTTAATATTCCTCACGTCTGCCCTAAAGGCAATAATTTAAATTTTTACGAAATCTTCGAAATTGTCTCCCGGTTAAACGATCGTTGCCTCAATGAGGTCACGGAGTTTGCAAACAGTAGCAATTATATATTTCTCAATCTAAAATTTGTTTAAATGCTTAACTTATTCCATTTATCGGTTTTTGTGGCTTTCATATGTATTTTACAGTTCTCACCTTGGCTGACCATTGTATATAAACAAATAATTTATTTCATTTAACATGTTGATCACGTTGTCTGTTTTAATTTTAATTGTTTATTTATGACTGTCCAATTTTAACATTAGGTGAGGTGTTTGCTCTCTGTATCTTTCCCTGTATTTTTATAAGCTTTATCTTTTAGCCTGAAGATGGTTTAACAGATAAACCGAAACATGTAGCGTATGTAACAAAATATATGTTAATTGTTATGAGGAAGACTGTATTTAATTTACATTAATTTACTGAATCACCTCATTGTGAGTATGGACCAGATCCTGAATTTTTCAAGAATTGTTGGTTGTAGCTTTCATTTTGAAGAAAGGTTTATTAACATATTAGCTAATTTTCTACGCAGTTACCTAATACGTTAAGACATTTATTTCAGCAGTATAATAATTTAAAGATTCCGTCATCCGAAAAACTTCGTCCAAGTGCATTTAAAAAAAGTTACTGCTTCCTTATATTGTTCATCATTTTCAAATCATTTGTTTTTTAAGGTTTGAGAATATCAATCTCTGTTGTAGTCATTCCTGGTGGACACTAATCCACCAACAAGACACCATCAACTTTCAAGTGTGAATCCAGTGTACGTGACTCAACTTTCAAGTGCGAATCCAGTGTACGTGACATTTTCAATTGCTAACTGTTTTTGGTCCTATCCAAGTATTTTAGAACTAAAAGTTCATGTCATTTTTAAGTAAATTATCGTGAAATGATTGTTTCATTATAAAAACATTCCAATTAAATTGTACAATGCTTTCCTTGTTATATATAATAAATTAAAACTATAGTCTCACCTTTACTAGAAGAGGTGAAAATACATTATGTAAACTGTGGTACAACGCTGCGGCAGGGGAACCGTTCACCGATGCAATTTGAATGGACAACAACCAATTTTCATCAGTCAGCACACAGGGATGAATTTTGTAAAATACAAGTAACCGGTCTTGTGGTATCGAAACCTGTTAAAAAATGTCCATTAAAAATAACACAAAATAACGAGGTACAATAGTTCAATTTTCCTTTTTATTAACTGCACTGTACGTTCTTACAAAATACAAAATTTTTCTTACTTCATTGTAAAATCTAATTTGTTTTCGGCTATCAGTATCGGCAGGAGAAGCACAAAGTGTGAGCTGGTTTTCTTTTACTAGAAAATCCTCTAGGACCTCCAGTCCGATCACAGTTTTATTCAAGTCACTTTCCAACGCTGCTGTACCCAAATGATACCCTACAATAATTAATTTATTCACAATTGCTAGTTGTGAAATATTAGATTTTTACCTGATACGGTTATAAAAAATCTTTTTCTAAAATCAGCCATGCTGGCAACTAGAAGCTTCACATTTTGACAATCATTGTGTTGACAATGTGTTGCCTTAGCAACTGTCAAATAAATAAATTGCTGAATTTATGTAGTTATGACAACAGAATCACTTGCAACAGTAGAATTTATTGATTTTTGTTATACAATCGTAAGAACTTATACCCCCAAAAATCTTCCAAATTTTCTACCAGCCTTGTACACGTATCTTCAGGAGGATAATTTGATGCTACTTTTATCGTTTTTTGGTCGAACTTCCTTGCAACACTGTTTAAACATTTAGTGCTACGAATAAATTTGATTCTCTCGTCATTGGGGTCGAAAGGTCCAATTTGAGTGACTTTCCTACCTAACATGGCATCCAGCACTAACGTAACGTATATGATCAAACTGACTGTGCATATTTGCTTTTCAAACAGTTCGGCTTCCTGCAAATGCTTCGGAAAGCCGTCTATAATGTAACCGACGGAATTTTCACATGTACGAATGAATTCTTCCTTAATTAAGTTGATTAAAACTGTAGCAGGTACATCTTGATTTGTGCCAGCACACTCAAGAATCGGCTTGCAAAATGAGCCCGCTCGTGAAATTTCCTCTTTTAGCAGATTATTTACAGTTACTAGTCGATAGTTACTTGATTTTGCTAGCATTTCTGCCAGAGTGGATTTGCCACAACCGCAAGTTCCCATAACCCAAAACACTGGCAGTTTCTTGTCCAGGAAAGGTTGCAAATCGTAATCGTAGAGGGGCTGCTTCTTACCTAAGCACATGAATTGAATATGTTTTAATAATTTTCCCATTATGTATTTTAGTTTAAAGTAAAACGAATTTCTGACAAATAATATACTTGTCACATCGACATTTAATTTAATAAATAAATACATAGTAAAAGATGACATTTACAGTTTCTACACTATTATACATTATAAACAGTATCAAAGTTTGCATTAAAATTTAGTTACTTAACATTATTTAGTTTATAATACAAAGTCAGGTCTGCAGACAACTTCCAAATAAAATACTTCACAGTTCGTAGGTCCATGGAGGGATCCAGTACCTAAAAATATACATATATCATTAGTACAAAAATATTTTGCTTTTAGCCAAACGTATTAACACGAGTCACAACATTTTGAAAGCAAATAATTTGGAATTATTATTTACTAATCACAATAGCTTTTTCTTCTTCAGTATACAAAAAAAATTTATGCGGCACACGACCGGTATTCCCCTGTCGGGCTCGACCATAAATGCTTAGCTAACGACTTAATGTCAAAAAATATAGATTATAATCATTTAAAAATGGCCATTTATCTAGCAAGGGCATAAATATCAAGTAATGCCTGTGGTGCATACTAGTTACTTATGTACCAAGAGCATTATGAAGATGTTTATGCCCACTCAAGGGTGAGAAGTTTACAAGCCCGAGGGTCGCTAGCTCGAAGGTTTTAAAGTCGCCCGAGGGTATAAACATCAAGTAGTGCCCGTGGTGCATACAAAATTTTATGTCTTACTAGCACAGAATAAACACCTAACGGACTCAGAAGCGGCACTTTCGGCGACGTCGAGTAGCTGATTTCAGCTATGGCAGCCATATTGAAAGAGAGTAGATCAAGAATAATATGCTGGTGGCACCGTGAGTCTATGTCAAATTCGAGGTTATAAGATTAGGTTTTGCGTCAGTGTGTGTCAAAACTGAAGGAAAACCTAACATGATAACCTCAAATTTGACTTATTATTCTTGATCTACTGTCTTTCAATATGGCCGCCATAGCTGAAATCGGCTACTCGAACATCAAAGGCGCCGCGCCATGGTTTCGCTTCCGAGTCCCTTAGGTGTTTATTCTGTGTTATATTGATCAACTATTGTTGTGAATGCATTGGGGTATGTGGTTGGCCAGACATTTACTGCCGGTCTTATAAAGACCACTAATCTGAGGTTAACTTTAATTCGCTGTTAAAATAAACAAAAGCGCATCAAAACGTGAGTGCTTATGACATTTTATTCATTAGTAAACAAATTTTGATGCGCTTTTGTTTCTTTTAACAACGAATTAAGGTTAACCTCAGATTAGTAGCCTTTATAAGACCGGCAGTTAATGTTTGTCATTTTTGACCATTCGCATTCCATAGTAACTCAAAAATGTTCGCCAGGATATTATATACCTCATAATATACCTTGTATCACAGTTATTAAGAAACAATAATGTACCAGTAAGACATACAAAGTTTAGGTCATTAAACGTTTTGGAGATTTTCTCTCAAAAACTAACATTAATTCCCACACTGTATAAACAAGTCCATAACAATCGAGGCATTGTGAGGGCATTATAATTCACAACATTCGCTCTTTTGCACATGTTACATACAATATTTTTATTTCATTTAATAAACACTTGCAAAACAATGAAAAATTATATTGGAGACATTTCAGATGAGAAACTTATTTTCAAATTATAAACATCTTGAGTTATCAAAAACGTTACATCGTTACCAAAGTTATTTTTCAATGATCGCTCAAAAGTGACAGTTTTTCAAACAGTTTCTAATGTCAAATGTAAACTGTTGCTGTTTGTTATAGACAAGGTCTGGGTATGTGTAGTATAAGGTAAATAAAAACTACCAAGAGATCCAATAAAATTAATCCTGAACGTAGTGAGGACGTTGCGTTACTGCTAGATTTAGGAAATGTTTATCTCAATTTCAGTATATGCTGTGCCACCTGAAATTCAGATTTTTACTGTCACCAATATGCACAGTTCATCCGTGATCAGTCTTGTCATCGTCGTGCCCTTCAGAATGCAATGACTGGGATGTATTTTTTTAGGGAAATACTGTAATTCGCATTACAAAGTCTTTCCTTTTACTGTTTCAGAATTATTAGAAACATTACGATAGTTTTAACTATTTGGTTATTCAAATTATATCTATAGGCGCATGAGCGTAAATAAGAAAGTAGGTAAGTATGACAACATGTCATGTTTGTGGGATTTGCTAACGCTCCTTTCTGGAGATCTCATAATCCTCCTCTCATATCTTCCTTAGGATTTTAAAGTTGCAGTTACAGTTGTTTGACTTTTTCTACAAGGTCTCGCCACTGTTTTCTGTCTGCGGTCTTTTCTTTTCATCTAATGATTTCGATTTTGTTAATATCTTCAATAACCTGGTCCATCTGTTTCATCTTGTTACCAGTATTGGTTGCCATTGTGTTATCTTTTCTCTATTATTATTCTGTCATCATTTGATCTTCCAATATTTCATAATTCATCTTTGACCAGCATTAACTATCATAGATTTTCTTTGGTCCTAATATTGTTCTTAGTATTCTTCTCTCCCATTTCCTTAGCTATTCTTCGTCTCTTTTTGTTAAACAGAGTACTCCAGCTGCATATGTTACAACTGGTCTTATTAGACCTTGAAACCATTTTTCGCTTTGCTTAATTGTTTCCTCAATTTACCAATTTATTTCAGGCCTAACCTGTATATTTTTTATTTGCATTGTAATCAGTTTGTATTTCGAATTTTTCAATTTTCCAGAATAGTCAAAATTTCAGCTCGTCATCTTTGGAGTGCAGCATTGGTCTATCTCTTCTTGCGACGCAAGGCGCATTTTTTCGGAGACTCGAACTAGCTACACGATAATTCCGAGAGACCCAGCTTGTGCTTAATTAAAGTTAAGAGTAATTTGTTTCGAGAGCTGATAATAAATCAGGTATGATGGATCTTCTAATTTTGTTATTCCCATATTAATTGGCCGTTTTTAGCTCTTTTATTGCAGTTATTGGTGACAGGCAGTTTTTGTCCCAATAAATATTTTCCGAGTGAATGTTATTCAGACATTCACCGTTTATCAGTATTCCGTCGTCGATATATCATCTAAAGCTAGTTTCATAATGTGTTCAGAATAGATATAAAAAAGTAGCAGGAGAGCACACAGCCTCGTCTCCCACTTCTTTTCTTTTGATTTCCCCTGTCATTTAATTCTCTATTTTGATAGCTGATGATTCATTATAATAGATGTTGTTAATGATACGTAGATCTTTTTCATCAAGTCCAACTGTTTATAAGATTAACATATTAATTCATCATGTTTGACCCTATTGAAGGCCTTCTGGTAGTATATAAAACATACATATATGTCATGGTTCACGTCCCTGCAGCGTTGGAAGAGGACTGGAATAGCAAAAAAAGCTTCCCTTGTACGTAATGCGTCGCAGAAGCCAAATTGTGTGCATGCTAGTTGTGCTTCGCATTTTTTGTATATTCTCTCCTATGTACTATATTTAGGAACATTTTGAGAAGATGACTCATTACACTTATAATTCTATAGTCTTCGCATTTTTTTGCATTTGGTTTTTTGGGCGAAGTTATGAATGTGGATTTAAGCCATTCAAGCGGGATTTTTCCTGTTTCATATATGTTATTAAACATTGCAGTGAGCCATTTGATTTTGTCACTGTCCATGATTTTTAGGAACTCGAAAACTGTTCAGTCCCGTTGTCTTCCCATCCTTTAGTCCTCTTATTACAGTTATCACTCTTCCTGTGTAATTTTAGGTCTAGTGTTGCACATGGTGTTCAATGTATTGTTGTGGTTTCTATCATCCTTGAAGGTCTTCTCAACGTAATTTTTTCAGTTTGTTTTTATTTCATTTACATCCAATATTTTATTGCCCTCATTGTCTGTTATGCGTGCGATTTTTTTGGTCTTTGTAGTCCTGCTGCCTCTTTCACTTTTTTGTGAAGATTGAAAGAGTCATGCTTAACATTCATTGTTTCTTCTCTTTGTATTGTTCCTTCATCCAAGCGTTTTTGGCCTCTCTAATTTTTTTCTTTATCTCTTTGTCAATTTGTGTGTATCTGATATAGTCTTGTTCTTAGTTTTTCGTCTTTCCTCCATCATATCCAATATCCACATCTTCCTTTTTACCCTTGCTGGATGGAGATCAATGTCAAGAATTTCTTCGTGCGTTTCCTATAACTTCTTGATTTTCTCTTCTGTATCTCTTGTTTTAAGTCATTATTCTTTAGTTGTCTTAAATCAAATTTCTTCTCTTGTCTTCGTTTGATTTTCTTAATTTTGAGTCTAATCATGCCAATAAGCAGGTTATGATCAGATTCAATGTCTACACTAAGGCATGTCCTTACTGTTGTTGCTGCATTTCTGTTTTGTTATTAATGATCATGATGTAGTCAATTTCTGACGACATGTTCTGGGTTATCTTGGGGGGGACCTAGAAGTGTATAGGCGCCTTGGTGTTAACTGGAAGAATGTGTTGGTGACAACCAGTTGTTGTGTTGCAAAAATATATAATCGATCTCCACATTCAATACGCTCGCCCAGTCCAAAAGGTCCTACGATTTCACTACACTTTCCTTGGCCAATCTTGGCGTTGAAATCTCCCATTACTAGAGTCACACCATTTGTTTGTAGTTTTTTTCAGGAGAGTAGTAAGGTCATCATAAAATATCTCAATTATATGATCAGATTTATCAGCCATTGGTGTGTGTATATATTTAAATTATATCGGTTTGGATGGGAAAAGAATTAATTTGAATTAGAAAAATTCTCTCAGAGATTGGGACGAAGTTTGTAACGTATTTGGCAATTTTATTATTTAGAATAATGACAACCCTAGTATATGTTCACTATTAGTGTTTCCTGAGTTGTATATTTTGTGTTCATTTATTTATCATTGTCCAGAATTAGTCCAGCACATATCGCAGAATGTCTACGGACAGCCTTGTCATTTCTATGACAGTATTATGTATTTTTCCGGCTTTGCACATCATTTTCACATTCCAAGTACATTCTCTATATAATAAAGGAGAACGATCCAGACGTGTGTGCCCGTCACGACAATTGCAGACTCGATGTCCCTGATTGAGTGAATGCGGGTTACGGTGCCGGCGGCATTTACGTTCTCGCAACCGGGGCGGAGCCCCGAGAACCCCCTTCTTTGGTCAAGTGAACGGCAGGGGGAGGTAGGAGCGGGGTGTGTAAAGAAACGGAAGAGCCCAACGTAATAGGCCTAAAAATGGTGGTAAATTGTATAAGATAGACCGTGCAATAGCGCGTGCAGCCCCGTATATCACTTAATACTTCGTCTATAGATATCCAAGATGGGTGTGTTTTGGTTCAAAGTGTAGGGATTTCACATGTTGATGACCTGAGAGGCCTTACTACTGGAGAGTGGAAGTCCTCTCCTGCCAGATCTTGGAGTCCGATCTCCATGGTTAGTAATAGGTCTATTGTCATGAATCTGTGCCATGTTAGTTGCTCTAGGGAGTCATAATGGGGTGGTTTCCCGTTGCCTTCCCCATCGCAATTTTCTAGCCGGTTGAATCCAAAATATGACTGTCGTCGAGAAGTACTTGTTGTTGAGCCCTTAAGGAAGTTATTCTTCAGTGGTCTCAAGTCAGTAATGCCATAGCTGCTGCTAGTTGGCAGCAGACACTGGAGATAAACTTTCACTATCCTAATATAATGCACCTGGATAATCATTTATAGCTGTCACCTCCGTCTGTTTGTTTAATATATATGTTAGTATTTTATGTTATATTGCTTCTCCATCCATTGAAGAGAGCTTTTAGAGAAGTAATTAATTTTTTTTTAATATTTAAAACCATGTCATACATGTGTAACGAGTTTACAATAAAATAAACACATAAGCAAAATATGAACATCTACACATGCATATAATTTAATGCAAACGACTGCAACCGTTGCATCAAGCGAGACAGAACAGGACTGGCACTGACGTAGACTCTCCCCCTGTACACCGCTTTGTAGTGCCCTAAAGCTGTAAAACTGAGGTAACCTAGATAGTTTTAGAGACCTTAGTTCCTGCCTGTGTGTGTATGTCAGTGTATCACTTTTACATCGCCTTCTTCTATTTTTGAGTATTCTTTGCACCACCTAACGCTATAGACCTTTCTTTACTACTACATGCTGACAAACATACTTTCAATCGTCCTGTGTATTGCACTTTTTTGCCACCATCTAAGTCTAAATCCTGGCAAGCATGCTGTCTATTGTCATGTCGCTAAGCCAAATATCAGCCACTGTTTTATTGTGATTGGGCTTACCATTTTCATTCACGAGGTAAGGAAGAAAAAGCTGCTCCTTATATATAATCGTCTGCTGCGCCTGTGTCTAAGGTCACTAAATCACATTAGCTGCGCTAACACAGGTAGGGAAACACAAGTTGACAGATTCAAAAAACGAGTTTGTCAATGTCAAATTTAACATAGGCGCTACCAGTAAGTGCATGAATAAGAGTTTTTATTATTAATATTAATTTACCTTTCGGAATGCGGGGCATAATCCTTTTTCTAGGTTAGAAGTTAGACAGATGATCGTTTTCAGTCGTAATAAAAGCTGATTGTGTATGTCACTGAAAAATCGAGTTTGGTTTGACATAAAAAAGATGGGAGTTTCCCTACCTATGTTAGCGAAGCTAACGTGATTTAGTGACCTTACACTGTTTCAGCGACATCTAACAGCAATGGTACAAACTTTACTGGTACAGATTGCTGTACCTATACCTGCGTCTGATATTTTTTCTGTACTATCGAACTGCAATGGCACAAACCTTACTCTACAGTCCTACAGGACGCTATGACTGTTTTCCTTTGTAACTTCTTTATTTACAATTCAATTTGCTAAATGCAAGAATGAGTAGAGCAGTCGGTGTGTCTATGATACCGGGTACTCCGCATGCCTAGACCTTGTCCATAACAAACAATTAAGTTAATTTTTTACTCAGATATGGACTAAAAAGCTAGTCTGCAAGATTACTACTAAATATTATTAAAAGATTAGCAAAAGTTACAAATAAAAGCTTGTAGGTTATAGAACCCAAGTGTAAATAATGCTCGGAAAACATAGGCGACATAATATTTCTTGATGTAATTTTTAAATTTTAAATAAAAATTAAATATACCACTATGTTGTAATTAAATTTAGCCAACATGCTTACTTGGTCGTTGCACATAAGCTCAATCTGGTCAGCGGTCATTCCATTTGTAGGAGTACTGCTGTCAGCATCTCCACCAACACCAGGCGAACCGGCACTACCTTCGCCTAGCAACTTATCGAGAATGTGTTCAGCAACTTTTCGACACTGAATAAAATCGTTGGCTACTAATCTATCGGGCTAAAATTGAGAGAACATAATTTCGAGTTACATTTGTGCATGGAAATTTTACCAGAATTACCTTTTTCAAACGGTCCTGTTTAAGCAAATGTGAAGGTACGCTAGAATGTGGCTGTAGGTAGAACTGAATCTTTATAAACTTCCCTGTACAATTTTCCTCTACATTTGATGTCACCCAGCTGGGCACAGTTTCGTTTAATAGCGAAGTTTCTGTGTCACCTCCAGCATCGCCCACTAATACTCTGTACAATGTCCGACCACCTACTTCACTGTGATGAGAAAATAATATGTAGTAGCGCAATTTATTTATTTTTTATTTGAAAACTGAATACTATTTTCCAATTATAAAATTAATAGGTGGAAAATTCAAAAATCTTTTAACACGAGATAAAACTTGGCTTAACACAGGGATAAGTTAAAATGTGATAGGCAGATACACAGGCTAAGTTTTTTTAAAAATTAAAATACGAGTAACCACACTAAATAGAAGAACAGTTCAAAGTCGGACAAAGCTAAATTTAATTGCTTTTGTTTCCTGCAAAAACGCCAAGACCTACTAAATGTTTGCGATCGTTTACGATCTGTTGCATTTATACACCATCAGACTATTAATGACAGTTTTAGAAAAATTACAGAACATCCTTTGGGAGCAACCATAGATATTACATACCTAAAAATAAGAGGAGTATGCGTGGGTACACTAAAATATAATTTATTTTCTGGATCCGTTTCGACCCCTCTCCAATGTTCCAAAAGAGCTTGCAGAAGAAGTTTTCCATAGTTAACCTTCTGGTCGGGTTCTGGAATATCCTTTATGCCTGCATCTCTAGCCGAAACCCAAGCAGAAAAGCAGTCAACTTCGTCCTGGCCTAAGTGAATTGTGAGCATCTGAAATAAAAGTTATATTATGACTAAATGGTTATTTGTGAAATAAACAACATTGTAACGGACCAATTCGTGCCCCCTGTATATATGCATTTCATATCTTTTCATTACATCCTGTTACCAATAAAGCTTAACTGTTCTCCTTATAATTATCATTATGTGAGGTTATGGTGGGCCATGAAGACGTGGAAAATGACGCGAGTGAAAATAAGTCCGAAAAAGTGGAAAAATTATGTGCATACTGTAAAAAAAAAACAGTAGAGTGCCTAAAATGTGTTAAATGTGAAGAGGTCACAGAAAGTAGATTGGGTGTCAACGTAGGTCATGAAAGGCGCTGTGATCATATTTGATGAATTGGCAATATGTGGAAAGTTGTCAAAAACATACAAAGTTAGGTTATATTTTAAATGACAAGTAAACAGCAACGGTGGGTAGAGGGATTTTGTTTGCGCAGTGACTAACGTCATATGACAGATTCTTTGTGTTTTAAAGTGTGGAAATTGCTGTTGCTGGGATAAAAGGTTTAGCAGAGCCTGGTTGTTCAACGTACATCATTATTTCCGCAATCCTATTAACATTCAAGAACTGATAATATACCATACCGCAATGTTGCGTACGCCTCTGATTTATTGTGTCATTTAGCTTAAATAAGATTAACAATTTAATGTCAATATGATAGATGTAAAAATATTACCAATACGAAACTTGAAAATTACTAGATTCTAACATTTGTTCCGATTTTCACCGCGTCCCAAGCTACTTTCTGTAACCTGTATACCATAAAAGCTAAACAAGGCGATTAAAAAACTTAAAAACAATAAAACCAGAACTGGGGTTATGTTGTTTTGATGAAGACCACGTGCAAAATTTTATGTTTATAACTGCAATAATAAAGGAAAATGAAGCAAAAAACACCGAAATCAAATTATTAACTAAACTAAATAAAGAAATGGAAGATAAAAACAAGTTACTAATAAAACATAACCTAGAGAATGCATGGTCGGAGAAAACGTACGCAAATATGTTGGCAAACACCTCAGGAAATACAAAAAATACAAATATAACAAGTAATAAACAGTAATAAACAGATCAGTAATCTACCCAGCATGTATTAATTAAGTTAGCACGCACTATAAGTGCATCAGACGTGTGAGTGACTGTGCATATGCAGATAATTCCAATCAGCGAAGTTAAAAATAGAACCAAGCCGGCTGATCGCTACGTTGCATTAATGAATAACTGCAACGATCCCGTAAAGGCCCGTGGGGAAGCAGTCGCAACCAGACAAGCTAGCAACATACAGGTGGCGTCCTAAAATCCCAGGGACGCGAGACCTGATTTAAAAGTGCATTATCAAGTGCCTGTGCCAGCCTGCTGCATCTTAAACCGAGGTGCAGTTTACCAGCGCGAATCACCACCTTGGAAGCCACTATGCGGTGTTTTATTCAACACAGCCCGAAGCTTCAATTTTAGCCTCCGCGAAACACACAGCACTGGTCCCGGTTCTTTGGCGGAAATAATAAAGCCAGGTTAGTTTCTATTTAAAATCGCGATACAAAGTGAGAAGCGATTGCAACATCTTTGGCAATTGCTTCAATGAATGATTGCGTATCGAAGATAACTAACTCAGCACGTCGCTGAATTGAACATGTCCAGACCGTGCTTCCAGCGACAAGCGCATTTCAAGAATAGACAGCTTCGCCTAGTTTATTTGGGCGTGGAATTCAAATAATTTCGTGCTATAGGTGTTTGACTTTGCGTCTACAGTTGAACATTAGCGCACTATTTAAGGTGTTTTCATGTAAGTAACGTACATCCTTATTATTGTGTATTTTACCATGTATTTTTATGTAATAACGAGAGTAGAAACAGCTGTCGCTCGTAGATAATTAAAGTATTATTAACAGCTTCACTGTATGTTTGGATGTCGTTCATTCTGGTTGTTTTATGTACATGTATTCCCTTGTACTTGTTTTTCTTACAGATTATATATTTACATTGCTAGCAGTATTTGTATGCATCATTTCAGCATTCCCGGTGACAAGTAACTCCAAAGCAATATTAGCTTTCCCTTAGCCGCACTGACAATGTTAGTAGAGTCTTATAGCCCTACGACTGCATAAGCTACTGAACTCAGGGCGATATAAATTAATAGTACAGCAGAGTATAGGGCTAAGTAACAAGCCGCATTTCAACATATAAGGCATTCACGATTGATTTGGATCAGGCCTGGCCAAAAAATGTTTTTCTAGGTTTGTACATTGGTTTTAAAAGGTACAGATACAAATACAGTAGTAACGTATTATATACGGTTACGTGTGAAAATGTGTAACATCCATTTTTCATACTATTTAATTCTGTAATACAGCATACGAATATGCCCTATCCTATTCGCAATTGCGAGCACAGACCTAGATAAATAACATGCTTCTTTTTGTTTTTCAAAAACGTATGTTTATTACTACAACATTTTATGAATGACACGTAAAACGTCAACTAAAGCATTTTTGTGGAATAAAAAACGGTGCGCATTTTAACCTGACGTTAACTTTAAATCGCTGTTAAAATAAACAAAAGCTCATCAAAATGTTGGCGCTTATGGCATATTATTCATTAGTAAACAAATTTTTACGCGCTTTTGTTTATTTTAACAGCGAATTAAAGTTAATGTCAGATTAGTGGCCATTATAAGACCGGCCGTTAGTGTGTGAAAGTCGAAACACATCAATTCCATCAGCGAACGGCAAAGAAAAGGGAGCACAAAAGTGCCCCCCATAAAATCAAATCAGCGAACCGCAAAGCCGCAAACAGCGAGGTCTGCCTTACTTTGAAAATGGAAGATGCCTACAGAACGTCTTGACAATGTAAATTTTGGTGCCTTTGCTTCAGGCACAGAAGCGACATTCGAGGCGGCGCCTTTGATGTTCGAGTAGCCGATTTCAGCTATGGCTGTTATATTGAAAGAGAGTAAATTCAAAAACATACATATGATTGCACACCACCGACCATATTTTAATGCACTCATGTTGAAATAAATTTCATTTTTCTACTAATTTGTAATAAAACACGGGTCGTAAATAGCTCAAATTGCGTTAAAAGCTAATCTACTCGGTGGCAACATGGCTACGCGCTGATATTTAGACACCTGCCAAACAGAGAGTGTCGCTTCTGAGTCCATTAGGTGTTTATTCTGTGCTTCAGGGTTGGCAGCGCAACTAAGACAAAGATAAATATACATTCTTTTGCTTGAGAAAAAGATGGCACCTTACAGTATGTCTTGGTTATGTTGGCACCGTAGGGGAAGCTTAGGTTTGTATCTATATCCTTCAAAATCACTAGGTTTGTAGGCTACATTAGTCAGACAAGGCCTTGTTGCCAGAGTGACATATAATTGTTTTAATAAACAAATTTTTCTGTTTTCAATACACTGATTCATACATAATTTAATCGCCAAAATTGAGCTAAAGTAAAACATAGTGAAAGTTTAATAATCAGCAGCATCAAAATAGCCATTCAGAAGACATTTGACCATTGTAAGGTTAAACTGGCAACATAGCTTAAAGCACGATTCACAACCTCAAATATAAAATTACTGAACTTCCACTAGAAGGTCATGTTCACACAGTAACAAATTTAGTTTACATGCACAGGCGTGGTCCAAATCACTCGTGAATAGAGTAGTATATTAAATGTGGTTTTGTTCTTGAAATTAAGTGGTTAATTGTGTTTTGTCCAGACAGTTTTCAGTGTCTATCAAAGCTACAGATTGCAATTTACAGTTTCACTGTAAAAATGTAGGTAGAGTTATACTTAGCTACTATAAGGTATATTAAAACGTATCAGCTCTACAGAATGAACTAAAATTGTCAGTACGGTGCACCTCCCAATTTCAAAGGTCAAGAGCAACATCTGTTGACAACGCATCAGGTGATTACTGAAAATGCAGATCACCAAAGTAGAGAATCTACCGTAAGTATTATAAATTTAGAAGAATTAAAAGAATTTTCCCAGAGATAGACTAGTATATGATTTTAAAACCATATCAATGTTACTTAATCCCATTTCTGCTTGGATTGATTTTCAGCTAACAACAATTTAGGTTAAATTTGCTGACAAAATTCGAGTTTTTTAAGTTCTACCACAGAAAAAGCACATTCCCTTGCTTACTAATGTGACCATTTTTGGCGATGCCAAAAAAGTAGTGAAAGCTCCTATTTAAAATTTCTTTTACGTGCTACACATTGTAGTAACATGGGACCCCACAATTGCACATCTCTTACAAAACACGACTTTCTATAGAGGTTTTCACTAATTTTTTTTTAGTTTTAGAAACCTTATAGGGATCGGATCGGGCATCAACTGGCGACCCTTGTTATCAGTAGTCACAATGCTTAACCCCTGAGTCACTAAGCATAAATATGTGAATATTTCAAATGATCTGAATTCTGCTTCAAAAAACTAAACAAATGCAATGAATTAACCATTTAGTGGAATAACAAGTTGTTTTTAATCTTATGTTATAACAGACAATATGTTTATTAACAGGAAGTATTTGGTTAATATGTATAACAATAATACAAGTAGTAACAAAACTGAAACTGTGGTGGTGAAAAAACATGCCTTTTGTGTTCAATATGTTTATTAATAATAATTACGAACAACTATGGGTTACAGTATAAGTTAACTTGTATGTATGAGGGATGTACACAGTGGTAAAAAAGCGAAGCTATTTTCAGAATTTGTTATAATTTTTTTTAATATTATGACGTTATCAATGTTTTCAACAGTATAAAATTTTGAATAAGTTACATTAGACAAAAAAATTAAAAAATCGACCTTAAAGATTTAAATAGTGAGAATGTTTACCTGAGTTGATGATAAAAAAACGGATGATTGTTCAGGGTGGGCAAATTTCGATGTTTTCTATAATCTCGATAACTACAGGAGATATGCAAAAATGGACCCCACATCCTCAATCTCTTTTTTCGAGAAAAGCTTTATGGTGGAAATCAAAATGGCCTACCGTGTTGTGTTTTCGAATTATAATCAAAAATTCGATTTTTCGACTTTACGTAATTAAACCATAATGTGTGGTACATTGTTGAATTCAGAATAAAAGAGGCTTCACAAATTTGGCGTCAAAAAATCAGAACCGTATTTAAAAAATTAAGTTGATGGTTTCTCAAAGACGAAACGTCGAATAAAAAATTTGATAACGTAATCATTAAGTCCACTAGAAATTGCTACAATGAAGTTTAATCAGTTTCGCTCTAACTGTAATATTAACGCCAGAAAAAAATAAAAGAGAAAATCTAAAAATTCAGTTTTTTTTAGATAATTCAAAAACGAAAAATCATATCAAGAGTTTCTAGGAGTCATTTTGTTAGTCCTTTAATTGAGCAACTTTCTTCCCATTTAACCAAATTTGTATCTCTTTCAGTTAACGAGATCCCCATACTGGCCCTCCCTATCCTGGACACGCTGTATTTATTGAGTTTATTGTATTGAATTAGGTATTATTTTAAGTCACTCGTACACGAATCGAGCCATATCTGTATTACTGCTGCCTGTATATTTTGAAATAAATAAATATATCATCGAAAAAACTAAAAGTTCCATATAAAAAAATACAACTTTATGACTCGAATTTCAATATTTTTTTTAAACTGACTATGCCACTGGATTCTTATCAAACAACTGCCTGAAGATTGCAATTTTTTTTCTATTTTCATAAATAAGCGAGATATAGACACAAAATGAAAAGTCGAAGTTTTGTTTATAACTCGAAAATAAAAGACAATAGCCAATTTTGTTTTTCACCATTAAGCTTTTCTCGAAAAAAGAGATTGTGGATGACGGGTCCATTTTCCCATATCTCCTATACCTCTCGAGGTTACCTATGAAAACATCGAAATTTGCCTACCCCATATATTTAATACTTACTATATTGCTAGCGGCTATGAGTGGGAAACTCACGAAGGAAGTGAGACAGACAACCAACTCTTCAATGTATAATGGTGAGCTGTGTGCAAGCGCGGCGGCGTCGTCCGCCCAATGGGGAAGTGGTCAAGTTTAAAATTCGCTTCTAAAGGCGGAGTTCGAATTCTCACGCATGCGCACGAGACGCGTTATACTCTAAGTGAGACTATGTCGCCGCCGTAATGTTTTCGGGCGTTCCGAGACCCTATTAGCAATATATGTGTAATACATATATGGCCTACCCTGTACATTCATTTTTTATGTTGGAATTATTGTCAAAGTCAAAAAGCAATCGTCTTTTGTTTTAAATCCATGTAACTAGAATTACTCTGTTAATTTCATTCATCCTTACTACAGTATGGCTGTTAATTTATAGTACTGAAAATTTCAAACTTTTTTTACTTAAAATAATATTTAATAAGAAATTAACACTTAAGTATTAGCTTTACGAATAACATGTTCTAAGTGCCCTCCATTACGTTGGACGCACAATTCGTATCGTTTTTCCATATTTGTGGCCATATTTGAAAATAGAGTCTGTTGCATCTGTCGTATCGCTTCTGTAATTTTCTCTTTTAACTGCTGTATCGTCGACGGACAGTTTTACCTTTTGCTTGGTGTAGCACACTTCCAGTTCTTGTAAATTTGGTTATAATATTCAGTACAATAGCATTACTTAGTGCCTGTTTATTGAAATGCTCCGAAAATTGTTCGCGAGCGAATTTAGTGCTTGGAGCATTTTGCCTACCTAAACCGTATGAGCGAAAATAGTGCTCAACTAAAAAGACTTTTTCTTCAGTAGATAACATTATTTACGAACTTGCAAACATATTATTACATCTAACCAAACCCAAAAGTTAATGTTTATGTCAATTAACGGTGTCAACTGTTAGAGGTTTAAGCAAAAGTAGGCCTACCGTTTCAGTACTGTAAATTAATAGCCATACTGTATTTGTACAGTTTTTAATTTTTTTTTTTTCTAATCTAATGTAACTCATTCAAAATTTTATCCCATTGAAAACAGATTAAAACTTGCTATTCAAATAAACCAAAAAATTTAGATTGTCATTTAAAAAAATATTAATGACGTCATAACATTAAAGTAAAATGATAGAAAAAATCTAAAAATGACTAACGTGCCCTGCAATTTGAATCGCTACACCCCGTTGAGATTTTTTTCTGAAAACGAACATTAACGGAGTTACTTAATTTACGCACTACTTATCTTCCACACTGTATAATTATGGCCCCTTTGGTATACAGGGCGATTCATAACTGGTTGAACAAAATGAACAGGCGTGTACAGCATCATGTTCTGGTTAAAAAATGCGAAATAAAATTTTTGCCGATCGGCTTTTGTTTCCGAGTTATTCGACCTGAAAGTTTCCGGTTACGACTTTAATTTTCAACTTTAATAATACCAGGCCATGATTTATGTGACATAAAATGTTTATTAAATGTCAACTTCGACTTTTTATGTCACATAAATCATGGCCTGGTATTATTAAAGTTAAAAATTAAAGTTGTAACCGGAAACCTTGAGGTCTAATAACTGGGAAACAAAACCCGATCGGCAAAAATTTTATTTCTCATTTTTAACCAGAACATGATGCTGTAAACGCCTTTTCATTTTGTTCAACCAGTTATGAATCACCCTGTATACAGGGTGATTCAAAACAAATGCAAAAAAATTAAGGGGCTGATTCCTTGTTCAAAATAAAGGATAGTTTATTGTATAAACATTGGGTCAAAGGTCAACCATTAGGGAGATATCGCACTGCACTCTTATTACTGAATAATTAAATGATCAGATAATAAATTTTTGATGAAATTAGTTATATTTTGTATTCAAACTAAGTGAGCAATGTCAAATAAAACAATAATAAGAAACGTCTTAAAAAGTGATAACAGCCAACTAGATTATTTTTCTAAAATAAATTTCTTTTTCTCGACATGCAATGCTTTATGTTTTATTTTTTTATTTGGAAACGGTAAGTTTTATGAAAACATTGCAAGAGACAAAAAAGTTTCTAAATAAACCAGGCTATCAATTGATATTTTTCCATGTCATTGTGTAAGTTGTTCTTAAATTTAGTTAAGAAGAATGATAGCGGTAGTCTAATTCAATCCCCTCTACTCTTTTTAAAAAAGTTGAGAAATATGCAAAAAGTGTGTTTTTATAATAGTAATAATTCCATAACATGTTATTGTTCTACCTCTTTTCGTTTTTAAGATAACAAATAAAAACATTATTTTTCCGCTATATTTGCAGTGCGATATCTCCCTAATGGTTGACTTTTGACACAATGTTTATATAATAAACTATCCTTTATTTTGAACAAGGAATCAGCCCCTTAAGTTTTTCGCATTTATTTTGAAACACCCTGTATAGTATACATTTCTCCAAGCTCTTAATATCAATTGTATCATAATCATGCCATGCAGTGACCATCTTGCAAAATCCTGAAAACATAGTGAGTCACTTGTGGAAGAAGATTTGAATGGTCTCACCCTCACGGCAATGCAAGTTAACAAATGAATGTCCCATTTATCATAGCATCTCATATGCAATCTGTGTCAGTTTATTTGCATAAAACATTCTGATGTGGCAATATTAAATCCAATATTTAGAAAGAAAAATTAAATTGCTCTACAGTTTATGATTCATTACATGATACCGATATTTATCATCGTAGAGTATTGTTTACCCTAACTATTCAACTCACCCCCTTCATGTTAACTATTAACCAATCATAATTTAGTATTTGTGTTATTTGCACCAAAATCAGCGTAAAATTGTGCAACAATTCAGCTACAGGTATTTTAATAACAATTTTTTTTTCTTCCTGTGAAATTTATTTAACTTCCTGTAAAAATTCAAATGTACACAAACTTTGATGTGTATTTTGGTTGTTTGTCAAATTAATGCATACTTCATCAAAACAACCCTGTAGCCTGCAACTTGATTTAAATTAAATATAATTCACGAGCTCCCCGGTTGCGCTGTTAAACTAACTAAACCTAATCGTGATATAATTTATTAATTACTAAGAAATGTCAATTTTGTTCGTTGAATAGTCCTGCAAATACCGCTTGTAGCCGACGAACTATATGAGAGTTTATTGCTTCGATCGAAGCAATAAACACTTTGACAAAAATTTTCGGCAATTCATCGACCGCTCGCGGTATTGTATATGATGATTTTACTCTTCTCATTAATATCCCGTAAATTGAAACTACAAACCGTCAAATAAAATAACTTGCCCTTGCAGACTCGTCATTTTAGCATGGACGGTTGGTACCATCAACTTTTTAGCAACTTAATTTTCGTTAGAAAGGCAACTATATTTGGACAAAATAATGATCTCTTGTGTAATTACTTGTGGATATTGCTTATGTACTTAAATTACAGTTAGCTGAGACGTTTACTTTGATTTTAAACAAGCTAATTACAAACAAATTAGCTATTTATGCAACAAGTGCTAAAAGTTGAGGTTTATGCACGAGTTGCATACAATATTTTTTCTACGACCTTAAATTTACTGTTATCTCATAATAAACAGTAGGCCTTAACGCGCAGGTGAATGTTTGTGGAGCCAGTACTGTCAAAGTCAGTTATCAAAGGTAATTATTAGTACTACACATCTGACAGTATTCATTAAATAACGCTTTAAAAAACACTACCTCTAATGCAAGAAGTAACTAGAATAACTTTACAACTTCACTTCCAGTTCGAAATTGTGGTTTATAACCTCACTTTACTTTATACCACACATGCGCTAAAGGTAAACAGCTGATCTCTTTAAACACGCTAAATTATAAAACGTCTTTTAGTGAAACAATTTAGTGCTAAAAGGCCTACTTTTAGTAGTGGTCGTAGAAAAAAATATTTGTGTACTTTTAAACTTTTTAATGAAGTATATTTGGAAAATTGTATATTTTTTTTATGATATTTTAAATGCAGTTATAAAGACTTGTACCAAAGAACAAAGTACTACATAGAAATTTTCCAAATGCACAGCAATACTATTTAAAAAAAAGTACGCATATTTGTTAAATGAGAAAAAAAATCCTTATTAGGGTCTATTTGAAGCCAATGCCAGAATTTATATTTTTTTCGAGGCTTACTACATAATGACAAAAAACTATAAATGGTTTGCTTAGTCCCAATAGTAATATTTCAGTTTTTAGGTTTTTATTAAGTTTAAGTTGCCAATGGCAACCATGCGTATCAAGAGCTACCAGTGAAACAATCACTTTTGCATTGGTAGTTGCGGTAACATGTATCGGAAATAAGCATAGTATTAATCATCATTATCAGTGTTCACTTCGTTCGTCCGAGAACTACACATTAGCCGTGGAAAGTGCTTTAGCTCCAAATAAAATATAAATCCAACAATTTTGTATAATGTTTTAACACAAAATATTATGTTTGTTAAAGTTCAGTTTGTTGTCACACAAGATTTTAATTACCAGCAACAATATATATCCCGAAATGCTTTAGTTATAATCAAAAATATTCAGTGTGCTAGCATATATAAACCGTTCACGTTGTTTTGGCATAATAGGAGGCCATGATTTATTTTTTTAATATTGGACACACTGTTCTAGGTGACACAATTTTGCATCACTGAAATGCCTGACATGCGAACATATTTACCATGTTGCTGAATTTCCCGCGACCATACATGACTTTAAAACGAGATGGTATTGTTTGATCAAGTCTGTTAAAAATTGTCAAAATTGGGTGATTCATCGGATTATTCCTGCTTTGGACAAGGCTTGTGTAAAATTAGATTAAAAATGTGTGAGGATTTTTCTATTGCAAACTAGTAAAACTGACAACAATGCACTAGACATTGACGCTATGTATAACCTCAAACTTAGAAAAACATAACCTAATTAAACAGACAGCTTTACTGCCAACTTAAATGCCAAATTTACATGGCCTCATATTATGCCAAAACAACATGAACGGTGTAAATGTCATACAAGCACATTTATTTCGTACTGTGGGAACGAATGACTTGGATTTGCGTGGCTTGTCTTGGACCAATCTCTCTGTTGTCAGCAAACTTACACAAGTCACAGCAAATCAAGTGTTCTGGAGGCTCGTCTTGTGCAGGCTTGTACAGCCATTTCCACTGAAGGCACAACCGGGAAGTTGTTAATAGGAGGCCAAGATTTATTTTTTCAATATTGGACACACTGTTCTACGTGACACAATTTTGCATCACTGAAGTGCCTGACATGAGAACATATTTACCATGTTGCTGAATTTCCCGCGACCATACATGACTTTAAAACGAGATGGTATTGTTTGATCAAGTCTGCTAAAAATTATCTGCTTTGGACAAGGCTTGTGTTAAATTAGATTAAAAATGTGTGAGGATTTTTCTATTGCAAACTAGTAAAACTGACAACAATGCACTAGACATTGACGCTATGTATAACCTCAAACTTAGAGAAACATAACCTAATTAAACAAACAGCTTTACTGCCAACTTAAATGCCTGTAAACTCACTGAACCACGCACTGTAGGAAAGTGGCTTAAACATTTAATTGTAGACCTTTACACTAATCATCTATTTTTCTGAACAATCCTAAAATGGATGTCATCAGCAAATATTATGCAACAGTTGAGGAGGTAATTAAAAAGCAATGGTCCAAGCTTTGACCTTTGTGGCACTCCCGAAGGAGTGATATTCAGATAAAATGCAGCCCTTTTACACTACATACTCCTTTCTTTCTGATAGGTAGTTTGAAGTTTTATTTTAACAAGGCATACGAGACTCCATATACATGCAGCTGTAGCATCATAATCATCATCGTGATCCTCTTTTACCCAAAGGTGTCGAGGTTTTGTCTGCATTCCACTTTTGTTTTATTCACTCCACTTCACATTCCTTCTTTGTTTTTAGTTTCCATAAAATTCGGTCACTCCTTTCGCTTCTTCGCATGTTTTCCCCCTTCGCCGTAATAATATATGTTATAAGGACCAAAAATATAATATTTTCAACAAATGAAGAATACTGTCAAATGACGCAAAGCGGCATATGACAACCTCACGAGTTTCTTTATATAGTATTATTGCCATCAATAAATTTTATTATTAATAATTATACTGATGGATGGCTGCTTAATTTTTAAGTTTTATCATACTCACCCCTGTTTTAAGATCAACATTAAACCAGTTAGGAACATACACCATTTTAAATCGATTTTTAATTTCCTGTTGAAAATCAACCTGCCCAAGTTCTTCAACCTTTCGTGCCTGCAATTAAAAATTGTAAGTAAATTTTATTAAAAAAATTTGGCTACAAACCTTTAAAACATCATAAATAGCAACGTTATTATCAGTATCTTTCGTAATAATATGTCTCTTATCATTTAAAACTACGGCTTGTCGAATTGCAGAGCCCCCGGGTATTAAAGAAATGGGATTTGTAGGTAATTTTGCTTCTTCTTTGAAGTGTTTCTCAGTGGGAAGTTTCCAACACCGAATATTTGAATCTGACGTTGAAACCTAAATTGATTATTCTTAAAATTATAATTAAACAACTAGCACTTAGTTTACCCAAACAGCCTGATGATCGGCAGTGAAACACATTCTCAAAACTGGCGCATCTTCTATACACACAACAAGACTGTTTTGGGGATTTTTCAATTCCGTCATGATCACCTGTACGCACACTTTTAAAATTTGTGTCAAATTACGCTATCAGTAGCCTACCTTTTTATCTCGTCCACCTGATATTACATACTGAAAATTTTCTGTGGCCAATAAGGCCCAAACAGACCCTGAATGCACCCTAATTGTTTGAATACATCTATAAACGAGTAGAAATATTAACACGTTTTACAAAATTTTTAACATTACCTTTGTCCTCCTAAACTCCATACTTTAATAGAACCATCGCTACTACCAGAAATGCAATGTGTACCATCTCTTGATACAACTAGTGCTTTTACATTATCTGTATGTCCTAAAAGAGAGCAACACTCCATTAAACTATTTGAATACTGCTACAATAGCTTCCTTAGTTTCATGAAAAAATAAAAATATGAAACTATATCTACATCAATCTTGCAGTCACCTTTCAATTTAAATAATTTAGCGCAAGTTCTGGGGTCCCAAAACCTTAATGCTTTTTCTGTGGAGCCACTAACAATAACACTTCCTGGTGGATTCATAGCTAGGCTGTATATTGACTCTTTATTTCCAATAAGACTAGAAGCTATTTAAAATGATTAAAACTTGTACTGATGTAATGCAATATATCGTATAGACTTACTAGTTACAGTATTATTGCTAGCTGTAAGCGCCGTCAATGTATTAACATCCCATAAGTAAATGGATTTGTCTAGTCCTGCAGATGCAACTTGTTCCCGATCCTTGGCATAGGCTAAAGCTTTCACATAATCCTTGTGTGTGCGAAGTGTAGACATACAAAATCCCTTATGAGCATTCCATACTTTCACCGTTGTATCAGAACTGGCTGATATTACTGAAATATCAATGAGTTAACCTAACTATATCCAACACTTGTTACTTCTACACTTACAGTTCCTACCACCACAGCATAACACAATATCATTAACCCAATCGGTGTGATGTTCCATGCTCTGCAGGTATCTTTCATGTTCGTACACCCTTACAATGCTATCACGGCCCGCTGAAAATAACCGATCCAGCGAGGGATCAAATTGCAATGCATTCACACCAGATCTATGTTTCTTTTCTTCCGCCTCGCATATTACCATCGAGACCTTAAAGCAGTACGTGTTAAAAAACAGATCATACAATTAATAGCGTTATTTGGAAATATTTTAGAAGACACTTACTTGGACTTTTTTGCGGTTAGTTTGACCTCCGGCTTTTAGATTTGCCATTTTTATAACACCGAAGTGTATGTATAAACTTGTTTAATTAATGAATCCTTGATTATTTCATCGTCTAAGTTTCAATTAATACTAAAACATGCACAATGCACATCAAAAGCAAATATCCGCAAAATGTCAAAATCCGCCAACGGTTGGCAACGTTGTCGGATTGATTAAAAATAAAAACATTGAAATGTGATGTGACGCTCTGTAATTTGCATTTTTTTGCATAGTGATCATGAAAGTCGTTTTTTTAACGAAAAATGGTGAAGAAAGTACTATTTTTTTAACGCAAAATCGTGAAAAAGACTCACTTTTTTAACTATTTTATTGAAATTGTGAATTGTCAATTTGACAGTTGTAAATTACGAAGTCCTTTTCGACTAAATTTCGAGTTACAAAAGATCACTATGCAAAAAAACTACGTGTTTAACACGTTTTGAATGTCCCTTTTTCATTCATTTGCTTGATTAACTCGGACTTCCCCTCATTAATCAAACTGCAAATACGTGAAAAAAGTATGACATTCAAAACTAATAATTGGACAAGACCATATGACCAAAGCAGTCGGTGTCTAAGGTACCTGGTACTCTCCTTGTCCATTAACAAACAAACAAACAAACAAATGACTATTTTTGCATAGTGATCACGAAAGTCGTCTTTTTAAATGAAAAATCGCGAAGAAAGTATAATTTTTTTAACGAAAAATCGTTAAAAAGGTACACTGTTTTTAACTGTTTTATTGAAATTGTGAATTGTCAATTTGATAGTTGTAAATTCCGAATTCCTTTTCGACTAAATTTTGAGATATAACTATGCAAAAAATCTGGTGTGATACACGCACACTTCTTTTTACAGTGATCTTATAATTAGCCAAAATTTGATTTTTAATTTTTAAGCATTTGTCAAAAACTTTCAAAAATTACAAAATAGAGCCTGGTAAGAATCTAGTTTAGCGACCAACTCCGATCGACGCGTCTCGTCGAGCTGAACAATATTGCTGCTGGGGACATTCGGGACAGACCAATGGTTACTGAGATACAGCACTATAAAGTTTTTTTTTTATAAATTTTTTCTTCGTTGAAAACACTCTGCGACCTTTGGCGGGGCGCCGCGCAGCGTACCTCACCGAAGGCTAATAACAAGTCACACTGCGCGCCACTTAACCTAACCTAACCTTACCTAACCTAACCTAACCTTACCTAACCTAACCTAACCTAACCTAACCTTACCTAACCTAACCAAACCTATCCTAACCTATCCTAACCTAACCTTACATTACCTTACCTTACCTTACCTTACCTAACCTAACCTATCCTAACCTAACCTAACCTAACCTAACCTAACCTAACCTAACCTAAACTAATGGTTACTGAGATACAGCGCTATAACCAACACTTGCCCTAAACACGCACCCTTGTGCGAACCAGGGCCTAAGTATCATAGGGACTTCGAAGATTCTCCAGGCAGTTCCAGCCAACACTTGGCATAACACGCACCTCTGTGCGAACCAGGGCCTAAGTATTCAAGGAACTTGGAAAGTTCTCGCGAAGTGAGTCACTTGGAGAATTTTCTGCGCCTTCAGATTCCGGCTCCAAAAACACTCGCTCTGACACTCACCCTCCCGTGCGGATGAGAGGTGGGAAACAGGATGACGTAAGCAGCCCACCCCCAGCGTAACCTCCATTGTTTTACTAGTGTTTTTTTGTTGTTCTGTTCGTCGCTCTTTGGCCCTACGTCAGTCGTACTTTTGTAAAGATTTTGTGTATTCTGCCATTTCAAATTACAGGCGTGGTACGACCTCCTGTTTGGGCCCTCGTCCCCCGTCAACCGCGAACCGGTCCGTCCGCCTACTGCTCGCCAGGGACCCCGCTCCGACAGAGCCATCAAGACGTCCTCGTCAAACTAAGTTTATGTATATATATGTTTGTAAATAAAGAAAAAAAACTTTTGTAAATAGAATTGTTTGTTCCTCTCTGTCTTGCTCTCCTTCTGCGGTCTGCCCCGCCTACCGGGGAAAACGCCATTGGCCGACTGAGTTAGCAGGGTAAAATCAACAACAGTCGCCAAAAGCCATTTTGTTTAACTCTCGCCCGCCCTCCAACGAGGCCACGGGATCGAGTCGTGTTAAAGTTTTTGAAAAACGCCCCCAGCCATAAGCAAAATATATACGAAAATAAGGGACCATCCGACTGAAAATTAATTGCGAAGCGTGAAAAAAAATTTTCTTCGGGGAAAACACTCTAGGGCCTTCGGCGGGGGCCGCGCAGCGTACCTCACCGAAGGCTAATAACAAGTTACACTGCGCGCCACCTAACCTAACCTTACCTAACATAACCTAACCTAACCTTACCTAACCTAACCAAACCTATCCTAACCTAACCTAACCTAACCTTACCTAACCTAACCTAACCTAACCTAACCTTACCTAACCTAACCTAACCTTACCTAACCTAACCTAACCTAACCTTACCTAACCTTGTTTTGTTGTTTAATGGATATGGAAATCTTCAAAAAGACACCGCTACTTTTTGTAGCGGTAGTGTGAGGTTGGATTTAGGATGTCCGACTCACTAAAACCACACCCTTAGCAGATACCTGTTATTTCTGGTGATCTGCTCTTCAGCAGATGGGGGCGGGCTTACGCTTTCGCATTTCACCGCCACCCATCGCCAGAGCTGCGCTCTCTCCCCATTTCTCTTCCGCAGTCTTTTCCTTGCGGTTTCCTTAGTGTTGGTTTAGCCCTTGGCGGGAGGAACATTGAGTCTCGTCCGCTCCGTTCCATTTTCCCTCTGCTCGGAGAACTTAGTGCAGAGAGAATCCAGTCTTCGCGTTCTAGTCGTGTCCCGCTCTTTCCCTTTCCTTCCTCTCTTTCCGCTTTTCTCTCTCGCTCCGTCGCCGGTTTGAGGGCAGTGTCTCTCCTCCGCTGGCTTCTTTCCTCCCCCGGCTCGGATAACTTAGTGCCGAGAGGCTCTGAGCCCAGCGATCCTCTGCTGCTCTCTCTCCAGCTCTTCTTTGGCTCTCCCGATGGTCGAGACCAACTCCACGACTGTCTTCCAGTTCTCGTCGCTCCTTAACATGATGCAGACGAGATTCCTGGGCGACAGTTCTGCTCCCACTGTCAGCGACGCGACGGTCCGCTGTCTTTCCCAGCGGTAGCACCGGAAGAAGGTGTGCTCCGCGGTATCGTCGTCCTCGCAGTGCTCGCATTTGGGGCTAGGTAGATTCTTAATTCGATGTTTGTAATAGTTGAAGCACCAGTGACCAGTGAGGAGCTGGGTTAGATGGTAGTTCAGCTCCCCGTGTTTCCTCTCTACCCATGATTGGATGTCGGGTATGAGAGTTCTGGTCCACTGGCCTCGTCCCAACCGCGTTGCCACTCCGCTATGGTATCTGCGCGGGTGATAGGTGTTCCTTTGTATTTCGCAGCTTATTCGGCTGTCACCAGATAGATGAGTGGCATCGCCGCGATTACCAGAGCCACTTCTCTTGAGACCGTCCTGTAGGCGCAGGCGACTCTGAGTGCCATCCTCCTTTGCACGCTCAGAAGCCTGTCTCTATTCCTTTGAAAGGCCAGTGCTCCCTGCCAGACCGGCACTGCGTACAGCATTATAGATTCCGCTACCAGGCTTAGCAGTTTTCTCTTCGCGGTCTTTGGGCCTCCCACGTTGGGCATAATGCGAAACAGCTGCGCAGTGGTGGTCGTCGCCCTTGCCGAGGCTGCCCGGATGTGTTCGGTGTAGTTCACGTGTTTGTCTATGCGCACACCCAACCCAACCCAACCCAACCCAAACCAACCAACCCAACCCAACCCAAACCAACCAACCCAACCCAACACACATGATTTAACATAAAGACATTTTAAAGCGAACGCGCCATAGACTTAGTGTGGGACATTTTAATCTTTACTGTGCTGTATCTCAGTAACCGTTGCTCTGCCCCGAATGTCCCCGGCAGCAATATTGTTCAGCTCGACGAGACGCGTCGATTGGAGTTGGTCGCTAAACTAGATTCAAGCCAAATTGTATTAGGTATTAGATTATTTTATTCATTTACTTGATAATAATTAGTGTTACCCTTTATCAATTTTTAATTTATCTGAATACGTTTGCGGATAAAATAGTATATGTTATTCGGAGTAAAAGTGACTTTATGTGGCTTAGCTGAATTATTTAACTCACTGACGTTCGGCTAAATAAACTTCAACTTGCCACATAAAGTATCACTTTTACTCCTAATAACATAATCTACTATTTTATTACTATTATTAGAACTATAAACTAAAATTGTGCATAGTTTATAAAGAAAAATAAAAGAAATTAACATTTGTTGTCTAGTGTAATAGGCTACCTACTTATTATATTGCCCCTGAAAATATTCTAGAAAGTTACAAACGTACGAAGATAGCACCGACAGTTTCTGCAAACAACAAAAATAAAACTAGGTTTGCTTTAACACTGTGAAGAAAATCATTGAATAGATAATGAAATCTAACAAGAACTTGGAAAGTATACATATGTATACAATGTACTTTTGTTTGGTAATGTGTTTATTTTCATACCTACTTTGATTATGTTAATTTGCAGCAATTATCGGTGCCACCCTCAGAGTCCTCTTACCATTTTAATTTGTTAATAAATGATAAGTAATGAGTCATATTATGACACAACTTGTTACACTTACCTGAAAGTCGAAATCTGGGGCAACAAAATAACTGTCCCATTTTTTGTGTAGAATACCTTTTTAACATTTAAGAGTACCAAAAAAAAAAGAATATTTTGATGTTGTCTCCAAAAGGAATAGACAGGCAGGCAGGCAGACAGACCGACAGACAGGTAGGCAGGCAGGCAGACAGAATGGCATTGAGCTTCAACGTACGACAATAATGCTAATTTATTTGTGGGTTGTATATCTGAAAGTGGAATTATGTTAAAAATATCAATTCGAGGATTCTAGACCTTCAGACACAGAGGTTATTCAATGCGAAAGCCTCCCCCTCTTACTGCTGTAGATCAAAACTACCCTCCTTTAGAAATGTATTTTAGATTAATTATGTTAATTTTTGTTCCCATCATATTAGCGCAAGGGTTCAATGTGCCATACAAAATCTACACATTTTTGCACAAGTGGTATGATGATAACCATTAATCACTGTACTGTCTTTTAATTATCACGTCTGCTGTCTGGAGCTGTACAAACCTGTCCGCATCGCCGACACCGTCACCACCAGCACAGTTGGAACAGGTGTCACCACCTTCCCCCCTTCGCCACCTCAATTTTTGTCTCATTAAAATAGAAATTAAGTTAGGTAATAAACGTATACATGTAATTTTTAAAGATTAAAATAAGACTTTTATTTTAATATGTGTTTTATTTCATTAATATATACATCCTATTTATCCATAAGCGAAGCAGAACTTAACAGAGAGTAAGAAATCAATATAATCTTGAATGTGTTTTATTTAATTAATATATACATTTTATATATTCATAAGTGAAACAGAACCTAACAAAGAATAAGTATCAATATAATCTTGAAGTGTTGTTAAAGGCCAAGGACCGGAACAAGGGCCGCTTCTCCAACCGAAGGCTTCACCATTTTGCGCTTTTCTGATTTTTTCCCAAGCCATTTAAAAATATCTGTGTGGTGGTGTACAACGTTAGACTGAAATATATAAGTTATGTGGTGTGTATTTAAATACTCGAACATGTTTTGTAATGTGCTTGGTGGGCAGTAGCTCCAAGGCAAAGTATTAGTATAAATATTGTTTACTATTCTTTTGTTATCATGAGGGTTATTCGTTAAATTTGCAAATATTATTTAATATTGGACTAATCAAATTCAAACGGCAGCTAGCGTTACAACATTTTCCATCGTTTTTCCAAATACAGCGTTATTCATCTTCTTCTTCCTCTTATTGTAGGCCAGTGGCCTGTTATAACCACAAAGTGGTTCTATGAGCCCTCTTTGCCCTTAGGCCGGGTAGATGGCTAGCCTTGCCCGTCGAAATTGAGGAAGAGTTCCCTTATTAGGGGTTAACGACTACCACAGATGTTAGCGTTATTCATAAGTTTATAAAAATCTTTTTCAAAATTATTTTTGGCGGCTTGTCTTAATTTTGCATTTTAATCTATATATGGTTTAAGCCAAGCTGGTTGCTTAAATTTTAATATTCTATAAATTTTTACAATTTTCAACCCTAAACTTTCTGCAGATTGCGGTAATGTATTACGTAGTTTTGTTTTTTAAATAATGTGGTCGTCAATTTTGATTGCTTGTATATTGGCGGTGTATAATTGTCAGGATATAGAAGCAAATCTTTGTGAAGTTCAAATAAATGTTGAGGATATTCTAAATCAACTTCATAAATATATCCTGTTTCAGAATTTTCCGGAGTATTTAAATGATCAATATTATGGATATCTAAATCATTTACCCATTCAAACCCTCCATACGGTAGATATTCAGACATCCCGGCTCCGTACATGTTATTAATATCAAAATACATGTTATATGATTCAGGATCGGTTTCTACATATTTTTCACCCATATATCAAACACTGTGCTAACCCTCCTCTAATACCCCTATCTATGAATAACAGTTGACCTACATCTGTCAGCAGCTCAAGTTTAACTTCAGTAGTTTTTAACATTGCTTGAAATGCCAATCCTGGTGCTGTGCAAAAATGCAGAGCATCATATCCATACGTTTTCATACAATTGTCTCTGAAATTCTCAAACACATCGGCTAAGAGCAGAACGTCAACAGTAAGATACATATCCGCATACTGACCTAAGAGTTTACATATTAAATGTGTTCCAAACACGCAGTGCATGTTTATAATTTTCCTCTGAAATAGCTGTTTCATGCAGCTGACTAAAAAATAGCGTTTTTTCAGGAAGACTTTTATCATTTAACTTTTCAAAATTGTCTAGATAGTAGTAGGGAAAGATAGCCTTACATAGTAATAATTGAAATTCTTCTTCGTTCTTACAAAATTTGCAGTTCATCCGCAATCAGACGTGTCGTTACCACGTCCATTATAGCGCAGCCATAAGTAAGTACAATAGGTGAGCAGCCGTGGGCGAGAGGTAAAAGATTTTGACTGGCTATCAAATTCCGTGTGGTATCAAGGGTTCGAATCCCACCAGAAGCCTAGTCTTTTTTATTTGCAAATTGATAGTATTCCTATTACTCTTTTACTGGTTTAGTATTATTAACAGCGTTAAGATATTTTTGCTTATTTTGTACACAATTTTGAATACTCTTGGGTTATATTTATCAAAGGCGTTAAAACATTTTCCTTCTCTAACTTTTTACTTTCTTTTACAAAAATTGAGTTTTCAATAGATCTTCACGTTTTAGAGTCCACTGAACCCAAAAAACATATTTTTTTCATTGGTCTGTCTGTGTGTGTGTTTGTAAACAGAATATCTCAAAAACGAAAAGAGTTATGACGTTGAAATTACATATATAAGTTTTGTGTACTATGTAGATGCGACAGCAAGCGTTTGAAAAAAAATCGCATAACCGAAAGTAGGTGTTTACTCTGGTAATTTTTCAGTTTTTTTCGATTTTTAAAAAACGGTTCTAACGATTTTTTTCAAACTTTACATTTTTATTAAATTTTGAATGTGTATTGATGTGAGATAGATGATTTTTCAGTTGAATACTTCTAAAATGGGTTTCTTTTGTTTTTTTTAAATTTTTTATTACCTAACTCCTATTTTAAATAGAACACCCTGTATATTATTACATTTTTGAATTCAGCTTAAAATCCTACTAACGCTCTATTTTGTACCGTTTTTGAAAGATTTGTAATTTTTGAAGATTTTTGACAAATGCTTAAAAATTAAAATCAATTTTTTGGCTAATTATAAGATCACTGTAAAAGGAAGTTGCGTGCTGTATCACACCAGATTTTTTATTTACTATTCAATATTAAAAATACAAACATTATTTTAATTGGAGTAAGTCCACATATGTGGTGGGCTCAAAAGTTAGTTACTTACCGTTTTAATGTAATACTGAGCATTTCATTTATTGCCTTACTTTATTGAGGATTAACATTATTACTGACTCTGAATGATTTTTGAATTAAACATTTTGTATTTGTACGGAACACTCTATATTCGTCTATAATTTTTACCGAACATTAATCATTTTATGGAGCACTTATCGTTTTCTTATTGATCGTCTACGATTTTATCAAACATTTATAATTTTACCAAACATCTGTTATTTTATTAAACATTTATAATTTTTACTGAACGTTTAACATTTTTACTGTGCATTTAATATTTCTATTGAACATTTATTATATTGCAAAACATATATGTATTAGTTTTACTTGACACGTATTAGTTCTACTGAGCAAATGTATGTACTTGATGTTTAAATAAAATACTCTGCGCTTAATTTGTTGCCCTTGTGTAATGCCACTTCTTTGTCTTTTAATTTATATGTCCTTATTCGCTATATAACAATAATCCGATTATAGGGATTTCCTTTATTAGGAATAATTCGTGTTATAACCATATATTACCTTCTGACCTCTCTACTTACAGGCGCTAGCAATATAGTAGTATTAAATATCGCCGTTGCTATATCCACGGCAGCCGTGAAAATAATAGCTGTACTAAATCCACGGCAGTGACGTCACCGGTCGCGGTCACCGCATCGTCAACTGTCAAGAACGAATGACGTTACGTCCACGTTTAATTGTAGAACGACAGCAGCGCGATAGTATAGTATAAATAGTCACATATAATCTCATAAGAGCATTAATTCTTTCCGGACATTTTTTGAATGCGTTCCAACAACGTCGTATTAAATTGCCTGAGCGGGACTCAAAAAATAATTTCCGGATATGAATTAATGCTCGAATGCAGATTTGGTAAGAAAATCGTAACGACACAAACCCTCACAGTTAGGTTGGTCTACCTACAAAAAATTTCCAAGACATTTTGTTGTTGTCTTGGTTACGGCTCGTGAACTAATTTTCCTATTGGTCATTAATAAGTGTCGTACGATTTTCACTTATAATAGCATGAGTAGTCAAAGTTATGTCGAATATTTTTGCTGTGGTATCACGAATGTCCATTGCGCTTAGCACAAGCCCTAACCGTAAGTGCAATGGACATGAGTAGTGATACCACTGCAAAAATATTCTATTTAACTTTGACTAAGAATGACATTCGAGGGACCATTCAATGAACCAAACTACTTTTTAAGTTGTTTAAAATATTCACTATACCACTATTGAAAATTGTCGATTATTTTCACTAGTGAAAATTATCAAAAAATATTCACTATACCACTAGAGAAAATTATCGATTATTTTCACTAGTGAAAATTGTCAATATAGTTAATTTTTATTGGCTCAAAGACGTCAAATCTTCTATTTTTATTGGTCAGTTTTTGATAGATGACAAGTGAGTTGAATAGTCATATACAATATCGCGAGCGGTCGACGAATTGCCGAAAATTTTTGTCAAAGTGTATGAGTGTTTATTGCTTCGATATAAATTGGTCGAGTGCGACAGCACGAGACCAATTTTGAAGCAATAAACACGAATAAACACTTTGACAAAAATTCATGCAATTCGTCGGCTGCAAGCGGCATTTGAAGGACTATTCAACGAACAAGATTGACATTTCTTAGTAATTAATCAATTTTATCACGTCCTCTTTGAAAATAAAAATCTGTTGACGTAAAATAAATTGTTTGTCAAATTTGACAGTTCTAATATCATATTTGATTATTTTTACAGGAAGTTAAATAAATGTCACAGGAAGAGAAAAAAATTGTCATTAAAACTCCGCTAGCGGAATTGTTGCACAATTTTACGCTGATTGGTGGCAAATGACATAAATACTAAATTATGATTGGTGAATAGTTAACTTGAAGGTGGTGAGTTGAATAGTCAAAATTATACCCATTCGGAGTCACGTGACTTTTGTCTGTCACTGTTAATCTTTAGTGAAATAGATAAAATGGAAAAAAAATTGAAAAGGCATTTCGATGAAAAAACAATTTTTACATGTTTGAAATGCCAGAACTTTCAAAGGATCTCCACTTTCCACAGCTTCTTGTGCATCCTTACCGTTAAGTATTGCGTTAATATTACTTATCTACCTAAATACTACTAAATATATCTACACTTAATAAAACTATCAATATTTACATGGTGATTAGGGCAGAATACTAGAATTATTGCTAATTTACATTTTTCTAAAAATTGAAACTTTGAATTTTTGTTGTATGCCATAGGAAGTTATTAATTTTGGTAAACAATTAACATTTATTTCTGTAGTGGTTTTAAATGCAGCTATAAAATTATATGAGAGATGAATCAGTCTTTTGCCAATATACTGTGCCTTCCGAATTAAAATATTTGAAGGTAATTCTACAGCTGCACTTATTCTACTTGTGCAATCTTTACAATTAGAAACACACTTTAATATTTTTCGAGCCACGTAACCAGTCAAGCGAAGTGACAAGAACTCGATGGTTTGCGTTGTTTTGACGTAAGGAGCCGTAGTGACGTCACTGCCGTGGATTTAGCGCAGCTATTATTTTCACGGCTGCCGTGGATATAGCAACGGCGATTAAATATACGGTTCTACCATGTGTTTGAGTATGATTTTTATCCAGAAAATTAAGGTTATGTTAATTTCGTTTATTTTGAGTGCTTGTTATTAAAGTAACCTTGTGCGTTTTACCGGGTTCTACCTTTTAACAAACAAAACCTTAATTAAAAATAGTGCATTTTATACATTTTCCATTTCGAGGAGAACTTGCATTATAGGATAGACACCAGTAACTTTGATCATGTATGTATTTTTAATATTTCTTGAAAAGTATTACTGATTTTTAAGTAACACTCGAGGCATAGTACGTCTAAGAAGTTAGTTTTTGAAGCAATGTATGTGATTGATGTGCAGTGGTCAATTTCTTAACCGACGTTTATTGCAGTGTGTACTAGAGTTAGATTTGTTTTGTTTCATTTATTGAGGCCATGCATGAAACAATGGAACTTTTATTTGGAACTTCCAAGTTTTGTTACACTTTGACCAGAAATTAAGTTGTGATGACTCGATTGGCGCATTTCGTAGCCTTTTCTATCAATGTCTTTAATGTTTTAAGTTACTTCATTAATATTTGTATAATTATGTCTACTTCAGACACATCAATCGATAAGATACCTACTTCTGTATTGCCTGTTACTTTGTATCTTTGTTTAAAAAAAAAACTTTTCAGATTAGAATTGTGCACAAGGTTGTAATTATAGTTTTATATTGCAGGGCCCTTACTAAACCCAAGTCCGAAATGTCATTTGAAGAGTTACAGGCTCGTGAAGACGAGGAGTTCAATACGGGACCACTTTCTGTATTAACACAGTCTGTTAAGGACAACACCCAAGTTTTAGTCAATTGCCGTAATAATAAAAAGCTCTTGGGCCGCGTAAAAGCATTTGATCGCCATTGTAACATGGTTCTTGAAAACGTTAAGGAAATGTGGACAGAAGAGCCGAGGCTTGGTAAAGGCAAAAGGAAAGCAAAAGCAGTTAACAAAGACAGATTTATTTCGAAAATGTTCCTTCGGGGAGATGCTGTGGTTTTGATTGTACGGAATCCAACGCCATCAAGTAAATAGCTTAGGTTGTAACATTAACTTATTTTCAGTATACCGATTACTTGCAAAATCATGCTTGATTATTTTTTTTTATATTTACCTCTTAAGTTTTTTTACAGTCACTGTATGTACAAATATACTAAAGAAGCTGCTGTAACTTACAACAGTTTTGCCTTATAATAATTAATCTTTTGATATTTAAGTACAGCATTTTGCAGTATAACAAATGTATTTAAAGATGAACTAAAGAAATAAATATACAGTGAGACGGAATGGTGTTTACCTTTAACGAAAATGGGACCTAACAGATACAGCGTGAATGTCGTAAAAAGGACAAAATGCGCAACAATCACGGCAGCGTGTATAATGCAGCCATAACTTGTAAACCCCTTTACAGATTTTTTCAATAATATGAGTGATGGTGTGGATATGGTTTATTGTTTAATATTTTTTTTGAAACCCTGTCTGAGCATGTGATTGATTTGTTTCTAATTACTTGCATTCATTTTTAAACAGTCGCAGCAATTTTGGCCATGTGCGCTATAAATGGCTATCTCCTAGTACAGTGCCTTTATATAGACAGTGGCGACAATGGGGTGTCCTATTTTTGATTGGCGCCCTAGATCACGTGGTTTTAGCCACCATGTTTAGGCTAAATCACTTGTGATTCGTGTTATACTTTTGGCAGTACTGAAGTGTATTGTCAGTCTATGTCAAATTCGAGGTTAGTAGGTTAGGTTTTGTTTGATATTTGACACAGACTGGCGCAAATATTAACCTGCAAATCTCGAATGTTTTCAGTACTGCCAAACGTAAAACACGTATCACATTCGACTCTGATTACGGATTTAAATGAACAACCGTTAGAAATTTGCCTAAATATGGCGGCGGGGGTGTGCCTTAGTCTATATAAAGGCACTATATGTCCTAGAGGTCACTAGTTGTCACCACCTATCAATCGGCTTACAAATTAAATCTGTTGAGAACCAGAACCATTTTACAGATTTCTATCTTGTTTATCGGATCAGCAAATCTAAACGCTTTGTGCAAATTGTAAGAACTAACGTGCAAGGATAATAATACTACTCACGTTTAATTTATAATGAAATACTCTTAAATTTGCAATAATATATATAGACAACCCATGTAACAGTCGTTACATGTTATTCCATAAGGCTGAACCTCTACTATTTTTTATTTTATGCTATTCGTCTATAATTTTGTATTACACTTTTTAGGCAATAAAATTATGTTTATGTTAACTACTGGTCAGCTATATTGAAATTTTATAGAACTTCTTGCATGAACAGGAATAAAACAATATTTTATTGCCTGAAAATGGAGTAAAGTAAGTGTTTATTCTACGTGCTGGCAGAAAAAGAAAAACAATACGTTTACAGGATGGACTCTTAACATACATTTAAAGGCAACATACAACAAATAATTAATATCAAATAGTAAATTTACATGCAGGTTGTATGTTGAGAGAATTTTTCGGGTGGCGCTTGCACAAATAAGAATGTTGTCTTAATAAATACCATAGATCGTTTTATATTTTAAATTCTGGGCGACCTTGCCACTTCTCACCAGCTATCACCGGTCTAAGTTTGCTTGAAGTAATGCCAGATGCGGATTAGACGAAGTAAGCGATTAGTAGTTGCTAAATGCCCCGAAATACAAAAGCAGTATTTATTTATGATTCACAGGTGTGTAATTACTTCCAAGAAGATTTGTGCTGATATGTGGCAACGTCATTTTGCATAAGGCAATGTACTGAAATTGAAGTATGAAACGATCTATAAAAATTCATTCACCAAGACATAAATATTTCTCATACTGACCTTGTAGCACTTGACCACTTATTCCCAGCTTGGAATTCATTGTTGCTATGCAACTGTGCAGTTGTACGCTCCAGTAAGCCAAAAGATTACTTTAACACCGCCTATAAGCAAAATTTGCCAAAAGAAATTGTCATCGTTATTTGAAGAATTATTTTAACAATGAACTGTTCTAATGTAAAACAGTGGTGCCTGGGATGATTTAGCTCTTTTTGGGCAGCATTAAGAACTGTTTTTACTGTTTTGGACAAGGAAAAAGGTGAGGTACTCAATAAAGCATAATACAGGGTTTCCCAGAACTGCCTCCCCACCGATTAGTAATAGATTTCTTAGGTTATAATAAGTCGATTAAACCTAATATACCTTAGTACAAAGTCGCTCCAGTAAGAAGTTATAGGGGCTTGAAGTTAATTTTTTTTCTTTTTATGTTAATTTCCACAAATGTAAAGATACCAATTTGAATTTTGGTATACATGCGCACTATTCTGTACTGCACTAATAAAAAATGTTTGATACACTAGACTTCACTGTAAGAGGCACTTTACCTATATCTGAAAACTCTTTAGCTATAACTTTGTTACATATAACATTTATTTAAATTTTAAGTTATTATCCATCACCAACCTCATTAATTGATTTATTATTTTTGTTTACTAGATCACAATCATAACCCATTGTTTTTGTGGTCATGGCTACTTGATAATTACACGTCTTAATGACAACCAAAAACCTTTGATGGGCATTTTAAGGTAAACGGTTGCCTTTAGGCTTAAGAATGAGAGCAGTGTTGGGTAAGTTACTCTAGAAAAGTAACTAAGTAAGTTAATCAGTTACTCGGCAAAAAAGTAACTGAGTAAGTTACTAAGTTACAGAATTATAAAAGTAACTTGAATAAGTTACTAAGTTACCATAAAGTAACTCGTTATTTTTTAAGTTACGTTTTTTTATGAGAGGCTACTAATCTACATGCAATTACTATCAACTTAATATCAACAGAAACACATATTTATAAACAATTGTTTATTAGTAAATTAGATTCCTATTTCTACATTTCTGTCTTATGTATAAAATTTATTGGTTTTTAATAATAACTGCATTTCAAAATTTTTATCACTTAATTTTGTACGTTTGAAATGGAGAACGTCTTTTGCAGTGCTGAACAATCGTTCTACTGGAGCACTGGAAGGGAGGGCAGTATTATATCTAATAAATATTTCCCTAATTGTTGGAAATTTGTCTAAAGCTGTTAAATTAGATGAATCGCAATTCATATATATTTCAGTTTCGTCCATATTTTTGGACCGCTTTACTGTTTTGAAGGAAAAAAAAATGTGTTCTCCTTTGTCTCCATCATTATTTTGTGGACTGGGAAGTGGACAAACTGATGAAGTAGAAGCACGATTTTTTACTTCATTTTCCAATAATGTAACAGCGTTTCGTGTCTTTTCTGCATCACATATCCACTCAAATTTAAACCAAGGATGAGTAACCGCCGCCAGAGTGTAGTCAGAATTGTTGCGAATTTCTGTGAATCTAAAATAAAAATTGGCAACAGTCAATATTTTTGTTAATGCATTCCTATTAAATAAATACCTTTTATTTAAGCCATCGGTGATAGCTTTAATCAATGATCCGCAAAAATTAAATTCTTTGTTTTCAGTAATTGCATTTTCCGGTATATTTCTTCTATGGTTGGTTGTAAGTAGGCCATGTACATATTGTTTTCGCCTTGCAGTATGTCTAGGGCATTAGCTACTGGTTCCATAATCTAAAATTAATTATTTATAAAAAACAATTGTAAATAAACAAGAAATATTTGACAAACCTCACAATATTCCGCTATAAACTTAATATCTTGCGCTGATCACCGTGAAATTTTGACAAGATCACAAGCATCGTTAAAACTATTAACGTTTTTTGAAATCAATTTTGCTATTAATTTAACAGCATCGAAAGTGGAATTCCATCTTGTGGCATTAGGCGTGGTTAAATGGATACCCAAGCACTTCTTTATTTCATCTGCAGCAGGTCCAGAGTATGACTGTTTATTCCACAATGCTTGACATTTTGCAAATGCTGCTCGAGAAGCTCTTTTATAAATAATGTCCTTTTCTGCTACTAGGGCATCTTTTGTCGCTAATAAATTCAATGTGTGGGCAGCACATCTATGATGAGGTGGCAATAAATAATGGTTATCAATTTCCATTTCTCCATTCTGAAGTAGTTCTGTTATTTCTACAGCTTCTGTCACGTCTTCATTATCTTCATCCTCTTCTTCTTCTTTGTCACCAAATAATCTTAAAAAATTAGAAATTGTAAGCACACCCCAAAACGGAATATATTTTAATTGTCATAATCTGAACTACGACTACTGAATACTGAACTACATACCTGAAAGCTTTCACAAAATTCGACCCGTTGTCAGTGATAACCTTACAGATTTTATGTTGGATGTTATATTCTTGAAATATTTCCTCCATATTCTGTGCTAAAATGTTGTATCTAACGCAACCTCTTAAGCGACGACAGGCAATCACAGCAGATTTTCTGTGTAGGGTCGTATTTTCTATCCAATGCACAGTCATTCCCAGAAAACTTCTAAAACAATCAGAATGTTGAAGTAACACGAAAGGTATTTTTGTTTAATACTTGCCTGTTACACATTTTCCACAGGTCTGCTGTTACAGCAACAAGATTTGGTTTTTCTAATGCAGCTATTAATTTTTCCTTTAGATTGTGGAAGGATTGCTGCACTTTAGCCATGAGAGTTTTCCTCGTCATAATGTGGTTTGTTGGAAATGCTGTGTTTGTAAAATTTCTCCAAGGCTGTCCTTCAATAAATGAAAATGGCAAAATAGCTTCAACAATTAAACGCTCCGTGATCTGATTTAATTTTAGCTGCGATATGCTGCCCTGGCGGTTAATACAACTTTCAAGCGTTTGCTGTTTGTTATCACCGACTTCAATTCGTTTTTTCTTGCAAGCAGAGATCGCTGCATCAATTTTCTTTAAATAAGAAGAATAATTGATCTACAACAAATGCAACTGTAAAACACTGGGAATGATATTTATTTATTTATTTGCGTTTCTTTGTGACAAAAACCGGCTAAGTCCAGTGAATTGCCCACTACAATTTTATACAATGATAACAAACTTAAAATTAATTCAATTTAACATGAATTACGGTAAAAAGCGAGACTTTATTAGTAGGAAAGAATGTAGATAACATTCCCAAAACTTTTTCGAAAAATGCAAATAAAGTCATACTAGGATAATAAAAGCCTTGTCAAAAAGCCAAGGATAAAAAAACAGGAACGAATCCATTGAAAAAAGCCATGAAAAAACTCAGTGGAAAAGCCACCAAATAAAAATCCAAACAAAAAAATGTATGTAGTGGTTGCGTTTTCCTGTGTGTTTTTACCATAGCTTTTTTATACTGATTACCCAACTAAATTGTAATAATCTAGAAGAATCCGTGGAAAAAAACACTGCATATTAAAAAAAATGCATTGCCGCTTACCTTAACATGTTTACGTATATTTGACGATGATGTAACGGCACAGGACAAAAGTTTTGTTTGCGGTAGACACAATTTACACATTACCGTAATATTTTTTTTCAGAGGATCTTTATAAGCTTTAAATTCGAAAAATTCTTCATACCCAGGCCAAGGTATTTTATTGCTCGCTAACCGCACGTCTTCAAAATCATCAACCTCCATTAAAGTGCTATTCATTTTGTTAAACAAACACTTATTGAAACTTGTAACAAATTTACTACATGAAGTGCAAATAGCAACTACAACACAGAATTATTATAGTAATGTTTAAACAGCAGAAGGTGGGGGAAGGAACTGGCTTAGAGCTTAGACGCGCTAGTTCAACGATGTTTTTGGGATCCAGTAATCCACATTCCTGCTCAGAGAGCTTCTAGTTGTTAAAGGATTAAAAATTACTGGAAATAGCTGTCACCACTCAAATAGGATCCGTCAAATATTATTTATTATCGACTAAGTACAAGACCTGTGGTCGGTATTAGCATTTTCATACTGAACCATTCGCAATTTCTACAAATTCTTCAGCTTCAGGTATAATTTCTTAAATACTACGCATTAAAAATCGAACATTTTAAAATATTTTACATTTGTAGCATGAAAATGTAACTTGTCATATTCAGTTACTTAAGTTACTAAATAATTGTAACGCGTTATAGTTACAATTACTGAAAACACAAAAGTAATTAAGTTACTATTAAGTTACTGAAAAGTAACTATAGTCAAATTTATACCCATTCGGAGTCACGTGATAATCTAGTAATTTTACGTATGTCGATTCTTAAAAATGCAATTTTAGGGAAATAAATGACATTCCGTTTTGTAGGTTATCCTGACATATGCCAATTTCTAAAACAAGGTTGCTACGGGTTTATTCTCTTATATGGAATCAAACTGAATTTACAGGTTAAAGAAAACATAACATGTCGTAAAATGTAAATATAATAAAGATATGTCAGCTGCTACATTAAAAACCTGCTGCGTATAGCAAATTTTAAGTCAATTTCTGTGCATGCATATTCTGTTATAGAACATTGCCATTTGAAGCCTATTTCCTTGCACAATCTATTTAGGGAAGAAACTGAATGTGAAAAATCTCTAGATTCTTCAACCAAGCATTTTTTTAGATTTTTTATGGTTACAAATTCTTTAGCTACATACATTTTATATACAGTGTCTTGACTGCTTCGTCGACTTCCGTTTTTGCATTCTTCACTTTCTGGCTCATATTTTCGGTAAATTGTGCTCTCCGAGATATTTAACGCAAGAGAAGCACGGCGAACAGCGTTGGAGGGTGAAACTGTTGATTTACTATTATTAATATTGTACTCTTCATAAAAAAAACGCATAATATTCAAATTAATTGTTGTGACTGCTCGTTATACTGCATGTCCGATGGTTTCTTTTAATTTCCAGTTTTCGGCTCAACAATTTTAGGTTTTATTACCCCTATCTCAATAACTTACACCAAAAATATAATCTGACAGATTAGAAACGTCAAATTTTTAAAATTAATTTTATGAATCGACATGCCTTTTTTTCAAATTTCTTCCATTTCATCTATTTTACTAAAGATGAACAGAGACAGACAAAAGTCACGTGACTCCGAATGGGTATAATTTTGACTATAGTTACCAGTAACGAGTTACTTTTACTTAGTTACTACCCAACACTGAATGAGAGTACTTTATTTTTACGCTTTTTAATTTTATGTCGGATAATAACTTAAAATTTAAATAAATGTTATCAGTAACAAAGTTATAGCTAAAAAGAGTTTTCAGATATAGGTAAAGTGCCGCTGACAATAAAGTCTAGTGCAGGGGTGGCGAACCTTTATTCATCTACGTGCCATTTTTTTTTAAAGAAATGTTTAATGAGGCCATGACGTGCCATCAAACAATCTTGACTTAGTGATTAATGGGGAAAAAATAAAACTAAATACTATCAACTGAAAACTCTTTATTTACTGTTTGAGGCTTTCGTGGTTACTCGAATTATTTTCCTTAGCATAGAATTTCGGCTTAGACCGCGTAGTATTTGTATATGAACACCCAGCATTTTCTGGCTTTTGCTCGACTTCACAAGGTGCAAGGCACATTAAGCCAGAAAATGCTGGGTGTTCATATACAAATACTACGCGGTCTAAGCCGAAATTCTATGCTAAGGAGAATAACTCTTTATTTGCAACTAAAAATATACATTTTGTACAGCAATAGTGACGTTATGTTTATTTAAATGAAAGAAAAAAATCGTGCGACTTCTGCTGTTGAAAATTAGATGCTAAATAACTTATATTAGCTCCATACTTTGTTACTTTTAGCAGAATGCAAGCTGGACTGGATTCATCTGATAAACGGCTTCTAAGTGAGTCTTTAATGTTATTCATTTCTGAAACTAATGACTGACAAGCATAGGTAGATGGAAATGTTGCCAGCTTCTTCAGACTGCTAAATGTGTCTGGAATTGAATTCCACGTTGCGATAATTTTGATATTGTAATTTTTACTTATATTACCTGATACATATAGTCTTTCTATTTCATTTAATTCCAACCCTTTCCTTGTTTCGAAAAATTTTTGAATCCATATTGAACTAGACTGGAAATCAATCAGCTGCATTTCAATTTCTTCAATTTCCAACCAATCAAATTTGGCCAAGTTCAGTTTATCAAGTGAAGATACATCAGGATATATGTATATAAATTTCAGTGTTTCCGATAATTCTTTGAACGGAGAAAATTTCGTTGAAAATTCTTTGATTGAAGAATTAATTACCGAATTAAACTCTTCAGTGACTTTTAATTGGTCTGGTGTTTCATGTAAATCCAAATCTCTGGAGATTTTTTTCAAGTTTGGAAAATACTGTAGTTTTTGGTAACAATATCTTTACTGGAAACTTGCAGTTTAGTTTCGAAAGCATGAATGAGATCTATCATAACAATAATTGTTTTATTTGCGCCTTGAAGCTCCATGTTCAATCCATTGTTAAATATAAATTGCTTCGATTAGGTACCTAAATTCCTTAATTACTGCCGTGCCCAAATTATTTTGTGGCGTGCCATCAATGGCACGCGTGCCAATGGTTTGCCACCCCTGGTCTAGTGTATCAAACATTTTTTACTAGTGCAGTACATAATAGTGCGCATGTATACCAAAATTCAAATTGGTATCTTTACATTTGTGGAAATTAACATAAAAGAAAAAATTGAACTTCAAGGCCCTATAACTTCTTACTGGAGGGACTTTGTACTAAGGTATATTAGGTTTAATCGATTTATTATAACCTAAGGAATCTATGACTAATCGGTGGGTAGGCAGTTCTGGGACACCTTGTGTATACAGTGTATTCAACAAAAAAGGCCCCGCCTTCTAGCTACTTTATTATTTATTTTAGACCCAATAAACCTTATATCAAATCAAATGGCACATAAAAACCTACATTTTAACACTATCAAAAATTTTTATCCTCAATTGTTTCAGAGTGGTGACGTCACATGCAATTTTTTTAAATGACACTGTATATATTTTTTTACATTTTCTGGTAGAGGTTTTTTTTCTCTTTTCAAAAATATAAATATTTTATGCCCTTAATAAGAAAATTTTCGAGAAAAATTAAAACACTTTTTTATCGGTGGGAGGCCAGGATACAAAAGTATAAACAAAAGTGTAACTCAGAAAAACAAAACAATAAACACTTTAGATTATTCTGAAATCTGATAGTTAAAGCGTTTGGCTACTATTTGTTTTGTTTTTCTGAGTTACACTTTTGTTTACAATTTTGTATCATGGCCTCCCACTGTGAAAAAGTTTTTGTAATTTTTCACGAATTTTTTTTTATGCAAGTGCATGAAATATTTATATTGTTGAAAAGAGAAAAAAACCTCTACCAGAAAATGTAAAAAATATATACAGTGTCATTTAAAAAAATTGCATGTGACGTCACCACTCTGAAACAATTGAAGATACAAATTTTTTGATAGTGTTAAAATGTAGGTTTTTATGTGCCATTTGATTTGATATAAGGTTTATTGGGTCTAAAATACATAATAAAGTAGCTAGAAGGCGGGGCCTTTTTTGTTGAACAGACTGTATATTTTTAAACTAGAACCTATCGTTTGCATGTGGCATGCTACAGTTGCCACATAAAATTTAAAAAATTGTACTCAGAAGTGATGGTGTTCACAGCATATCACATGTTTATAATAAATATACTTATAAGCTATTTTTTGCTATATTCTACATTTTCATACTTAATACTAATAAAAACACATTAAATTTATTCAATATTTCAAAAAACATCAAACACAATTATTATAACAATAATCACCATTATTTATAGTTTTGATATCTTATTTAACACCACATGTCAAGAAATAGGGTAACTTGAAGTATCTTTAGCAGATGTTACTATCGTAGCATCTTCAAGTTTGTGGTGTGTATAAACTACCACTAAGTAGCTAGAAAAATATATCTAGAAACTGTGGTAACATTAGAGCAGCACAAAAGTTGAAAGCGTTAAATGTAAGATTTATAGTAAAATATACAATAGTCCTACGCTTTTAGAATATCTCGTTGTATAGGTATATTATTTTAATGTACAATATATGAAGAGCAAAATACAACTGAAAGCTAAACACTTATGCATTTGCATGTACGTTCAACAAATCTAATTTGTTAAAGACAATGTTAATCTGAAAACAGTCATCTTTTGATCATTTTTCCCTTGATAGTTTTATATTGACAATAAAGCATAATTTAATCAAAGCTGTATTTTATTATAAATCTCCTATTTAGATACAGTATCCCAATTTCTAGCACATTTCTTGATCTAGAATTTATAAAACAAATTATCCCACTTCAAGTTTCGAGCTTATATTACAAGTTCTTTAAATTCTTTTATCTACGACCACTACTAAAAGTAGGCCTTTTAGCGCTAGCTTGTTTCACTAAAAGTGACGTTTTATAGTTTACCGTGTTTAAAGAAATCAGCTGTTTACTTTTAGCACATGTGCTAAAAGTGAAGGGAGGTTCAAAACTACAATTTCGAACTGCAAGTGAAGTTTTAAAGCTATTCTAGTTGCTTCTTGCGTTACAGGTAAAGCGTTTTTGAAATAATTAAAGCGTTATGTAATGAATACAGTCATATGTGGAGTATAAATAATTAAATTTCGTACCTGTCCTTGACAGCACGGGCGTGGCCAAAACAATCGCCAGCGGCGTAGGCTACTATTCATTATGATGCAGCGTCGCAGATGCGAACCTTTCTTAAATCGATATTTATGGATTAATAACGGTAAAATTAAGGTCGTAGATAAAATATTGTATGCAACGCGTGCTAAAAGTCGTTTATGCGCGAGACATGTTATGAAACTCAGCCTTCGGCTTCGTTTCATAATTTTCATGTCTCGCGCATAAAAGTCGACTTTTAGCACTTGTTGCATAAATAGCTATTTTTCCAGGACCGGGAGTAGAAGTTGGTTTCTATAGCATCAAAATTGTGACAGAAGTAAAACATTTACTCCCTAGAGACTAAATAAGACAAGAATTTCCCTAGAGAGTTTTCATTATGACTGACACAACAATTATATCAAATTTGAGGTTATCAGGTTAGGTTTTGCATCAGTTTTAACACAAACTGCTAACCTGCTAACCTCGAATTTGACATAATTGTGAGCTCTTGTCATAATGACTTACAGTGCCACCAACTTTAAAGTTTACCATAGGCTACTAATTTTAAAATAATTGTAACTAAAATGTCAATAAATGACGTTTAAAAAAACGGGTTTTTCGTTTTAAATCTTCCTGCAACGTGAAAAAAATAGTATATGCAACTCGGAGAGAATGCTATTTTGCTTCAGTGCAATTTCTCTCCCTCATTGCATAATATACTATTATTCAGGATACATACAGTGATTCTGACTAAATAAATAAAGTTAGTCTAAATTGAGGTTTTGCATATGGACATGAAATTAACAATCGAATATAGACTAACTTGTTTACGTTTTTGTAGTAGATACACGAGGTTTGTTCAGTAATTTTTCTGACCTTATGCTACAAAAATATTGTTAGATTAATGGCGACTCAGTTCAAAATACTCCCCCTGGGAAGCCACAGCCTTATTTCAGCACTTCTTCCATGTCTCCAAGCAATTTTCACACTCAGCCTATGGAATAGTCTTTAGTTGCTTCGTCTCATTCTCCTTGATTAGCTTCACCACCTCAAATTTCTTTCCTTTCATGGGTGTTTTAAAATTTGGGAGCAGCCAGAAATCGCAGGGAGCTATGTCAGTTTCCCAGAGATGTAGCAACTGTGTGTCTCAATTTCCTCAAAACTGCCTTGTTTGCCATTTCACCTTATGGCGCTTTATGTGGCCTTTCTTTTTTTTTGCGTTTTCCACTGAAGAGACTGGGACTTTGTCCCAGGTTCATAGCTATAGACGCATCGACTGCACATGAAAAGTTTTTTTTTAAGATTTGATGAAAATTTGCTGCTCCAACACGTTCGGTCATTGTAAGTAGGGTTTCCAAGTCCCGGGACCAAAAGTGTTTTCGGGACTTACGCACTAAATTTCAAGTCCCGGGGCTAGTCCCGAAGATCCCGAAAATGGTCCCGAAAAAGAAATAATGTTCAGGTGAAATTTCCAAATGCAATTTCCAAAGAAAAACTAGTGTTTTAAGTTGAATAAAGTATTTCTGTGCTGAAAATCTGCGTTGGGGCTAGTCTATAACTTCATTTCTTTCTTCCGGTACTAAAAATGTCTGTCGCTCTTCATCTTTTACTTTTGTTTGAACTGCAAAGTGCTTGTGTAATCCTTTCGTCAAGCTACCTCTGATTATGATAATTTTATAGCAATAAACTTTACATTTCGCCAATGTTTCCATACTGACTTCAAATTGTTATTTTTTTAATGTAGAATGAAGGTAGGTTGCGAATCGGAATTCATTCTAATTGTAACGCTTTAGCAGACAACTAACGAACACATTTAAAACCCAAAAATATAAATTATTCAGCTTCTTCGCACATAATTTTAAAAATTTACAAATTGAGTTATCTTACTGTTACTAGTACGCACACGACTACGTATAAAATATATCTAAATCTAACAAAAGAAACAGACAAATGCATAAATAGAAAAAGATATGCAAATGTGGCTGAAATAACACACAGGTTTAATTCTAACCTACCGAAAATAATACCTCGCCTGCCTACGCAAAACGCAAATAATGCAGAATGTGCAAGAGGCATGAGTAATACGCCGGAAGCCGGTGAATATCCGTCCTAATTCTCTGATATAGAGTATACACACCCATGTTGACATGGTCCCGGGACTTCGCCTGGGCTGGCTGTGGTCCCGGGACTCGATTTTTGTGGTAGAATCCCGGGACTGTCCCGGGACCGGATCCCGGGATTGGAAACTCTAATTGTAAGTAATTCTGAAATGTGATGACAATCACACGTTCACTACCTCACACTATTGAGTATGCCAGTTTATTAAATAGCTCCATCGTAACATGCTTCGGAAAATATGCATATTAAGATCCCTTCCTATGGACCCCAAAATTTCATTGCAATGGCAGAACTAATTTAGGATATGCTGTTATTAGTCGGATACTTACCAGACAAACTTATCAGATCATGTAATACATTTATAATCCTTACCATACGCTTAACTAAAATGTAACATATACATACATATACAGTGTGTCCCAGGATTGATGTTACAAGAGGTGAGATGGTCTAAAAATTTTTGAATTTTATTTTAAGGTTCTGGGATTCGGTCCTGCTTGGTTTGAAAAGAATTTTAAGAATATTTTCAGTTTTTGAAAAACAAGTAGGCCTTGACAGGGAAGCGAAAACTATTTTATTTTCAGGTAAACTACCCTTTTTGTTCATGATACGACAAAATTTTATTAAGAAAATTTTTTTAGAATGATAAATTATGGCCCTATACAAAATTTCGGAAAGATCTGTCGACTTACAAAAAACCATTATTTTTTAGATAATTGTGTTATTTTCAGGTAAACTACCCTTTTTGTTCATGATACGGTAAAATTTTATTAATAAAAGTTGTTTAGAATGAGAAATTATGACCCTATACAAGATTTCAGAAGGATCTGTCGACTTAGATTAAAACGTTATTTTTTAGATTAAACAAATTGCATTTATTAAAAATTACGGTTAAATCTAAGTCGACAGATCTTTCTGAAATTTTGTATATAAGGTCATAATTTCTCATTCTGAACAACTTTTCTTTATACAATTTTGCCGTATCATGAACAAAAAGGGTAGTTTACCTGAAAATAAAATAAAATTATTTAAAAAATAACGGTTTTTCCGAATTTGACAGATCTTTCTGAAATTTTGTATAGGGCCATAATTTATCATTATGAACAACTTTCCTTAATAGAATTTTGCCGTATCATGAACAAAAAGGGTAGTTTACCTGAAAATAAAATAGTTTTCGCTTCCCTGTCAAGACCTACTTGATTTAAAAAGAAAAAATCTTAAAATTCTTTTCAAACCAAGCAGGACCGAATCCCAGAACTTTAAAATAAAATTAAAAAATTTTTAGTACATCGCACCTCTTGTAACATCGATCCTGGGACACACTGTATATTACAAACCAGAAACACATTTGGCATTTCTATATCCACTGCCTCCTACACTTACAAGCCATGCTGTTAGACTTGGCAACATTTCATCTCTGGTAGTTGGTGGTCCTAAATTACAGTACTCCAATTTGAAATAATTTTGCTCTAAAGAGCACAGTTTTACTCTTTAAAGTTATCAAAAGAGTCGTTTAATAAACTGCCTAGGCAATATTTCTTTAGTGTGCGGGTTTGTAAGCATTGGAACACCTTAACAGACACTACAGTGACTAGTACTAATATTAATCAATTTAAAAACAATTTGGACAGTGAAATGCAGCAACTTGGTTTAATTAATAGATAATACTACGCATACCACTACTTTATAAATCTTTATATTTTAATGTAACTTCTGTTTTATCTGTTTGTTTAATACTTAGTTTACACGTTAATATGTATGTACTGTATATCGTAATTGTAGTAGGGACATAATCGGCTACACCGCCTGTCCTAAATGATAATAATAATAATAATAATATGTTACTATGTAATTAACTAAAGATAGCTTCTATAATTGTGACATTTATTTACATACTCAAGTAATATAAACATGTAACAGTATATTTATAAAAATAAAATAACTTAACCTATGTAATCTATGGATAAAGGAACGTTTCCGTAAATTATTTTAAAGTTTGTAATTTTCTATACACCACTGCTGATTGAGAGTACAACAAAACTATGGTGGTGCTACTGTAAATAATCTTTTTTGAACATAATAAACTTATTTGCTCGGTAACATCTAAATTTGTGTGACGTAACACTTTTCACTTTTTGTGCATGTCTTTCTAATATTTGTTTTCTTCTACATTTTGCGACAAATGTGCTGGTAAATTTCGAAGTACACTTGAGAAAGCTTTGCCAGCTAATCGAGGTTAATGCAGCATCAGCTTCTGCAGTTCCCCACTCTTATTTCAAACGCTTTCAAATGTCTTTTCCCTTAAAATGTATTTCACACACGATGGCACTTGGGGTCCAACGTTCTCGTGGTATTTGCACGAAACCATGTTTTCTTTCGGATCTTGTCCATTGGAAAAGAAAATGTTGTTACAGTTTGCATACGATTTTCTTTTAAGGCACTGTCGTGGTTGGTACACAGCGTGGCATTCTAAATTGAAATTAAAAGTTACAAGAAATGCGCTAAAAATGAGGTTAGATTCTTACCTCGGTTGTATTTCAATGAAATACTTAATAAAAACCCATAAATACTAGCAGCAATTTTACTTTCACTTGTCACGAACAGTACAGTAATATACATAAATGTATTTCTTCAAACTTAGAGCAGTCCAGCATTTTAATATTTAATCACACGCTGTATTTGAACAGTACAAAAATTGGCCTACCAGCAGCGTTGCCAAATTTCCAACAGCATGGCTTGTAAGTGTAGGAGGCTGTGCTATATCACAAGAGCAAAAATCGCACAGTCAATTGTGGGCTGAGCAGTTGTCGCAATAGCTTCAACAGTACAAAGTATCTGGAGTAAAAGATAAGCCACTCTATTTTATCTAGATGTACCAATGAGATGCACACAGGTAAATAAATAAATGTATAATCCTGTAAAAAATGTTTATGTAAGATGCCAAATAAATTCTAAACATTCTGATTATAATTTATTTGTAATAATGATTGGCACACATTTTTTACAACAAAGGACTATGGCAATGTTCTGTACAATATAATAAAATGTTAAAAATAAAAATTGTAAAATGTCTACAATTATACAAATAATACATAATGAAACAGATAATGCACATACTTTGTAATTAAAAAGCTAGAATATGAGCTAGCGGTTAGTTGACTAGCATGAAACATAAGTAATGAAATACTGATGTGTAATCGTTAAGATTATGTGCTCTATTTGAAAAATTTTGTCCAATTATTTTTTCCTATATTATAATAACTAACAATACAATACTTTAGCGACATTTTATTTACAACAGTGACCTTTTGGTAAAAAAAATATTGTTAAAATGTAGGTACTGCGCCATTTATTAATGAGCAATAAATAATAAACAAATGTATAAGATATCTAATAATAATAAGTAATTTCAATGAAGAATCAGCTAAACAGTTCGTTGTTCAGCAATAGCCTATCTTATAAATAATTTATTTGTGCTAAGTACATTGTTAACAGTATTACTATTATTTGTTTGAAACTGCTGAGTATCTGCAGCAGACAAGACTCAGGAACTAATTTACAATTACTGGAAAAATTACATTAATTATTAGTCTCATTCAACAATATCACAATTTCAATATTGCAATAATTTTTTAATTAGCTAGATATGCTTTTCCATTATTTAAAGGTATATAACTGTAAATACATCAAGCTTGCCGAACGTCTTTCTTAGCAAGCTAATAATTTGACTAGAGTTGTATATAACATATATAATTGATCTTTACATATACATTAGTAAATCGCTGCAATTCTCGTCTGTACTTTTAATAACATTTTAACTTTATTCAATTACGTAACAAATGTATGAATGATGGTCAGAGAAGCAGATCTCAAACTAACGTTTTTGTAGAAAATTGCAGCTTTATCCACCTGGCCCCCCTTGTCTAGGACTTTCTGACTTGATACTACTACCTCAATCTTACTGTGATTCATTCGTTTATTCTCCACCTTCGTTTCTGACGTTTTAACAAATATCTTAGCTTACATGAGTTTCAATTGCAAACGTGTAAAAATCATGGCAGTATGCTACATGCTTCATAGTGATATATCGTGGTAATACAAACGTCAGTGTGAAAATCTACTCCTTTGAAGCTGGCGAGACGCAACTGCCATTATTTGCAAACAAAACAGCCTGGCTACTGTAATAACTAGGAAGACACTTGAGATGTGGCCTAGCAAGCAGCCGCGACAGGCAGAAGAGAACAGGCAACGTTTGTGCTGATTCTACGTTATTGCACAGGTGGCTCAAAAGTGTCTAGGAATGTTAGACCAGCTCCATGCCGGCAAAGTTCAACCCCCCGACCTATCAGTCTTGTTACTCCCCCCAGAGTCACTGACATAGATAATCTCAGCACTACTGTTAGCCACTTGTAGAGCTGCACTATATTGTCTAGTAATATCACTGCTCTGAGTCTGGTTGCTATGAGCACTAGGAGTATATCTGGCCACGGATGTCGGAGAGGCAACCAGTCCGTCATAGCCCACTGCGGGTGCATCATCACCACAATGGAAATTATAACTGCAGCAAAGCACTCCATCCTGTAGGCATAAAATATGGGTTTAATGTGTTGTAGTGGATGTTACAGTTACAGTTTGCTTTAAGCAATTATTGGTGTATTAAAAACAATATGGTGTTCGCAAACCAACGAGTATTTGTGTGCATTTAGAAAATTTTAAAATTGTGTTTTCGTACGTTGTGCAACTTTCAACTGAGATTAGCTTATTTGGGTTACCTGTGTAAATATGTATCGTATGATACATATTTGTTTATATTGCTGAAAAGCTAATCTCGTACATTATGTCATTCAAAAAATCTACCAAATTAATGGAAATTATAATAAAATATGCAAATGGAAAGAAGTAAAAACATTGATACTTTTTTATTCTACAAACGATATTAAAAGCAATTTTTAGTAATTATAAATCATAATAAAACTTTTCATTCAATTATTTCTTAATAATTTTCCAAGTAATCTTGAAGAAAAAATCATAAGCTTTGGACGCGCAGTTCTAGATTAACGTCAGAAGAAGAATTTTTGAAGGTGATAAATGTGAGTAAAAATCAATGAAGTTTAAAAAAACTATGTATTCATTGTGATTATTTCATAAACGAATAAAGGAAGCTCAGATTTTAAAAAATTGCTAATTAGTTACTATAAATTCAAATAGCCTCTGAAGTATACATAGAATAGTCTGCACTAAAATAATTTTTTGACCATTCGTAAAACATATAATCGAGAAAAATCTAAGAAAAATTTGGGAACATTGATTTTTATTCATACTGAAAAATTGATAATTTGAAATACTGTATGCAATTACCATATGGATTATTCTTGCTATATCAAAAGTAACTTTTATTAATTTTTGATTTAAGTGATAATAATGTAAACTTCAACATTTCAAAAACGTGAACAATATATAGTTTTTGAAAGAGTATTTTAAGCCATACAAATTAGGAAATGTTGGAATTATAGATGACGAATTACTTTAATTAAAATGTTTCTAACTTTGATTTACTTATTGATGTATGGAGTAAACTGCAATGTTTCACTTTTTTAAAAATGTTAGAGTGTACTTTTTAGTTATGCAAAATAAATAACTAGGATGTGCTTGCAAGCTGAAAGATAAATTAATTTAAATACAAGTAAATTTTGACATGAAAACAGTTATAAATATTCAAATAATTCATACGTTTCTAAAAACTGTAAACTATTTAGTTATAAATTGATTTTTTCAATTTATTCTTTAACCCGAGAACGCTCGCGCCTAAAAAGTTGCATTAGCGCTCACACTCGGTCCTTTTGACCAACTTTGGAAAATGTAATCCTCTGTACGATATAATATTTTTTTTTCGTTCTGTTAATTTATTACAATAATATACACACATAGGCAATCGTTTTATTACTAACAAAAAGTTATTCTAATACAAGGAAATACATATAGAAAAATTACAAAGCTACTGAAAAAAACATAATCTTGTAAGAGTATTTTATTTTAATTTCACAAGCTGCTTATCACTATTATCAAATTACTATGGTAATCAGAAGGCGTGATTACTTAGTTGAATTTATCTAAAGTTATCACTGATACTTTTCTAAGAATATCATCATTAACAGTTGTGTTCCTTAAGACTCGCGATTCGGTCAAAAAGACCACTAACGTATATTTTGCGTCTAACAACAATCTCTTACCCAGTTTCACCTCTGACTAACCACTAAATGCGATCTGAGAAGACTTGTAAAATTGGGGTAAATTTGCAGCGGAAATATAGAAAGGAGGGGGAAAATATGACGCTAGCGGCAAAACGACCGCGATGCGAGTGTTCTCGGGTTAATGAGTACTTTCTAATTTATATGTGGTACATGCAAAGTCTATGCAAGTAATTTCTCTAAATGAAGCTTTGCATATTTTTTATTTCAATGTAAAAGTTAAGGAATAAAGAAATAATATTAAGGTACAAGTTCAACCTTAATTATCGCATCTGGAATTAAGCACAAACGGCTACACTTATTCCGATTTTATTTAAAAATTGATTTTTATATAAAAATCAATATTATAAAAATCCAAAAATATATTGATATTGTATATTTAATTAACTCTTGATATAGTAGCAATAGAACTTCTATCTATTTGTAAAACACTAACTTATTGAGTACATACATGAAAAAATTGTTAAGGTTTTTTTAAACTTCTGGAAGTACAAAACAATATAAACAAAGCAGCATACTTTCTTCACTATAAAAAATAGTAAAACAAATTAAGAATGAAGTTGATTTTTTGAATGACACTTTAAATTTATGCAGATATAGATACACCTTTAATAATTTTGATATATTCATTTCAAAAACATTATTGCATTTCAAATTTGCTCAATCGATATGTTTTTTGAGTTAAATTTATAATGAATAAACATAATCTGCTTGCGATTTAGTGGAGACCAAAAACTCATTAATTCTATGATCATTAAATTGATAGAACCAATAGTTTTGCAACCGTGTATCTATATCTGTTTACTTACGGTGTAAAAATGTGCTTATTAGTTGCTGCAAGACAAATTTGGATTCATTTCATACAATGTTTTGATTCCCAATACACATGCCACACTTACACAAAACAAAACTTGCGTTTGTTAAAGTTAAAAATTAATAAGCATGCAATATTTGCCAATACACATCTATAGAGTGCTTGGACCGGATCTAGCTACTCAAATCAGGCAAACAGGCACTACTAGAGGTGTGTATAGTTAAGAGTGTAGTTAGAGTGATGTGATTACCGATGCACACAACACGCGACATTGCTCACCAGTTGGGCGCAGAACGGCACCTGGAAGGGAACGGAGTGTTAATTGTTAGTATCGCCTAGCGTAGCTCGCCTAGCTCTACGCAGCGGCCAGCCATGCCATGTTATGTATTAATACGAGAATGTGTCACACATAAGGCAAAAGTTGCAGAGATTACTCAAACATGATTTTCGTAAATGGATAGGATGTATCGTTATTACCTAGTTTACACTGCAGTTTTCAATAGATTAAAAATTATACCTAAGTTCTACTAGGCATAATTATTTTCCTTTTTAATTAAAATGAAACTCAGTGATAATAATGTTAATATCAGAAGCGAATGAAAAGTAAATATTACAAAATACAAATAAACATTGAACTATAATACAAATAGGTACTGCATGCACATATTTTGCATTCATATACACATTTTTTGAACATCAAGTAGTAACTTTAGTATAAACACACCAGGAGATAACAGTCATGCTAGTTTTTTAACAATAACCAATTAAGAAACGATCATGCTTTTTATTAGGTACTATAGTATATTACAGTATAAACGCTGAACACCAAAAATTACAGTATCATTGACCAGCTTATTATCATAAATTGTTCGTTTTTGGTACTATATTTGAGTATCTAAGATTTTAATTTTTTTTTCTATAAAATAATACTTCATTGTAACTATGTTGTTAGTTAATCTTATTTGTGACGATAATTTTCTATTTGATTTACTTTAGAACTACCTTCATTGCATATTTTGTATGTATGAACAAGCTTTAGCTTTGAAACTGCACAAGAGTGTAACGATTGAACGCATGAAAAGGCATGGTACTAAATGGAAATTAATTAAATCAACAAAATGTCTATCTATACGTGTCTTAAAGACCTCTACTTTTGTATTTTAAATTCCTTTTTGGTAGTATTACGTGTCTACTTATCTAAAACGTTTTACAATGCAGCAACATTGTTAAAAAGTAAATACAATTCTGCATGGAAATTTGTTAAAAATATAAACTGCAATGTAAAAAAGTTACGACGTTATCACAGCACATGAAACAAGCAATTATTTCAGTCATGTTTTGAAAAAATGTAGATTTTTTTAACATTTTAGAGATAAAATCAACATTGTAAACAAATAGATCTATATATAGTCGTACAAATGGGATTAAATTGTTACTTTAAAATCATACATATATTTTGAAAGTGTTACAATATATTCAGCAATTTATATAAATTAATATATTGAATTTATTCCAAACCTTTGCGTTACTGCTTTTGATGAATTTAGCTGATATTGACATATTTGTCTCATTACTTCATTAATGTGTAATTAAAATAGTCTAAACATAGCCATGAACTTACTTAATCTCATCCTCTTGTACCTTTACAGGTGTCGAGGTCATAGCCATGAAACATTTAATATTTCTTGAAGATCACTGTGGTTATCTACATTACTTTTTTACACGAGAGAACGATTTTACTCAGTTACCGCATTTGTTGCCAAATCAGTAAGTTATGTTACCATTCTAGAACGGTAAGTAAAAATTTGATGGCACTGTAAGTCTATGTCAAATTCGAGGTTACCAGGTTAGGTTTTGCGTCAGTCTGTGTCAAAACTGATGCAAAACCTGCTAACCTCGAATTTGACATAGACTTGCAGTGCCATCAACATATTATTCTGTGGTTATAATGTTACATTTTACTGACATTTGAAGCAAAATACATTTCTATCATGCAAAAAACGTCATAAGCATCACGAACATTAAGGAATTACCGATGTCAGACAATAATTGAAGTCGTCGCTTCGCTCCTCCTCCAAACACTTGTCTTCGATCGGTAAAATGGCCCTACCGTTCTTAATACTTAATATACTATTGAATCTCTTTTAGAGTTTTACTGTAGTACATATCATACTGGTACCTATTATTCTACTAATTCTTCCTACTGTTATATAATGATATAACTTACGTTGGTTTAAATAAAATATTAAAATAACATTTTCTGTGAGTGCAGCTTTTGACAATGAATGAATTAATGCTGTAAACTATTATCCTACATATACTATTAAAAAGTTTAAGGTGTACAATAGCATAAAACAAAAAAATGTCTGTATGTACGTACTTTTTGATGTTAAGCAGTATTTGTAGTAGGTACAATAATTAGGTAAGCTGCAGTTAATGAGAAAATAGTCATAATTGATTATAGGGTCCATAATATGCATGGGACACTTAGTCATAATGTACAGAGACATTGAAAAAGATTAAATACCACGTAACCATGTAATATAGGCAACCCATTTAACAGTGTTGGCAACCACGTTTAAAAATTATATAGTAAATTATCCAAAACAAATCAAAAATAAATAATTTAGCTCTGAATAGTACTGTTGCAAAGGATTAAAGTGTTGTAAGTTGGAAAAGTAGAAATAATAAATGACAAGTAAAACTAGTATATGTTAGGTAACATTATACAGTCTGTTCTACAAAAAAGGTCCCGCCTTCTAGCTACTTTATTAATTATTTTATACCCAATAAACATTATATCAAATCAAATGGCACATAAAAACCTACATTTTAACACTATTAAAAAAATTTTATCTTCAATTGTTTCAGAGTGGTTACGTCACATGCAATTTTTTTAAATGATACTGTATATATTTTTTTACATTTTCTGGTAGAGGTTGTTTTTCTCTTTTCAACAATATAAATATTTTATGCCCTTACATAAGAAAATTTTCGAGAAAAATTAAAAAACTTTTTTATCGGTGGGAGGCCATGATACAAAACTATAAACAAAAGGGTAACTCAGAAAAACAAAACAATAAACACTTTAGATTATTCTGAAATCTGACAGTTAAACCGTTTGTCTACTATTTGTTTTGTTTTTCTGAGTTACGCTTTAGTTTATAATTTTGTATCATGGCCTCCCACTGTGAACATTTTTTAATAATTTTTCACGAAAATTTTCTTATGCAAGTGCATGAAATATTTATATTGTTGAAAAGAGAAAAAAAAACTCTACCAGAAAATGTAAAAAAATATATACAGTGTCATTTAAAAAAATTGCATGTGACGTCACCACTCTGAAACAATTGAAGATAAAATTTTTTTGATTGTATTAAAATGTAGGTTTTTATGTGTCATTTGATTTGATATAAGGTTTATTGGGTCTAAAATAAATAATAAAGTTGCTAGAAGGCGGGGCCTTTTTTGTAGAACAGACTGTAGATATTCAGTAAATAGTATATTGTTTTATTCGGATTAAAAGTGGCACTTTGTTTGACAAGCAATTATGTTCGCAAAAATTGCAAGTCAAACAGAGCCACTTTTAATCTGAATATTACATACAATTTTTGCCGCAATCCAGAAAAGCACAAAATATTCAAAATAATTTTAGACGATTGATTAATTTTGACGTATCTCATTTAAAAATCATTATGACCATGTCCATAGGCGATCAGTTAAAACGTACTTTTAGTTCATAGGAAGTAATAGTTATTATGTAATATTATATTATATTATATAATAAGCATAGAAAGAAGAATTTGGTTGTAGTAGAAAGTAGAAGGTTGCAAGAGCACAAGATCAATGAATAACTTTCTATAAGCTTATACACTTGATTTTTTTTCTACGAGTTTAATTAAATAAGTTAAAAACTGTTTAACAGTACATAATTTAGTACTTCAATAATATTCCAAAACATGTAATGCGCAATCTAGTTGCTATGAATAAGCTTGTTTAAGGTCAAACAGAAAGTGTTTTACTTTCTGTGCCTCGATTCAAAACAACGCATAGATAGTATATTGTATGGTAAGAGCTGAAAGTGCATTCTTGCCGCTTGCGCATGAATGTTGCTAGTTGAGGCGCAGCCGAAACCAGCAATCATGCAAAAGCGGCAAAAGCACTTTTAGCTCGAAATATACATACTGTTTTTTCGACGACTGAGCGTATTATTAAGGCAAAAATTGGCATTGTGTTATTACTTTTGGTGATCTCTCTTCCTTCATTCTCAGTATATGTCCGTACCATCTTATTCGTTGTGACTTTATAAATTTAACTACGTCCTGTTCATTTGTTTCACTTTTCTTCTTATTTGTCCATTCTCTTCTATAATTGGTCCAAGTATTTTCCATAGTATTTTCCTCTCGCTTCTTCTTAATATTTCCTCATCTTTTTCTGTTAATCTCCATGTCTCAGCTCCATGTGTCATCACTGGTCGAATAGAGCTCTTATATATTCGTAATTTTGTTTTTTTACTTGTTATTTTATTACACAATACTTTCTTATTAGCATAGTAACTTTTATTTGCCGATTGTATTCTGTTCATAACTTCTACGGTTACATTGTTGGTATTACTTATTAAAAATGTCAATCAACAATAAATTTAAAATTACTCATGTAGTCTATGACGTGTGACGCATGAGCGGCAAAATACTGAAAATGCTCGCTCAGCGGCAAAATGTCAACTTTCTGTTGTCAAATGACAGTTAGAAAAATCTACTTTCGATGTCAGTCGTCGAAAAAGGTGTTTACAGCAACGTTTCCATAGCAATAGTCCTTAGATAAATAAAATGTAACATTTTCTATGCCTCATATAAATGTTATAAAAAAGCCGACACTCTATTAGTGAGTAGAAGTCATGTAAGTCAGTGACACAGCCTTAGTAACAAAACGTGTAAGTCGGCGATTATATTTGTTTGCTGCTTTCCCTTGACAACGGAACTTAATATTATTATTAAGTTCTTAGGTTAATAAAATTAGCAACGCAAGATGCAGACTTAGACGTTTTGTTTATAATTGCAAGTGTTTATGTGACAGGTAACACGACTCACGAAAATTAATCCTAGTGACAGGTGACAAACCAAACAATTTTTAAAAAAATCTAGCAAAATTTTGATAAGCAGCGGGAAAAATATAATAAGATAACTCCGAATGTATCGCCTATTAACATTTTCGGCAAGTAACAAGCCGTGGCTTTGCCTTGGCTTGTACTTGCCTACCTCAAATGTTAATATAGTCCATTTACTTGACATCTGCACTGTCAGTGTCAAACTTAAAAAAAATGTTTTGACTATACCTCAAAAATAATGTGTTTTTTATTAGACTGTACAGTAATTTAATTGTTAAAATGTGAAAAATAGCAGTGGTGCCAACATAATGTCAGTTTAACAGTTAAGATGTCAAGTAAATGGACTATAGGTCCTTACATTCCTTGTTACTTAAATAGCTATTAGGGCTGATTTTATAATCAAATTTAAAGCTTCATTTAACTAAAGTGATATCAGAATGTGCACAGTAACATGTGCTACATATGTCATCATGAATATTCTAATATTACTTTAGTAAAAATTAGATTTAAAATTGATTATGAAATCGGCCCTTAATACTAGAAACTAAAAGTGTTGCATGGCAGCACACACTTTTGTGTCAATAAGACAAACGTCAACTTTCATGACAGATGTTGGTATTACTTTTAAGATGGTTGCGGAAAAGATAATAAATGCACAGTAAAAATGTTAAATGTTCAGTAACAATTATAAATGCTTAATAAAATAATACATGTTTAGTAAAACACTAAATTTTTCGTAAAAGTAATAGATGATCAGAAAGAAAATGATAAGCTCCCAGTACATGAAAAGAAGTATAGCTGTATAGATAAATAAAAATAAAGAACTCAATAGTAGTTTGTATACCAAGACACTGAAGTTTAGCTTTTTATCATGAATCGGCTTATGCTGAATTAAACATTATTTATCTACTCCTACTGTACAATGGCCATTCATAATTCACAGTTTGCAGCCAATCATATAATTCTATTTTCATTATTCAATAGGTTGTAGCCAGTCACAAAATTAATTCTTATTATTAAATGACTTTTGAAGCGAACAGCTGTCACAAATGTCATAATTCAGAAATATGAACACAAGACTTGTATTGCATAGGAGTAGATAAAATAACGTATTATATTCGCGATTATGGCCATTATTCACTCAGATGACTTGCGCCACGTGCCTTCGGCTTGTGGCGCAAATGTCATCTTCGTGAATAATGGCTGTCATAATCGCTCATATAATAATATACTATAACATTACTAGCTTGGTAAAGCAACTAAATTCATCAATATGACACATACTAAGGAAGACAACTCTGGCTTTGCCAGCTATCATTTATCTTGAGCCAGTAAAACCTGTTACCTTGTGTGTATTGTTGAATATTTTATTTGTTCCTCACTTGTAAATAACTAGAAATTTACCATTTATTCAAAATGTCAAACTGATAAGCAACTAAATTCATCAATATGACACATACTAAAGAAGACAACTCTGGCTTTGCCAGCTATCATTTATCTATGAGCACGCTTGTAAAACTGACAGTTAAGATTTTACAAGTTAATAACTTGTTAAAATAAACTTTCTTGATTAATACAGTGACTTGATAAATTGATGTTTACAAGTGAGGAACAATTAGAAGTTTTGTGTATAATTGCACGTGCTTATGTGACATGTGACACTCACAGGTAATACGACTCACGAAAATTAATCTTACTGACAGATGACAAACCAAACGATTTTTTCAAAAATCTAGGAAAATTTCGATAAGCAGCGGGAAAAATATAATAAGATAACTCGTAATGTATCGCCTATTAACTTCGCCTTGGCTTGTACTTGCCTACCGCAAATGTTAATACTATTTTAATCAAATTTCAAAATATTCAGAATTCTCACCTTCAGGATGCTGTATTTTCTTATTGTGGACTTATATCTGGGACACCCTGTATAAAACCATTTTTGATATATTATATTTTTACTCTACCAGAATTTTTACGTTAGCAAAAAAGAAACAAATTAAACTGCTGGAAAAAATTATCGCATCACAAAAAAAAATTCTTAAAGGTCCCTAGTCTTTTCAGAACAGATGCAGTTGTTACTTAAATAGCTATTATCTACAACTGTCAAATAATAAGTGCATTATATATCCAACTCCAAATACAAAAAGCGGCTCATATTACACTGGTGGAATATGAAATTCATATTACACAGTGTTTTTTTTAATTAGTGGGCTACATTGTCAATAAATGACATTAACATTGACGTCGAGGTTAGCAGGTTAGGTTGTGCGTTAGTTTTGACACAGACTGATGCAAAACCTAACCTGCTAACCTTGAATTTGACATAGACTTACAGTGCCACCAACTATACCTGGAGACAATGAAACTACTACCCACGGCGGCATTTTGAAACACCTTGAGATAGAAATATGCAATTTAGTATGTCGATAGGGTTGAAAATTGTGAACAATTGTAACATCAAAATAATTGAATGTCGTTTCTGGTTTTACCGGAAATGACCTTGACTTTGTTATTTTAAATCGGACATCGTATATATCTTCTCTTCTTATGACTCTCTGAACAATCATATAAATAAAGGAGAACGATCCAAATGTGTGTGTCCGTCAGGACAATTGCAGACGCGATGTCCCCATTTGCGTTTGCATGAATTTCGCCGTCGCCTCGATTTCGCGAACGGGGCGGAGCCCCGAAGTCACCCTTCGAGAGGGGCAAACCCCCGAGGGCCCCCTTGAAGAGGGGCGGAGCCCGGAGGGCCATCTTGAAGAGGAGCGAAGCCCCGAGGCCCCCTTGAAGTGGGGCGATGAGCCAAAGGCCTCCTTGGAGAGGGGCGGAGCCCCGCGGGCCCCCTTGGAGAGGGGCGGAGCCCCGAGGGCCACCTTGAAGAGGGGCGAAGCCCCGGGGCCCCCTTGAAGTGGGGCGATGCCCCAAAGGCCTCGTTGGAGAGGGGCGGAGCCCCGCGGGCCCCCTTGAAGAGGGGCGCAGCCCCGAGGGCCCCTTGAAGACGGGCGGAGCCCCGAGAGCTCCTTGGAGAGGGGCGGAGCCCCGTGAGCCCCCTTGGAGAGGGGCGAAGCCCCGGGGCCCCCTTGGAGAGGGGCAGAACCCCGAAGACCCCTTGGAGAAGGGCAGAGCCCCGAAGGCCCTTTTCAAGGGGGGAGGTGTCCAGAGGGCCCCCTTGGAGAAGGGCAGAGCCCCGAAGGCCCCCTTGAAGGGGGAGGTGTCCCGAGGGCACCCTTGGAGAAATGCGGAGCCCCGAAGGTCCCCTTGGAGAAGGGAGGTTCCCCGAGGACCCTCTTGGAGAGGGGCGGAGCCCCGGGGCCCCCTTGGAGTGGTGCGGAGCCCCGGGGCCCCCCTTGGAGTGGTGCGGAGCCCCGAGGGCCCCCATTGGAGATGGGCGGAGCGTTATTTGAGCAGAATTTTGATTAAATCGATGCGATTTTAGAAAAGTATTCTTAACAATTCGCGTTTCTTTTTGAAAATTATTAGCAAAGCTTTAAACTACTCAGTGGTGACACATAAAATCACGTTAGCTAAGCGTAGCTAACGTGATTTAGTGACCTTAATAAAATGTGCTAAGCAGCGCATACGAAAATATATCAGAATAGACCGCGCAATAGCGCGCGCAGCCCCGTTTATTCTTAATAACTTTTGTCTAACATACCCCATGTCTAAAATGAATAGTTTTTGAAATAGAGCCGCTTAAAAATATGCCGTAATTCCTATTTGTTTGTATTTTACGGAAAAACGGAGTAGGCCAGAACAGAGGTTGCTATGGTTTTTAAAAACAATTGAATTTTGACAAGTATTTTCAACTCTTATCGACATACCGAATTGCATATTTCTATCTCAAGCCGTTTCAAAATGCCGCCGTGGGTAGTAGTTTCATTGTCACCTGGTATACACAGTTGTAGATAAAATATTGTATTTGACCCGCATATAATGGCTGTATTAGCCTTCGGCTCGTGTATAAACTTCATCCTCGTGTAATATAGCCTACATTATATGCTTGTTAAATAAAATACTATTTTAATCAAATTTCAAAATGTTCAGAATTCTCATCTTCAGGATGCTGTATTTTCTTATTGTGGACTTATTTCTGGGACACCCTGTATAAGACCATTTTTGATATATTATATTTTTACTCTACCAGCATTTTTACGTTAACAAACAAGAATAGCTATTAACATATCTAGGAATGTTATAAGTATCATAACTGCCGCAGGTGTTTTGAAATCCGAGCTCGTAGAGCGAGGATTTTAAAACATCTGAGGCTGTTATGATTCATAACATCCGTGATATGTTCAATAGTTTATTGGTTGCTATATGGTTATGGTTGCCATGTAGGGTAATATTCCATTACCCTACAGATAAGTTATGACCTAGTTACCAGCCCACTTTTGTATATGTAAACAAATGCTTAATATCCTGAAACCGGTAAACAAATTAAACTGCTGGACAAAATTATCGCATCACAAAAACCTAACCTGCCAACCTCGAATTTGACATAGACTTACAGTGCCACCAACATATTATTCATACGTTTCAATTTCTACAGCCACCCCTCATGGACTTTTTTAAAATGTAAGTTATGTTAAATTCCAAGGTAGCAGGTTAGGTTTTCCGTCATTTTTGACACAGACTGACGCAAAAGCTCACCTGCTAACCTCGAATTTGACATATACTGACAGTGAAAATTGGGGGTGTTCTGCCTCCCTCCAATACCGCTATCAAGGAGAATCCTTACAGATGGCACTTATACATGCCTCCAGCCAGAGCCAGTAGATATAGGAGAGTACCGCCATTCTTTGATCCGTAAAAAGGCCGCCATCGCCGCCATTTTTGTTCCCATCAGCAATGACTGATTGAGTTATGTCTAAAATTTTACTTGAAATTGGCAAGACTGTAAGTCTATGTCAAATTCGAGGTTAGCAGGTTATGGTTTGCGTCAGTCTGTGTCAAATAACAAACAAAACCTAACCTACTAACCTCGAATTTGACAGAGACTTACAGTCTTGCCAATTTTAAGTAAAATTTCGGATTGCCAATAAATGTCACGTTGACGGAATTGTGCTACAAACCTCAAAGTGACGCATATGACAAAGGAACAAACATGGCGGACGTGGCGGTACTCTCCTATATCTACTGGCTCTGCCTCTAGCAACATTCTCTCAAATAATAGGCCTTAACTAAATGATCACTAAAAAATGTCACCAGCTCTCCTACTATGCGGGGAGTTTATCATTTATTGTCCCTAACGTAGTTGGCATTGACTGACAAATGAAAAATTGTGGTCAATTGAAGTGTCATTTATTGACGTTAGTGTATGTAAAATAGCGTTAATTTTTCTTTCTCATACACAAAATATTAATTCAAGACTCTTGAGGTGTTTGTAATTTTGTCAAAATGGACACAATTGCAAAAAGAGATATGATAAAATACCTCTGTAAAAAAGAAATTTATACAGATACGACAGAAGTATTGGGTGATTCTGCACCTTCATATCAGGTGATTAAAAATTGGTCACGAGATTTTAAACTGGGGACCCGTATAACCAAACCGATAAAGATCGCCCAGTCGGTAAAGAATATTTAAAGATGCGATGTAGATTACTCGATATAGATGTAATATTTATCGGAGCTATACTCTACTCTATGCTACAACTGTATAGATGAAATCTTTACCGTATCTCTATGATATATGTACCTGTTACCTTTACCGCTTTATCTTTACCACATCTGTATCATAGCTTTATTCAAGCTATAACGCACCTGTACCGCAAGCACACATTTTATCTTTAGCGGATCTATCACAAATATATACTGGAAATCTTTACAGTTTTATCTTTATCGCATCTGTAGTATATCTTTATTCAAGGTATATCGCGACTCTATCGCAAGCAATAATTTGATCTATATCGTATCTGTAAAAAAATGTATATTGTGTCGATACAGTTTGATATTTACTATTGTAGCGTAAATCTAGACACTACCTGTATTCTACCTGCGCTCATCAATCACCAGCTGACCACGTGAATTTTGTGTGTTGTTTAAACGATGGCGTTCTCCGATAGTTATAAAGTTTATCAATTCAGTGAAACTATGGAGATTTGTGTACTTCCGACCGATTGGGTTAAGCAGGGAGATGTATATTTTCATATAATTTGCTATTTGAGGTTATGATAATATTTATTTGTGATTTTTAGATGAAATACCATAGCAAAAAGGCATCTGAGTATATTCGCAATCAGAAGCAACCGTACAAGAAGTGGCCAACGTACAAAGTTTTTCCAATAATTGATAAAATATTTGGTTCGTAATCAGAAACCATAAATTTATAATTTATACAGTTTATTTTATATAAACGCATTCTTAGTTTGTTTTTTTTTAGATACTTATAACAGAGCTCATGAAGCTGAGAACATTTTGGGCTATAAAACGGACTTGGATACAAGTGACATCGAAAGAATCTATGATCCTAAAATGATCATAAACAAAAAAAGACCAAGAAAACCCATATCAACAACAACATCGTCTCACGATAATTTTGGCATTACTATAATATTTATTAGCTTGTAGTAAAATTATTATAACCAACAATATAAAAATAACAAATGACTGTGCACCACTTCTTACTCACTGTAATTGTAACCTATAAATTTATTATAACAGCCAACAGGTTACCAGCATATGTACCGCTGTTGTGTAAGTATGAATGCTATATTACTAAAACGTTGAATACTACTGCAAAACACCAGATCAGCCAAGTGGTTAAGCCGTCAGACTCTCGTACCAGAGGTAACCAGTTCGAATCTCCGCCAGGGCAAGTATAAGTATAGCGCATTTTTAAAATCAAAAATTTATATAGAAGTATAATAAGCAGCTACGAAAACAATTGCAGGTGGGTTTATAAAATTACAAACAAAAAAATGTTCGCAAAATAGAGTATAAACTTTTTTAAAATTTATATACAGTTTGAACCTATACCGCATCTTAATGTGGACGATACAGTATCAGAATAGCATCTGTAGACAATCTATACAGGATCTTCGCAAAACCTATACCGTATCTTAACGGCAGCTTTATTGCATCTGTATTTGAAATATCTACCATCTGTATAGGATCTTTACAGGAAATATACATGGCGAGTAGCGACAACTATACTCATTTGATACGTATACCCTATCGTCGCTCTATCCATAGGGTAAAGACGGCCTGTATCGAATAAAGATTTAAGCACAGGCTCGATACAGGTTCTGTACTGCGTGGTTATACGGGGAGGGAGTCCTGAAAACATGCACCAAGTGCAGGCCCGCTAAAAACCGTCGTTACAGAAGAAAATATGAATTTGGTCCATGATATGGTACTAAATGATAGAAGAGTTACAGTCAGATTTATAGCGAAGACATGTGGCATTTCCGTTGGGAGCGTTGTGAAAATTTTGCAGAATGAATTGGGTCTCAGAAGTCTCAGCACGTTGGGTACCAATGATGTTAACGGCAGATCAAAAGCGCATTTGCTGAATTACTGCAGAGACAAATTTGGCGATTATTATCAGAGATCCCGAAGAAGTTTTGGAAAAATTCATTACAGTGGATGAGACTTGGGTTCATCGCTTTAACCCAGAGTCAAAACGCCAAAGCATGGAGTGGCGGCATAAGGGTTTCCCACCTCCCCGAAAATTTCGTGTTGTTTCGTCTGCAGACAAAATCATGGCAACCATTTTTTGGGATTTTGAAGGAGTTAGTTTTGTAGATTATTTACCACGTGGGTACACAATAACAGGTGAATATTACGCAAAGTTAATGCCAAAAGTTTGTGAGGCAATTGAGGAAAAGAGAAGAGGAAAATTGAGACGAGGAGTGCTCTTCCATCAAGACGACGCTTCAGCCCACAAAAGCTGTGTTTCAATGGCTGCCGTTCACAATGCTGGCTTTGGATTTTTTGAACAACCCCCTTATTCTTCAGATCTGGCCCCAGTGACTACTACCTATTCCCAAAATTAAAGGAATATCTTCGGGGAACCCATTTTTCTGATAACGAAAAAGTAATGACAGCGGTAAATGAGTGGTTGGCAGAACAAAACACAGAATTTTTTTCCAAAAGGATTCAAGCACTGCAGTACCGTTATACCGTTATACAAAATGTATTAACCTTTCAGGTGACTATGCTGAAAAATAAAATTGTTTTATTCTTCTCATGTGTTTGCTTCTAGGTTAGAGACAATAATTAGTGAACCGTCCTCGTATGCCATATGATCGAAAACTTTTATTCTCTAGAGGGCTGTGGATATTTTTAATTTTTAATTTATGTTGGCAGTAATAAGTAAGGGTACTTAATAATATAACCAATCCAATTTTGACAACAAGAATCACTTAACTTTGACAGAATGTTTAATACTGAACACAAAGTGGTGTTGTGTACGAAAAATGGAGAAAATCACTTTGAACATTTTTATGTATGCAATAGTATATTACATACCGAGGTGGAAAGTGTTTCATTCCTGTCGAGAGATTAAGTAGCTAACCGAGACGCGCAGCGTCGAGGTCAACTTTATCTCGAGACAGGAATGAAACTTTTCACCATGGTATGTATACTATTTTATTCGCAACCACTTTATTCTCAACAATAATTGGAAAAATTATTATATTATGATAAGACAGGTTGTGAAGCGCATAAATGGTTGAACGAGATTCCCAGTGTCCCTACCTACACAGCGGTCGGGAATGGATTCATTTCCAACCGCTGCGACGGCAATCACTTTTCCGAGTTGGGAATAGCTCATTTTCCAACTTTTTAAAAGTCAGTAATGATCTTATTACATATATGGTTGCGAATAAAAATGTTTGTATTTGTTAAAATGACATTACTGATATAACCTTAATCTGACAGATACAAAATGCCAATGTGACTTTTACTACCATACCTGCCAACATAAATTTTTAACAAAATAATTCCACAGCCCTCTAGAGGATAAAAGTTTTTCGATCATACGGTATATTTAGAATCAGAAAAATTGGCTCTTTAAAGAATTAAAAAATATATAGGGTGATCTATTTAAAAAATTCTGAGGCCGCTGCTATTTCAGTAGTTTGTGATACTCATTTGTTTTCTGTGGTGATATTCTAGTGGTTTGGATAATACCCTACAACTTTTGAATTCAAAGTTCTTTTCTATGTCTAATAATAAACCTTGTAAATGGGTGTCAAAATATATCTGAACACCCTATACAATACGAGACAATCTTTTATCACACTAATTGAAACTTATATTTTTAATTTAATCTATCTCATGTCTTCGAGCACATTTTATTTTACCACTATACCTATTTGAACTAAATTTAGAAATTATAAGGAAATATTTGGTATCTCCATCTAAGACAGTAGAGTATTATCATCAGTTGACTGCTGTTATCACTCTTAGTAACTTACCTCTAATTTTATAATATTCTTCAGCTATCTAACTTATACATACCTAGTACATAAAGCTTGACCATACCGAAATACTACCTACTACTCAAGGCATAATTTAAATAATATCTGCAACTTTCGTTCCACCTCGTACCCATTCTCATACAAAATGAATGAATGCATGATTGGTGAATATGTAGTATGTTATAACACTAGTAATGGAGCAACATGGAAGGCTCTAGCAGGTTACTTCTCTATTACTGCGCATTATGCACACTTGCAGGCATATTAACATGTATGGACACCTGGTCGCTGATTAAACACAACAAAACATACGGAACATGTTTATCTTATGCCTTACCTTGCAGTTGCAGGCGACACAGGGATCATTAGGATCGGCAAATTGAGCACCCGATTCATACAATCTGCCTGCGAAAGTGCAAGGTTTTCTAGTAATCGATGACGAGTTTCCAAATGAGCATAAATCATCACAATGAGGACAGCAATCTCCTGGTGCTTGCATTGGATTATCACAGAGCAGCGGTGGACACTTCATATCCCAGCAGTCCACTTCACCATATAAACACTCACAAGTTTGACATTGGTACGACCAACGTTCGCCGTGCATTAATATAACATCCGTCAACTCTTGATGCTTGCATGCTAATTGCCGGTCGCACTGAGGACAACATTTATTTTGACTACTACCAGGGATGGAACAGTTGCAGGTTGGTTCTCTGCACGTAATTACGCCATAATTGCATTCACAACGGCGGCAAGGCTGACCCATGGGCGACACCGTTGTTCCATGTTCTACCTCCGTTCCTTCAAACATACAACTTAATTTACAGTTGGTGCTCCTGCCTGCTGGGCAAGAGCACCAGAAACCTCCATTAGTATTTACACATTGAGCTGATGGATGACATGTATGCATCTGCTGCTCACATTCATCGACATCTAAAAAAAAGTTCAAATTAATCAACGTCGAATCATTTGTCTGATGAAATTAAATACCTTGACATAGGGTTCCGAGATTATTATCTATGACAGGACTGTAATAACCAGGCTTGCATTCACAGTAGTACCATCCAATCATGTTGACACAAATTGAAGCATCAGTACATCTGTGGGAGTTTGTTGCACATTCGTCCAAGTCTCGTTCACAGCTAGGTCCTGTATATCCATTAGGGCATGCACATTTTCCAGGACTTTTACATACACCACCATTTAAGCAGCTCTGATTACATATAGCTAAAATTGTTATAATTGTAAATAATGTTAAAAATTCTTCAAACGTTAAAACTAGATTTACTTACGTTCACAACGGTATCCATCGCCACTGTAGCCTCCTTGGCAGACACAGTGGTAACTGCCTTGCGTGTTAACACAATCAGCATGAATGTCACAACCATGCTCTCCTGTACTGCATTCATCTATTTCGGCACAATTAAATTTATCTACTCTTCTATAGCCTTGTAAGCATTCACATACATAGGAACCAGGGGTGTTCACACATTTCGTGTTTAAGTGGCAATGATGACCTTCCAGCCCTCCTTCTTGTTGGCATTCATCGATATCTACATATTAAATTTATGTTAGCAATGTATCACTTTGTATTTATGCTTAAAAAATTATATAGAATAAACAAAGCTAGATAATGTTTAATGAATAGCGGAGATATGTAAACTATGAGATTTTAAAATGTTGAACAGATGCTATTTAAAAAATATGTTGTGAAAAAAAATGTATGATTACTACAGTTTAATGTTTTATTAGAGTTTATATAAATCTAAATAAAATAGACCTATTTAATTTACTGATGTAGAGCTCTACTATTTTCTGAATAAAATAATCAAGATGACGTATAATGATGTTCTCTTTATGCATTTTTTTGACATTTTCAAGTTAATGTCAAATGTCAAAAATTTGTACTTATTCAAATGGCCATAAAAAAAATTGTGTGAAACTTACAGAAAAATGGCGATTATTGCAGCAATCGCATGCATGAAATAATCCTTACTTATTTCACAAATAACTATTTTGTTTACTTTACCGCACTACATTAATTTCAAAAACGCATTTCTTAAAATGGTTATTAAAGAATTTAAGTGCATCAGTTAATTGAGAGTTCTTGATAAAATGTAATTTTTATAACAATAAGAAATAACGTTTAATATTCACTGTCAAATTTTGCAGGATAGTTCTATTTCAAAAATTATACTACGTTTGTAAGGAACAGATTAAAAAATCAAATTATTGGGCTGCTTTTGATTCACAAAACCAGTTTTATACATTATAAATTAAAGACTCGAGAGAAAAACAAATCGTTTCATTTCAAATAGAATTGAGCTGTCTAAAATCGACTTACCAATAGCAACGTTCTATTCAAATTTAGCCCTCATTTGTAGGAGGGGCTTCTAATGAATCTGTTTGTTAAACGTAGTATAGCAAGACACGTACAGGGTGACTATTTGATTATATTTTGTGTTTTGTGGGCTAGTTCCATAACAAAAGAGTACCAGAAAAGAAGTTAGTGGCCATGTTTTGATAACTTTTTTGAGAGTATAGTTTGCGACACGATCAAGATTTAGAATATATTTAAATATTGATTTTTAATTAACTTTGGGAGTTTCAAAATTTCAAATACCTCTCTTGTTAGAAACAAAATAAAAGTTATAAATTTTATATTTAGTAGGAATAAAGGATAGAGACACCATCACTATACTTTTTCGCAGCTTTTTTGTTTTCGAGGTACATTGTAAAACTTAAATTTTTTATATGGTAGTCATAGTTGAATGTAGGGCCATTAAATTTCTATTTTTTATCTTTTCTAAAATATATAGCTGCATGTAAAGTGCTTTCAGAAATGATCGAACGTTTTTGAATGGTTATGGTTATACAACGTATGAATATTATGTCAAATTCGAGGTTAGCAGGTTAGGTTTTTCGTCAGTTTTGACACAGACTGACGCAAAACCTAACCTGCTAACCTCGAATTTGACATAGACTTACAATGCCACCAATATATATTATTCTTACGTTGTATAACCATGACCATTCAAAAACGTTCGATCATTTTTGAAGGCACTGTATATAGGGTGATTCAAGGAAAGTATGAAAGCGTTCTAAAAAATGGACAACCAAATATACATAAGTATCACAGGACACTGCACTTAGGGTTGCCATACGTCCCGATTTTTCGGGATTGTACCGATTTGAAGCTAGTTGTCCCGCAACGAAATGCTGTCCCGAAATGTCTCGATTTTCCAAGAAAATGTTACGCTTTACCGATTTCGAGTGATTTCTGCAAATTCTGGTTCAATACCGCGAATATAATTTACAAGTTGTTTAGCAACTAACAGCTATTCGCTATTCTAGAATCTGGGTTCCAAAGGTTTTTTTTAAATAGGCAATTAATTATGTGTTTATGCAAGTAACACCTTGGTCTACATTTAATGTAAGTAAAAGTTCCACGAATTATGATTGATACTACAAGAATCCAAATTGAAATAGTGCTGCTGCAGCAGAAACAAATGCAAATGTGAACCAGCGTTGCCAGGTTTTTATTTTGTCCTTAGACGTCAGCCTCAAAAATACCTAGCCAGTGTGCCCAGCAATTGATAAAACCTTATTGTATTGTTAGGTGCGTACATTAAAACAAATATGCATTAAATACAATTTTTGTTTTTTAACATTTCGTAAAACATTGACAAAAAATGTTGCAAGATTGGAACTTGTATTTATACCCCCGGACGGGTTATTTTGTTCGGTGAATTACCGATTTACTTGAAAATAATTTTAAAAAAAGTTCCATGCGTCTTTTTAAAAAGCAGACGTTGCACTATCCGAAGCAGAGGCACTGCTTAGAGCTACCTACTTTCTAGAGACGTAGCTGTTACATTCACAAAACTTCGGATACTAGTCACTAAATGACACGCCGTCAAAATTTCATGTGCACTTTTTCAGATTCACACCCACTTTGGAGAAAATCCCCTTAATTTATTCATTTGTTATTCAGCTTCCGGCAATTTGAAAATGTCCCTAGATTTGCGGGTAAAAATCCCTTTTCCCGTTCAACACATCAAAAATCCCTAGATTCAGGGAAAATTCCTAGACCTGGCAACCCTGATGTGAACTGATGGTAGAGGTAGTGTCTCTTTGTATCTTTGTTCGCTATCTCCTCCGAAGATACTGGATCGTTGAAATTGTTGAATAGCTTAACATTTTGCTAGTTTTTGACTTTTATTTTCAAAAAAGTTTTAATTAAATCGTGTAATTAGTGAAGCTAAGTGTAGCTCGGGTGATTCACTATATACCATGATAGCAGCGCATTATTAAGCGAAGCATGGTGGGTCAGTGGGACAATGCTCGTCTACCACGCGGTCGACCCGGTTCGATTCCAGGCTGATGCATCCTTTTTTTAATTTATATTAATGAATCTCTCTTAAATTTGCGAACCGAAGTGTAGCGCGTGTGATTCACTAATATATTTATAACCTCATATAGTGACATTTACGTTTCTATTAGAGCTTCGTATTAATGGTCCTATTAATAGTTATTTAACAAGCAAGTGTGTTAATGAGAGCGATTAATAATCCAGACATTTTAACGCTCGTACGTTAAAATGTCTGGATTATTAATCTCTTTTGTTTATTTTGACAACGAATTAAAGTTAACCTCAGATTAGAGGTCTTTATAAGACCGCCCGTAAGATTTTCTACTTAGTGACGGCAGAAGCAACTATGACTTCCATTTAAGAAAATTAAATTGCATGTTATATTCTGAAAACAAAGAACATAGAAGCTATATAGGTAGTGATGTTAATACCTTTATCTGTGATTTGTACTATACAGTTGATTTTAGCTGTCGCAGCAGATATCTCGGCTATTTTTAGAGATATGACGAAATGTTATAGAGGAAAAGTTGTTCTACATTTAATTTTCTATTATCTGTCATAGCCAAAAAAACAATTGACCATCAAATGTCCTAGATGTAGCAAATACATTTAAAATTTTAAATGGAACGTACCCAATTTTATTACATATTTTAAAATTGTAAAAAATTCTCTTTACAACGATATATCACAGGTCCTAGTTATCTAATCAATTAAAGGCATAAATCGATAAATAAGTGACAAATGCACGCTTATGTAGATTACAGCTTTATTCGAAAAAGTAGGCACTGAAACAAATGAAATTATTTGTCAGCTTCCAGTTGAACAATGTTCCGTAATGCTGTCTTGACAACATATGCTATTCATGAACAGACAACATGAACAAAGTAACAATAAATTAATAAGTAAACTAAGTTTAAAGTATCAGTTCATAATATCTACTACAGTGTTTGTTCAAAGTGACCTCCGTTGTTTGCAATACATTCTCGAGATCTGCTTATTAAGTTTTCTTTGTAACACGTATTGTGCTGTTATTTGGCCACAGGCCCTATGAATATGATTTTTAAGATCACAAGTAACATAAACTTATTGTTTGAGAAAACCCCACACAAAAAATCTAAAGCAGAGAGATCTGGCGTTATTGCTGGCCTTTGATGGAGCCACCATTTCTTATCCATTTTGCACCAAACTTTTCATTTAAAATAATTCCTGACGTTTCGTGCATTGTGGGGAGGTGCACCATCCTGTTGAAACCACACATTGCGATGTATTTCTAGGGGTATATCATCCAGATAATCTTCGAAATCTATCAGAAGAAAATCGGCATATCGTTCTGCATTAAGCGATTCTTGATAAAAATAAGGACCTACTATAGTATCACCTAATACGCCAAGCCACACATTAATGGAAAATCTATGTTTGAATCTGCATTCTCGAAATTGATTCTCCGTGTCCCAGAAATGATTTTTTTTCTATTAGAAATTCCGTTATTATTGAAATTAGATTCATCTCTCCAAAGAATTAAATTTCATAAATTTTGATTATTGTTAAGCCAGTTACAAAATATCGCCCTCCTGTCAAAATCACCAGCTCTTAAACCTTGTACGAATTTAATGTTATACGGAGTCATTTTTTTTTTAGTATAGATAATGTTTTATACTGACAATTCGCCTAAGCGTGCATTTGTTACTTAATTATCGATTTATGTTTTTAATTGATTAGATAACTATGACATGTGATATATCGTTGTAAAGATAATTTTTTACAGTTTTAGAATATGTAATAAAATTGGCTATATTCCATTTTAAATTTACATGTATTTGCTACATGTAACACATTTGATGCTCATTTGTTTTTTTGGTTATGGCAGATAATAGAAAATTAAATATAGAACTTTTTTTCTATAATATTTTGTCATATCTCTAACAATAGCCGAGAAAGGTATTTCAAGAGTTTAAAATTTAAAACGTTTTCAGATATTAGGTAGCTAAAAAATTAAGTCAAAATTTTAATTATACTACACAAACTATATTTAAAAAAAGAGATCAAAATATAGCCACTATTTTCTTCTAACTCTAATTTTAAAATGGCACTGTCCTGTAAAATTTTACAGTCATGGTATTTTCTATAACAGTGAAAAATAATATTTAAATAATACCATTGATATTTTATCAAGAACTCTCAATTAATTGATGCATTTAAGTTACAATACCGATGGGGCCACAATTATATATAACAGCAATGAGATAGCATGAACAAGAAAATAACACGTATTGCTTGAGTAAGAAAGAGATAAACATAGTAGTAACTATTCGAGTAGGCATGACGCTTATTTTAATTATGACATAAGTCAACTGAACATGCCTACTAAATTAATTTTATCGTATGGCCATCTCTTTCTTACTCAAGCATTCTATTTTGTTGTTCATGTTATCTTATTGCTGCTATATATAATTATGGCCCCTTCCGTACTAAACAAAACCTTAATTTACCTATATCTTAGTACGTAATACACATTCAATTATTTATTTAGACAAAGTTTGTTACAGCTCGGAAAGTAATTTCAAATTAAAACATATCTGTGAACTTTTATAATTTAAAATAATGATAATAAATATGAATTACAAAATTTTAAAACCGTTAAGAGTATTCATTCCAAAATTTTAAATTCAAATAATAAATTGAAAACAATTACTAACATTTACGTAAAACATGTTAATTCACAGTCACGATCACCTTATTTCTAAAATTTATTTAATAGCAAAGTGATTAAATTTTTAAATTTCCTTCCTACCTAATTAAAGAAACAAACACTATTTCATCCTCTGTAAAGTACATTTTTTTTCTATAATAAATTTCAAGGTCAACTTTCTAGGGGATAAGTGGTATTCCTGCAGGGTCCCTAGTTTTAATAATGTTGGTACATAGATTTTTAGTTCTTTTCTTTCACTAAAAAAATGATTGTCATTTTGACAGATATGTCATAATTTAATATCGCTTGCTTCATTTTTGCATTTAAAATATTTCTTGGTTTTCTTATTTTATGCGATTTTATTGATGATGATGATGATTCCATGTTAAAAAAAGAAATTTGTCGAGAGTTCAAATTAAGAAACTTTGACATTCAAAATTGACACATAACCCTAATTTTGAAAAAGTTCTACCAACACGAGGTATAAAAATTTCCTAGCGTTTTAATCACATATCTACCAACATTGTAACACTTTGACAGTTATTATAGAAAAAAAACGTACTTTATATGTGAAGTGCTTAGTTGAATTTCAATAGTGAATTTAGGTTTTAGATCAAGCAACATATTCATCAATAATAAAAGAGTGTTTTATTTGTTACAAACTTTGCTGGATTCATTTTTATTGTCTATCGTAAAAATAAACATCTTTTGAAAAGTTCATTAAGTGGAAAAATATCTGTTAAGATCTAAAATTTTTAAACTATAATTTCTTAACTTTATTATTTTATTACGACATTTCTTTACTAACTTAGAAAAATTATCTAAACTTAAAACTGTAGATATCGCATTTTCCAAAATATATAAATTAAATAAAACGAGTAATTGACAGATATAACGAAGTTATTATGCAATATAGCAATGAAACTTAGTGCATTAAGCCTGTAAAGTAAAGAAGCAAACAAATATGGATGAAGTGAAAAACGCATACCAGAGCACATATGTCCATCTCCATGAAAGCCTTGATCGCAATGACAAGTGTAAGTAGTCTGCAGGTTGAGACATGAGGCATTAACATGGCAAATGTGCCCTTTAGCACAGTAGTCAATCCCTGTTCGAATTAATAGACACAAGCTGTGTTAGTACATGGCAGTTAGTAATGGAGAAGAAATGACATTTATTATTGCACTTATTAAAAAGCGTTAATGAATTAATATGTTAAACATGATTCAATATTTACAAAAACTTGTTCATACCTGGACAAAACTTGCAACATTCACCAGGTACACTAAATTGTTCTTCTGGAGGACACGTAAGCTTAGGACACATGGTTTCAGGGATTATCCTAGTGCAATTCATACTCCCATCTCGACATTCACACTCTACACACTGATGCAAATTAACCAGATCTCCATGATCATAAAATACTCCTTGCAAGAGGCAATGCCCTGTTAACATTTTATATCAAAAATCAGTAAAGGTATTAGTAGATACATTTAGTTAATTACACGAAATATTATGGTTAAAGGTGCTAAGTTAAAATAGCATACACTCTTTAAGTAACAACAGTTACAGTTATAAACAAAAGTATGGAAATATTCAACAGAATTTTCAAATAAAAAATTTGAATATTGTTGGTGCCTCAATTTTTGTAATACTTATTTATTCTATAACAGCAATTTACCTAAATTTGAGTTAGTAAATGCTAGTCTACATTAAAGCTTGAATTGTGTTTCATTACTGTCGAGAGGTTAACTTTATGTCGAGACAGGAATCAAACTTTTCACCGTGGTATGTATACTATTTTATTAACTACTACTTTATTCTAAATAATAATTGGATAAATTGATTTGACGGTTCTTCTAAACTGACGTTAAGCAAATAATAGTACAGTGCGGCGAAAATCTGTTGCCAACAGTGGTCGAGAGTGGATTACTTCCCACCTGCTGTCATGGTAATCTACTTCCTGCCCGAGGTGGGAAGTAAAAGTTGGTAATGTCTCATTTTCCAACTTTTTAAAAGTCAGAAATTACCTTACTACATATATGGTTGTGAATAAAATATGTAATTCCGTTTTAAAACTAACAAATGCAGAAATGAGGCAGGGAATAAAGACAATTACATGTAAGGATGTAATATTTAATACTAACAAACAAATAAGTGTTCTATACTTTTGTTTATATCTACTGCATTAAAATACTAGGTCTATTGATACATTTCACAATTCTTTACTGTGCCATTATTAAAACGTGTAATAACAAATATTAAAATTGGTTGATAATCATGTAAACTTACTAAGACAAATTTGGCAGCATTCGCCACTAATATTAACAGGATTCTTGCAGGCTGGCACAGGACACTCCACAGGACGACACTGCACCTCCCCATGCTGTAGAAATAGTGTAAAATGCAACAATTATTCAACAATATAAGATAATGAACGCAACTGCAAGTTTGAATGCCTGTCTATAAAAGGCTGTTCGTACGTTTCGCAAAATTTCATCATCAATGTTAGCAGTTAGGCCGAACGTGTTTTATATCAACATTCCATCCAAACATTTGAATTTAGTTCAGAATTTTGTACTAACCACGCAAGCACATAAGTCACAGCCGCGTTGCCATGTGGCACCGTCCGCGTAAACCGAGCCGTTGAAGCGGCAAGACTTCTGGCAGTCGCATTCTTCTACCTTACTGATACGGCCTTCAGCTGCTACTAACTGCAAACCACACAATTATATACAATCAAAACAGTGTACAGACGCATAAGAGACGTTACATGGTAGTCCATATACCCTTTCGGAAAGCTCCTGAAGATGCCTCGTCAGTTCCTGCACGGTGCTCTGCAACAGTGAGAACTGGCCACATGTTGGACACGTTGAGTCCAGGCTCGGACACAAGGAGAGGTATCCATGGGGACCCGCTATTAACCGCACGTCCTGCATGGCTCCCTAGCAACAAATCAATTTTCATTATGCTATAAATTTCTTGGTATAAACATTTTACATACTTAATACGTTAATAAAGTAGTTGTAACTAAAATATGGAATAACCTATTTTTTATGTACCCTTGGGGGCATCGAAAAGTGAATGACTTACAATTTTGAGAAATAAATTTTGTATTCCCCTTTTCAACTTGAAATGTTAGATGTTTTGATCAAACAAGTAACAACATTAAAATAATCCATAAAATATGTACAGAAGTTGTTCATTTTTCTGTGCTCCTGATGGTACCAGCATTGACAATTGAGTAAATAAAAGTTCCTTCTTCACGTTCATCATGTCATCAAATTTTTTAAGAGCATCAATAAAATGACTTCTATTTAGTTTAATAAAGTTACGATAGGTAATATATTTCTCTGGACAAGTTATTTATTCAAAATCTATCTTTTGTTATGAAAATAAGAGATGGGCCATTTAACTTGGTCCCCTTGAACATCTAAAATAGGCAACCCAAAGTACGCAAACATGGATAACGTCATTGTGTATATACCTAACTATCTTGCGCCGCTGAAAATTAAAAAATATACTACACATCTAAAGTACATTTTTTTCCGATAATAATTTTCAAGGTCAACTTTCTAGGGAATAAGTTGCATTGCTGCAGGGTCCCTAGTTTTAATAATGTTGGTACATACATTTTTAGTTCTTTTTTCCACTAAAAAAATGATTGTCATTTTGATAGATATGTCATAACTTAATATCGCTTGCTTCATTTTTGCATTTAAAATATTTCTTGGTTTTCTTTTTTCATCCGATTTTATTGATGATGATGATGATTCCATGTTAAAAATAGATATTTATGCATTAAGGGAGATATGAATATGTTTTTTCCCTGAGGTTGACATGTGTTACAGACCGAGGGCCTCTGGCCCGAGGTCTGTAAGTCAACCGAAGGTAAAGAACATGAATATCTCCCGTGGTGCATACAATATTTTATCTACTAGCATATTCGTAAAAATAGTATGAAATTTCCAAATGTCATAGTGACATTTAAAATTAGAATATGTAAGTAACATCAAGGATTGCCCCATTGTATGGTTGCTAAGACGTTAATTGTAGTTGCATTGTTACCATGAGTTTGAGGGAGAAATAATTTGATAAGTCCCTTGGGAGTTATGAGTAGCTTTTCATATTTTGTTTCTATGATGAAAATGTACAATATCATGTTGCTAGTAGAAAAAAGAAATTTCTCAAGAGTTCAAATTAAGAAACTTTGACATTCAAAATTGACACATAACCATAATTTTGAAAAAGTTCTACCAACACGAGGTATAAAAATTTCCTAGCGTTTTAATCACATATCTACCAACATTGTAACACTTTGACAGTTATTATAGAAAAAAAACGTACTTTATGTTACAAGTGAAGGTGTACAATGGGTTGTCTATTTTGGATGATCAGGGAAACTGAATTACTCGGCTCAACTGGTGTAAGAATATAAGGTGTAATTACGTATTTATATGTATAGTATACTATTTATAGAAACGTTTTTTACAAAACTCAACAGTGCTCTGCAAATTAACATGTATTACATTGTGATAATATACTCGTTAGCAGAATTGAAGCGCATATGAAGTACCTATTCAGAAATGAACTTAATTAAAAGCACATCAAGTATATCATATGTCGTAATATCAAAAATATATCTTCACTTAAAATCTATTTCAAGGCACATCACCATAAGTTATGGGCTTGAAATACATTAGAACTATGCGGTACAGCTACAAATAATATTAAAAAGTTTCATTAAAGAGATAGTTAATTCCCTTACATAAAACCATTTTGAGGTAAGTACAACGTAAGTTTAGGAAACAGCAGCTTTGCTGTACTGTACTGTACTGAGTCATGCTTAAAATGCAATACAACATGTGAGAATAATTTCCGAATCTAGTGTTTTCCGCATTTTTCGGCATTTTTATTTCCGATTGTAGTATTTTTCCCGCAAACTTAAGCCAAAATTTTATTCCGTGCGGTCCTTTTTTCCGTTCGTTTTAAATACTAGCGTTACGCAGGCTATTTAAGATAATCGATTCAATTTCATTTACGCTTGTTCTAAATCGAGCTTTGTTCCAGCCTGGGCGATGCATCTGCCTTATCGCGTTTTTAATTGTTCCCCGAAATTTTCAGGCAGGCTGTTGAGTCAGGCTTTCATCATGCTGGAAATTTTCCGCGCGACTCATAAGTTGAACAAGGAACGAGCTTAACTCATGCGTGCGTCTTTTCATTCAGTTTCCGCATCTTAGGCCGAAGCACCATTCAGCAACGGGCCTTGAGATCGTTCGCAAGGATGGTCGTTGAATCCCGCCTCGCCGCGTAATCAGTCAGATGTCGAAATTTGTGAAGCTACAGCGTCGCTGTCGTCAAACCCAGTGTAATAGTGGTCACTTGGCGAACGTTTAGCCGAGTTTTTCTGTGCCGTGGAACTAAGCATCTCCGATAACGCTGTCACAGCGGATCTTAAGGGAAAAACTTCGTCGTTGTGCTAAGCCTGCCATTGGAATGAAGCCACTAATTTCGCTACCGTAATCTGCGTGCTTGTACGGGCTTCGTTCACGTTACTCTCGTCTTGGGAATGCAATGCCGCTCAAGCCCGCTCGAATATCGCCCCCTTCCATGTGGTTTCCAGTAGTTCCTTTCCGTATTGCGTGGTAATAGCTGAGGTGCAACCTGCAGCTAGAATTAGACATCAAGATAGAGCATCCGAATTCCTACAACAGGTGTTTGCTAGCTAATAGTATTTGTAACGCATATAAATTTACAGTGAAGTGATGTCATTTGTTGTCCTGGCAAGCTATGCCATTGCTTGTTTAAAGTTTAAGATGTTGAACAGAAACTATCGCCTTGAAGTTATTTTTTACCCTTTACCGTCAAGTTTTAATGTCCGTATGTAGTCTTATTGCCGTCTCAAGCTGTGCCAAGCCAGAAGTAGAAAGGTTAATCACTTACTTCCACTTTCAGAGTGAGTTCACCTGTGTTGCTGATTTTTTCCGATTTCCCGATCGCAGCCCTAATTCTAAGGTCGTCACGAACATGCCCTTCGCGCTGAGCAGCGTAAAGCCGGAACCTTTTGTTACAGACCATCGCAACGGGGTTAGGGCAGCATATCTGTTTAAATTTCCCGATTGTGTCGTAAAGTCGCTTTTTGACGGTAAAAAACAGAGCCAGTTACTAATTATACTGCAGCCGTATAAGAATAGGTTAAAATATATGACACTTACATCTGTTCATTACTACTAGACATTTGGCACTTAGTCCAACCGGATTTGCATTACTCAGTGCATAAAATAGAGATATGTTGCTGAATTGCACTTATATGCCCTAATGAATTTTAACTTTTTCAACTTGTAGAATAAAGGTGATTAATGCTTCTGAATTTTAGTTACAAATTTAGAAACCTGCTATATTTTTAGCTAAAAGTGCTCTTTGAAAATACATATGCATTAGAACTACTTTCAAAATATTATGTGATAATGAAATAGCGTGCATGTAATAAATAAACCAATACAACTTAACTACATAAATATCTTAATGTGTAAGAGATGGCGATTCTGTGAATTTAGACGAGTATCTAAGAAACATACAGAATGATTTGAAAATTTGGTTCGTTTGAACTCAATAAGAAATGCGAATGTTAAAAATTTCTGATTTCTTTTATAAGTTTCATGTACGAAGACGCATTAACATTATTTTGATATTATCAAACTTATTTGTCTATGCCCCGAATATTATATTCGATGGTGGCTAATGGCAAGTCTTTAGTTTTAGCGGTATAATTAAAAATTTTGATTTTAAATACAAGCCGTAGTTGTCTATGGCATCACTGGAAAGGTTGTTTTATTATATTTTCAATGATACCAAGGTTCATATGTTTATTATTAATAGCAAGGAAGCTACTTGAAAAAGATTTATTTTAATTCGCCAACTAAAAACGATCGCCGGATGCTTTTGGAAAAAAAATTCTGCTATTTGTGGATTATGTCAATATGTATGTCCTTTATTACTAGTTCATCACATAGGGAACCCTGTTATAATTAAAATAATTTGAGTTTAAAATTCAATTGTAAATAAGAAAGTTACAGAAGAAATTGGTTTTAACGGCTTTAATAACAAAAAACCAATTTTGCTAGATTGAATAAATGTTGACGGGTGTTCAATTTATGTAGAAAATAGGTAAAAATATTTAAATTTTTCTAATAATACTGAAGCGGTAAAACTGAATACTTAAGTAATGTGAGTTACATTAATTTGCAATTAAAAAGCACATCGTAGTCGGTAGGATTCGAATCTGTGCTATCAGGGGGAATTCGATTGTCAGTCAGACGTTTTACCCGCTGGGCTGTGAATGATAACTAATTTATCTGTTGATCGTTGCGTTGTGAAAGGCACGGAAACGACAGGACCGCTCGTGGACGAATTGTGACACACGTAGGCAGGCACAACACGCGGCGTTTATATACAACGACAAGGTTTTTATCCCACCACATAGGTGGCCTTATTCTAATTAAAATGTGCATTTGTAAAATTGAATTGTAAATATAAAAGTTACAGAAGGAAATTATATTAACGTGTTTAATAAAGAAAGCGCACCGCTAAGAAACAACCTCTACTAAATCGAATAACGGTTGACCAGTGTTTAAAATTATGTATAAAGTAGGTTAAAAATATCTAAAGGCGCTTACTGACTTGACGAAGCAAGTTTGTGCGCATATACGATGATATATTTAGGTAACGATAATAAGAATATTTAAATTTTTGTACAAATGTAGACTATTGAGTGGAGTAATAAAAGAGCCCTGTAATTAATTTATAAGTATGAAAAGCATCCCATTTTATGGGATGCCAAACATCCTCAGCATTTTTCAAGAAGTAAAAAATTAGATGCATGGTAAATTATTGCATATAATTTTACTTAAGTAGATATGAATTACTATGTAGGGAGCACTTGCTAATATAATTTCTCTTCTTGACATTTTTTGCATATGCACCAAAAAACTGAAGAACAGCCGGAACACACATTTACGCGCACAAGAGTTGCTTTGACGAGAGCAAGAACAAATAACTTACACGAATGTATGTGTTCGAACAGCATTCGTGTGCATACATTTTCTCAAATCAGTAAAGCTGACGCAGTCAAACCAAAATACCCAGTAACGTGAATTGCATTAATTCGCAACAAATGCAGTCCGTAAGATTCGAATCTGCGCTCTCAGAGGAAATCTTATTTCTAGTCCAACGCTTTACTTGTTCAACCACGAACGTTGCGTAACGTACATGCTTATCGTTGTATTATGAAGTGCACGGTCACGAAATAAGTAGGTATTATCGATCGCGGATACAGCTCGCCCGATCGGTGATTCGTACTTACAGGAACGTAGATGAACTTCGGAAAAGTGTATCCTCTTCGTGCATTTCAAAATATTCCAAGGAGTGCGCTATAAAAAATAGTGGAAGCGACAGTTAGAAAATCATTTGTGTATGTTTTGAAAACAACGAGCAAACTTCTGAAAATAGTTATAATTTCCTTTTAACTTTTGTATTACATTATGTTACGCGATAAGTGGAAACTGTTTATGTTTCACTTTTGCACAGGTATGTAATAATAAACTAGTTGATGAGACACTCCCAAAATGGAGATTACTTTATTTAGAGATCTTTTCATCGTTGCTGCAGGATAATTTTTATTGTTTTTTCTAGATTTTCAACATGTGCAGCCGTTTTCAAATAAATCTGGTACAATGTTTTTTTTTCATATGTAGGTTATAATAGCAGCAATAGCTTTGCTATATATCTAGCCCCACTTGAGGTGCCAAATTTATAATATATCACTCTCTTACGGTGTTATTACAATTTATATCAAATTAAATATCTCTTTTTCTAACTATTAAAAAGAAGCATTATCAGGTATAGCTCACTTATGTATTTACCTTACTTCTTAATACAATAATTAGGATTTGACGTATCTCATAAATCAAATTGACATTTAGAATGATGTCGTGTGATTATAGTTTTTTAAAGCCTGGACTAGTCAGTGCTACAAGCAATGGGATTCCTGACTCCCAGCTGAATGAGCAAATTTTCAACTAACAACTTTCTCTTGTAGTTAAAGACTGAAAATATAATAATTATTTCACTTTGTGAATCAAATACACGTTTCAGGTACTTCACAAAATTAAATTCATACCTTCAGTTTGCTAGTAGCACATCGAAGTTTGGTCTGACATTAGAAAAATAAATAGATATTGTCTAAATTAGTTAATTCAAATGTTAAATATCCAAACTTGATTTAAATAAAGTTTCTAAAAAATAATCGAATACCAAAAATGTAAATTTCAAATTATAATGATCGAAAAACGTCGAGTACTCGAATCACTATTCAATTTAGAATATTAATTCCTTCTATATTAATTTCTAAATATATTTACAATTATTTTAATGATTTTCCGCACCAAACTTGCTATATAACTTCTTAATATTTCATAAAAAATGGACACTAACCTTCTGATTGCCTATCTTGTACCTGAATGTGTTATTTAGCTCCTAACTGCATAAATTCTAGTCAGCAAACACCTCCCTGGGTTGTTCCCGACCAAATCAAACCTCGTTGTAGCTCTTTGAAACCTCTATTATGTGGATAGACAGTTGAACAGCATACCACAACACCCTTTTTCACTTTTTTTACTGGTTTCGTAGTAAAATACCACGTTAGGTAAATGGAATCAAACAATCTTGAATTTTATATTTGAATAATATTTGTGACTTATAATCAAATTTGATCGTAGAGAACACTATATTGCTACTACGTATCAAATCACCAATTCTTATTCTTTATAATTAATGGGAATTTAACCCTTAACGTGACTATTTATCGTAGATTATTAATTCAAAATATTTTTTACTACTCGTTATAAATAACTCTGTGGACCTGTGGTTGCCGTTTACATCACCACCAGTTAAAACATACAACTGTTACATCACATGATATACATTATATATCTGGATATTATTTTAATTAAATGTATCATTCATACGGTATGCTGCATTACAAGGTTGAGTTAAGAATTGAAGAATATCTCCATGAATTTCCTGCTCTCAGAGAGTTACATTAAACTTTGACAGGTAAATGAAATCTGTAACTCTTTCTGATAGCAAGAAATCCATGAAGATATTATTCAATTCTTAACTCAACCTACATATGAAAAAAACACATTCTCCCAGATTTATTTGAACACGACTGTACATAGAATGTGTAATAACTAAGACTACAAAAAAATATTTAACAAAAAAATTACCAATGTTTACTATTTTTAAACAATGGATACGTACGCATAAGACTAGTAGTAAATAATTTGTGACAATTGCAAGTGTTTATTAGATTGGTTTTTCAATGCGACCTGCGAATATTTTTTTGGTGGTGAATTAAAGGTCCCGGGTGGTGTAGCTTGAACAAGCGTCCACGTTCGATCAGCAGAGTTAAGCAACGCTGTCTCTGGTCAGAACTTGGATGGGAGTTCCACGGCTGCATCTATCGGCGACTCGTGGTACGGATGCCACGGAAATACTTGGTCCCAGATGTCATAATAACATCATGGCAGTCGTTAGTGGGGTTGGAAGTCCCCATAAAATGTACAGCGACGCCTATAATTGGCATAACGGCTGTTGGCTGAGTACCGAAAATAATAATAATAAAAAGTAATAGCTATTTATGATATAAGTACAAAATTAAGTTTTTTTTTATGAACCGCAGTTTATAGCCAAGCGAGCGAAACAAGCGGGGCACATAAATAAGTCGAGTCTAAAAGCCCGCTTTCGTAAGAGTTACATACATCATTTTTTGTTCTCTGCTTTGGAAGCAGTTTTACTTCGACACGAAGTGTACGAAGTATTGAAATTCCCTCATATCGAAAACCACTCTGAGTCAAATATCTCTAAAATTCGTGCCAACCGACTAATGAACCCACTATACCAACTCTCCGTCTCGGCTGTGCGGATCCTTTGGTGAAGACCCCAGCCCACTAGATCCCTCCCCCGTATTGGGGGGGTGCCTAAACGTGCTGTGCGGGGTATGTATGTTCCTATGTGTACACGATTCCGGTCGCCAGGAACCTTCCTGAACATCAACTTTTGAGATATGGTCGTCGGCAAAAAAATTTTTTTTAGGGTTTTTTTTTTAATAAATAACTGGTTCATAACATTTCATTGTATTAGCGAAACGGAGTGATGTTGAGTGTCAAAGTATTCTTGGAAAGCACGGAAGGGCGCTTTTCTTGGGTGGGGGGTACCGTATATTTTCTTATTAAAAAATGACAGTTTAATCGAGAAGGTCGGGAAAAGTCGAGGAGTTCATGATTAAGGTCTGGATTGATTTAATGATAAGCGTTTTCAAGCAAATACTCAGTGGCGTACGCTGAATATTTTTGAGAAGATCAAAATTTAGTAAAGATTGTCGTCATTAAAATGAATTGTCATTTGAACTTTTAATTTCTAGAGTGATTGTAATAAATATATATGCCTTATTGCTTTATATCAAAAATATTTACAGAGATTTTTCAAAATAATTATTAAAATAACTTCAAATTGTCGGTATGTAATAGTTAATAGTGCACGAGTAATGGAATAATTATTCTTCTCGCACTGTAGCGTAATTTATATTTATTTCTGTGAGATCCTTACAGATAATAAAATCCCACTCGCACGCCCCGTAATTATTATCTTAGTTTAAAAACTCGGCATAACCACATGTGGTGCAGCGCATCAAGTATGGCCTGGTTGCTCTAATTATAATACTATATAATGGTCACGCTTCAGCTGGTTAACTGCACAGGTGGAAATGTGTTCGTAAATTCTGCAATTATCTCTAGGGATATCCAAATTTTATAAAACTGTTGTAAGTGTACATATATTTTATATTCTTTAATTCAAAATTTGGTTTGGGCAACCATTGCAGCTTAGTGAATTTATTGTGTTATCATTAAATCTATCCGGACCCTAAGTATGATCATATAAAAAATGGCAATGTGTATTTAGATTTCGACCAATGGAAACACTGCCGAAAATACTCACCTTTTCGCAAGCAACAAAAAGGTCGAAATCAAATACAATTGCTATTTTTTAGTATGACCATGACCTCCTGGACTTTTCCCTACCTTCTTGATTAATGTCATTGTTTAATAAGAGAAAACGCTTCTAAAGCAGTAGAACAAAAATCTGAAATTCGTACGAAAGCGGATTTTTAGACTCGCATTATTTTTGTGCCTCGCTTGTTGCGCTAGCTTGGCCATAAACTGCGGCTCGTCCAAAAGAGTTCTTAATTTCGTACTTATAACATAAATATCTGTTATTTAATCATTCCGTTGCTATTCATAATAAACATAAATGATCCTTGGTGTCTTTGAAAAAAACAATGAAATGATCTCTCCAGTGACAGCGTGGCGAACTACGACTTGTATTTAACAAAAGTTTTGAATTATACTGCCGAAACTAAAGACATTGGCTAATAATGACTATAATACTCGGAGACTAGACAAATGTTATAGTTATTAATGTCATAGTCGAGGTTTATAATCAACAGTGTCCGTTATGGCGTATCGGCCGTGTGTCGTTCAAGATTTTATTTTATTTAATAAAAAATGTATTCATTTAAAGAATAACTTATTAAACATAATTTAAAGATTACGTGATTCTTAACGGCCGCCTACGGTTATAATCCTTAACGGCCGGTGGCCGTTATAAAATAGATGACTTTCTTTTTTAAAGATCACAAAATCCTTAATGAACGGCGCCGGCGGTTGTTATAATCCTTAAAGGCTGGTGGCTGTTGCGAATGACTTCTTATGTGTTTGTTTAGGTCTGTTAAAATAGAATAACGGTATAGCATTACGAAAAGAATAATAAAGGGAATGTTCAATGGAGTCTTCCCTACAGGTCAGTTTGCATACATAATAAGAACTTATTGTCATAATAGTACAGATTGTTCGATATTTGAAAATATGTCAAAATAATTGTATGCTACACCTTATTATGACGCTATAACTATGCCGATTTCAGTTGAATTATATAGGCCGTAACTCATTCATTTATGTTTTCACAGCTGTTAATACAAAGTTTCTTTGGTATTTATTGAATTGTTGGATACAATTTTGTATGGCACGTGTGCGTTATTATAAATAATTCACTCGAAAAAAAGACCCCACTTGGCCTGACGGCCTTGAAGGCACAACTTTTCTCGTAGGACTTATGGCCATGTTTAACGCGACGATCTGGACACGGTGTATAAAAATAGGTTTAAGATACCTTATGCAAAATTTCTAGTTGTTTACTTTGAGTAGTAAAATCGAAAGGGTCTGACAACGATAAGTTTTAGAGCATTTTTTGAATCTGTTATTTAAAGAGACACATAATAGAACACTTTCTCCAAAGGAGGATGCAATTGGGACCTATAAAATATTGCTGAGAAGCTTCAAATTGCATATTATTTTCTACTTATGCTACGAGTATGTATTGATGTCTATCCGGTAAGACTTTGCAGTGGTGGCCCGATTTACAGAGATGAGCGTCGCTAGGCATAAATCTCAACAACAGTGTATAGTGGGTTGTTTGCTATAGGCGTAATAAATATGAACCGTTAGGAAAATGGGAGCAATAGAAGTTTGGTGTACTTCTGTCCTCCGTCTATCTAAACCAATCACCAGCGATTATTTGGTTCGCTATCACGGCTATCGCTGCAAAGTTTCGCCGTATAAACTTTAGATTAGCCTAATTGACTCTTCATAATTATATCATGTAATAAAAAAAATGGTGATTAACGAAGCCAACAGATAAGCTACAACGATTTTGGAAGCAACCAAGAATTCAAGAATTAGTTATGTACTCATATTTTTCTAATTAAATAATATTTATTTAGTTTACATGGTTAAGAATTATACAGGGTTGCTATTATCTATGTATGGGACCAAAAGGTGCCCTGGGTAAACGGTTTGAGATAAGCATTTCATATTTGGTATATGTTAATTTGAGGTTATTTCGAATATGCTGAAGTAAGAAAAAATGTTTTTTTTTTCATATAGTTTTTAAGTGCGGTCGTCATATTGAATTTTTTAAATAGCAACCTAAGCTGTGCGATACTTCAATAGAAAACTTATTTTTTTCTCTTTTCAGAAATACATATTACACAAGTATAGGGGTACATAAAAAATAACGCAGATAAATAAAAAAAGCATTTGAGGCATGCCTAATTCGTCGCTGCACATTTAGTGAAATCTGATAATCATTGCATTAACAAAACGTCATAAATAAACAAAATACAAACAGTAATTAAAATTTAGGATAGCAAACAACATTTCTTAAATACAAATGGAAACAACGTTATTAATTAACAGTAGTTAATGGAGATGTTCAAATTGCTGCCCATTTACTTCTTGTCAATAATGCATGTGCTTTTTAAAATTGTCTGAAGAGTCGCTCAAAGAATTGCCAGAAATAACAGCCATTTCAGCACGAATACGATTTTTCAATTCTACGAAATTGTCAGGTCTATTTCAATAAACGCGACTTTTTAAATGGTCCCACAAAAAAGTCTAAAGCTGACAAATCTGGTGATCGAGCGGGCCACTCCGCGGTTCCTCTTCTCCGGATCTAACGCTGATCAAAAATGTCGCTTAAATAATTGCGCACTGCATGTCCATAGTGGGAAGGCGCACCATCCTGCTGAAACCAGATGTTTTCGTTGACTGCATTTGGGTTATCACGATTTGGAAAGAGTTCTATAATTTGAGGAATAATATTTTCCCGCAGCACTTGAAGATATCTCTCCGACGTAAGGTTGCCTTCAATGAAAAATGGTCCAATAATGTGGTGACCAACAATGCCAGCCCATACGTTAACTTTCTGGGGTCGCTAGGTGTGAACTTCTTCCATCCAGGGGTTGGTGTCAGACCAGTATCTACAGTTGTGCCTGTTTACAGCTTTGTTCAAACAAAGAGTAACTACATCCGAGAATACAACTGAATTGGCAAAATTGTAATTTTCAGAAATAACTTCCATTGCTCATTCACAAAACTCGAGCCTTTTGTCAAAATCGTCTTCTGCTAATTCCTGTACTAAATGTACCTTGTAAGGGTAAAACTTATTTCTTTTTAAAATTGTTTGAATAAAACGTCTATTACTCATATTGTGGTTTAAAGCAAGTTGCTGTACAGACGTTTGAGGTTGCTCAACCACATCCAGTACTACCTCAAGGGAATTCGCTTCATTTGTAGCAGATCTTGGTTTACCAGATTTAGGACGATCATTTACGCGGTTTGCGGAAAGTTCGTTCCCCACATTTCGTACCCCACATTTCGTTCCCGGGATATTTCGTCTCCCCACATCTCGTACCCGGAAACTTCGTCCCCGAACGAGCTCAATTTGTCTCCTAGATTACAGGGTGTTGAAAAACGAGTGCAGCGATCGGAATGCAGTTAGAAAAATGAAAGATATTTTAATTAATTTATTTATTATAATAAACTTATAAGAACTATATACAGTATGTGCCCGGCTTGAGTTGACAAGAGGGTATTACATTTTATTTTTAGTTTTACATAAAAATATTATAGGATTCATAATTCCTGTTTGGTTTGTAGAGAATTTTAAGAAAGTTTTTCAAAAGCAAGTCGGCCTCGACAGTTAAGCAAAAACTATTTTATTTTCAGGTAAACTACCCTTTTTGTTCATGATACGGCAAAATATTACTAAGTAAAGTTGTCCAGAATGAGAAATTATGGCCCTATACAAAATATCAGGAAGATACTTAGATTAAACCGTCATTTTTAATAAATAAAATTTATTTTGTTCTTATAGGTTTATTATAATAAATAAATTAATTTAAATATCTTTTATTTTTTAACTGTATTCCGATCGCTGCACTCGTTTTTCAACACCCTGTAATCTAGGAGACAAATTGAGTTCGGTCGGGAACGCAGTTTCCGGGTACCAGATGAGGGGAGACGAAATATCCCGGGAACGAAATGTGGGGTACGAAATGTGGGGAACGAACTTTCCGCATCCCCATTTACGCTTCCTCTTTCAATAAATCTTTCCACAGTTCTAGTTACTGTAGATCTAATAATTGGATTCCGATCGGGATGTGCCGTATTAAATAAACGACGTACCTAGTCGTGTCTCTACCCGTTCTCCTTTTGCTAAAACGATCCATATTGCAGAATTCTGAAAATTGCAAATAATACAATATAACTGCAGGAAGAATTATCAATGTGTGATGTTTATTTTGTCACCTATTAAGCTCTTACTACTTGTTTTTGTTTGCGTTTTGTTTATTTATGACGTTTTGTTAATGCAATGGTTACTCGATTTTACTAAATGTACAGCGACGAATTAAGTATGCATCAAATGTTTTTTAAAAATTTATCTGCGTTATTTTCTTATCTACCCCTATACATGTGTAATATTTCTAAAAAAAGTTTTATATTGGTATATCACACAGCCTAGGTTGCTATTTAAAAAAATCAATATGGCCACCGCACTTAAAAACTATACGGAAAAAAATTTTTTTACTTCAGAATATTCAAAATAACCTCAAATTAACGTATACCAAATATGAATAGCATATCACAAACAGTTTGACCAGGGCAGCTTTGATCCCATACATAATAGCGACCCTGTATAAGTAGGGGTGTTCCAATAGCAATTCGAATTTAAGATTGCACACTATTTCGAAGCTGTTAAACCTAGCGCAACCATATTTACAATTGTCATCTAATGTCTATATGGTGAGACTTTGCAGTGGGGGGCGGTTCTTAGCCAACCCAATTTGCAGAGAGGAGCGTCGCTAGGTACGAGGCTTGTACCGTAAGTAATGCCTGTTGGCCTGTAATACCGTTAAATTAAGAAATATCTAAAACAAATCTCGTATAATACTTATTTATTTTTTTAAATTTATGTATTTCGCACTCAGCCAACAGCCGTTAGGCCAATTATAGGCGTCGCTGTGCATTTATGGGGACTTCCAACCCCACTAACGACTATCATGATGTTGTTATGAGAGCCGGGACCAACTATTTCCGTGACAGCCGTATCACGAGGCGCCGAGAGATGCAACCGTGGAACTCCCATCCAAGTTCTGACTAGAAACAGCGTTGCTTAACTCTACTGATCGAACGTGGACGCTTGTTCAAGCTACACCACCCGTTTTTCAAACTTTGAACTACAAAACGTTAGTTTTCAATATAATCCCCCTCTCTTTTTAAACATCTGCGCCACCTTGAAACCCATCGTTCAAATCCACTTTGAAAAAAAATGCATCCTGTTTTCAACCATTGTTTTACAACTTGTTCTAGCTCCTTCTGCCGCCATTTTTTGACTGATTTTTCGTTTTTGGTTCACATGTAGACACCCATGTTTCATTCCTAGTCACGACATAATAAAAAAATATGGTCATCGTTTTTCGAAGGTGTTTACATCAGCACAAATCTCCATACTTTTTTCCTTTAGTGCTTTGGTTAATTGGCGAGGAACCCACCTAGCACACACCTTAGAATAACCAAGGTCATTTATAATCTTCTCTACAAACTTGTGTCCGGATCCCAACGCACTAACAGTTTCTCGAACAGTCGCATGTCAATCTTCACGAATCATTGCAACCGTGTCCAATTTTGTTTCATCAGTTCTAACAGTAACCGGTCTTCCTGAGCGTTGCTTGTCAAAAGTACCGGTTTCACCAGCTCTAAATTTGTTCACCCATCTACGCACAGTGTTGCCAGATGGTGAAGACAAAAAGTCGCCAATTTCCTGGGTTAAAGTCGCCCAAAGTCGCCAAAACTAACAATTTAAAATATCATGAAATATTTTCACTTTGAGTAATAATAAACTCCGTTTACGTCTTTTTGGCATGAAGGTTGGCCATGACAGTTTCCCCAATATTTAGCTGTGTAAAATTACTTTGTTATATTTAAACGAGGTTTACACTTGAGGTGATGATGGCTAAATGCATTTAGGTTAGAAAACATGACAAAACACCTTCAAATGCAAAGTTGCCATATTTACGCAGAATAGAAAATGGAACTTAGTCATTTTTACTTCCTTTTACAATAAAGGAAGTATTGGATTCACCCTAAAAATTCGAAATTGAGTTTTCAACAGATATTCACGTTTCAGAGTCCCTTGAACCCAAAAACATATATTTTTTTTCATTGGTCTGTCTGCGTGTCTGTCTGTCTGTGTGTCTGTGAACAGAATATCTCAAAAACGAAAAGAGGTATGAGGTTGAAACTTCATATATAAGTTTTGTGTACTATGTAGATGTGACAGCAAGCTTTTGAAGAAAATCGCATAACCGGAAGTAGGTGCCTCCATTAACCATCCTATAAAATACAATAACATGGTTTATTCCTGCGAACTTATAAAAAAATAATGGAATAACTACCTTTGGCCCATGGTTTTTTCGCCCAGCTTCCGCAATATTTTCTTTGATATTGAGCAAATTTTCCAATTTTCTACAAGTCGACAGAACTATCACTCCCACAATAAATCACATAACCTCAAACAATAACCCGCATGCGCTTCTACTTGGATTTAATCATAGATAGCGATAGATAGACCAAGGTTGGTAAAACTGAAAGTGCTTTACACTTTCAGCTTCACCAACCTTGAGATAGACGAAGAGCAGCGCCATCTATCTACGGTTTCGAATACTAATTGCATTTAACCCACGGCTCCCTGGATTAATACGAGACTGAAAGACGTTTAGTCTCGTATTAATCCAGGAAGCCGTGATTTAACCACAGCCAGCTTCATCTGTTTCGCGTCAGCGGGTGAACCATATATAGTCTGTTTTTTTGCTTTATGATTCAGAGCAGGCTTTGCTTTTGGATTTTTGTAACAGTGTAGGTAGTTGGTTACCAAGAAAAAACACTAGTAATGTCAAAAACTTATTACAACTGTCAATGAGTTATCTTATAAGCACTATTATGCATAATGAAAGCTAAAATTACTGAACCATTGACATTAAATAAGGTATTGCCATGTTCTTTGGTATTGCTTTATTTTAAGAACGTTTATTTAAACATGGTTGTTATCTTACTGTACAGAAACGTCATAAAATTTCTAGACATCGATTTATCTTATATGTTCTAATGTAAAAATATATTATTAACAACTTGCTGATGATTTTTGTTTGCAGATCTGTGTTGTAGAAGTTATTATTTATGCTAAACATATAACAAGGATTAACTGTTTTTCAACATTGCCTAAAACTGTCACCGTTTATACACTTATGATAGCCCCTGTCATTATTGACCGTGTCCAACAGTAAGAACACCCTGGTAAAAATCCTGATGTGCATCCTGCATGCAAAATAGTATATCTCTTCCCTCTGCCTTAACTTTAAATGGATTACTTTTCAAGTCTGTGTCGTGGGTCCGCCTACGGACACTGGTTCCATTGTGTTATCCAAAAACAGGAATATACATTTTTCACTAGAATTACGTAAATATTTCTTTAAAAAAGCAATCATCACCGAAATTACATGGTTCTTCTCACACAACAATTTTCTTCCATTTACAATGTTATATTTATATCCCATATTTTTTAATGTGTAGTATAATTTTGAATGACTCCCAGTTTAAATTAGTTTCTCTCTTGCACATCGCAATAAATTATCCAAAATAAAAAAATCCAAATTTTTCTTCTTAATATCCTCCCTGAAACTATACCTAGTCCTCCCAAGTTAGAAATTCCTTTTTCTTTTACATATTGTCATTCGGTTGTTGCTGGAGTTGTGATTCTGCTTCATTTAGAATATTAAATTCAGTTGAATTCAAAATCTAGCATTATAAGAAATTGTTAGATATTTTATATCTGTTTAATTCTTAATACTTACCTACATCAAAGATTTGACTAAGTCTTCCAATAATGGCCGTTTTACTTAAGTTACCATTGATATCTTTTATATTAGTAAAACAGTGTTTTATAGCCTCTAGTTTTACTATTAATACTGCCCTTTCGTGGAATTTTATTAAGCTTTACCGAAGTGTCAACTTGACAATCCCAGGGACCTTGATTTTGACATTAGGTATATTTTGTAACTAAACTGTAGTACACTGCTAAAATAATATAAATACAAGGCCTGCTCTGAATCATAAAGCAAAAAAACAGACTATACTATCTAATACTTACTATATTGCTAGCGGCTATGAGTGGGAAACTCACGAAGGAAGTGAGACAGACAACCAACTCTTCAATGTATAATGGTGAGCTGTGCGCAAGCGGGGCGGCGTCGTCCGCCCAATGGGGAAGCGGTTAAGTTTAAAATTCGCTTCTAAAGGCGGAGTTCGAATTCTCACGCATGAGCACGAGACGCGTTATACTCTAAGGGCCGGTTGCAGAAAGCAATGCATGCTATGCGCACTGCTATACAACTAAATGTTTTATTTAGTTTACTTGCCGCACATCTCAGCAGATGACGCTTCTAAGAAAATTCGATTAAGGTCACTAAATCACGTTAGCTACGTTAACACAGGTAGGGAAACACCATTTGACAAGTTTAAAAAACGAGTTTGTCAGTGTCAAATTTACCATAGGCGCTACTAGTAAGGTCATAAATAATTTTTCTTATTAGTAATATATCCTTCGAATGCGATGCCATAATCCTTTCTCTAGGTTGTAAGTTATGCAGATCATCGTTTTTAACCGCAATTTAAAATGTTTTTCGTCTACTGACCCTGAAACTTGAAGATCTGAAGAAATATTAAAGGTATTTTTTTACGATTACAGGTTATTTGCCTAAATTATGCCCTGAAGAGATGATTGTGATCTCGGATTCCCTAGTTCTCCCGACGAATTTTGTCAAAACGTATATATATAGCATTATGGTTTGTATTTGCTACGTTAAAGATTGCCTGAACAACAGCATAAAAGGGTATACGCTGTTTCAAGTTCCTGAAGGTAATTTAAACTGCAATATTTAGCAATACTCTTTAATGAATTACTTATTGCAAATTAAGGACCAAGAAATAGCATGAAACGGCAGGAGTGGTTGAAAGAAATAAATAGACCACTAGACGACATGCATCATTTACGTGTACGTGAGGTGCCGAATTATTGGAATGCAGCGAGCGGTACAAAATATTTGCTGAAGCTTTATATTTGTGATAATTATTTCTAAAAAACTAAAGAGATAAAAGTTAATAAAAACCTTCAGCAACTTATACTCTTATTTTATTGTAACAATTATTGTTAAAAATGCTTTTTATTTTAATTTATTAATTATTTAGGCTATGTTAATATGATTGAAATTGTTTATATGCTTGGTAGTAAATTATTTAATAGTCGTCAAGAAGTATACATATAAATAAATTCAATCATATTAGCAATACCGTAAATAAAATACTAATTTATTTTCTGGGTTTAAATTTCCCGCGTTCCCATTTAGTTGCCGCACATCTCGGCAGACGGCGCAAAACGATGACAACTTTTATTGAGAAGTTTCCATTCTATCTGATTATATTTCCTATGAAGCAATGTTAAGTCTGGTGTTAGCTAACATCGCGTCAAAGTGAACAAAAACGAATCAAATCTCAAATGCTTATGGTAACTAATACATTAGTAAACAAAATTTGATGCGATTTTGTTTACTTTGACGCGACGTTAGCTAACACCAGACTTAACATTGCTTTCTGCAACCGGCCCTAAGTGAAACTATGTCGGCGCCGTAATGTTTTCGGGCGTTCCGAGGCCCTACTAGCAATATATGTATATTATATATATGGGGTGAATGTAGCTGGTCATGATTTAACCTGTCGCGCCGGATTTAAATTTAGATTTTTGTAAAATCCAAAACATGCACTCCAAATAACTTTTAGAAACTTGTAAAAGGTCGGACATCGCCCAATTTAGTCGCCAGTGGCCAAATATAAAAAGACGACGCATAACGTCAGTCGAGATCGCCCAATTGGCGATAAATCGCCACATCTGGCAACACTGTCTACGCACATTAATAACGTCAATTGTCGACTCACCAAACACTTCTAAAAGCCTTCCATGAATTTCAGGGGCAGAACAACCTTTTTTTTCCATAAACTCTATAACTACTCTTTGGTTTAATTTACTATCCATACTGAAAATAGTGTTCAACAAGAATGAACTTGTCAGTTTAAAAATCTGGTGTGATACACTCACACAACTTCCTTTTACAGTGATCTTATAATTAGTCAAAAATTTCATTTTTAATTTTTAACCATTCGTTAAAAATTTTCAAAAATTACAAATTCTACAAAAACGGTACAAAATCGAGTGTTAGTTGAAGAGACAAATTTTCTCTAGAATTTTAAGGTGAATTCAAAAATGTAATAATATACCGGGTGTTTTATTTAAAATAGGAGTTAATAAAAAAAATAGAAAAAAAAACAAAGGAAACCCACTTTAGAAGTATTCAACTGGAAAATCACCTATCTCACATCAATACACATTAAAAATGTAAGAAAAATGTAAAGTTTAAAAAAAATCGTTAGAGCCGTTTTTGAAAAAATCGAAAAAAACTGAAAAATCACAAGAGTAAACACCTACTTCCGGTTATGCGATTTTCTTCAAAAGCTTGCTGTCTCATCTACATAGTACACAAAACTTATATGTGAAGTTTCAATGCCATACCTCTTTTCGTTTTTGAGATATTCTGTTCACAGACACACAGACACACAGACAGACACACAGACAGACAGACAGACAGACAGACCAATGAAAAAAAATATGTTTTTTGGGATCAGGGGACTCTAAAACGTGAAGATCTGTTGAAAACTCAATTTCGAATTTTTGGGGTGAATCCAATACTTCCTTTATAGTAGTAAAAGGAAGTAATAAACAACTGTCATAACACAACAATAAGTGATCAATGCCTACCTTGATTATTTTGTTTGGCTTTTCCAGGCCAACAGGCATTACTTACGGTACTAGCCTCGTATAAATCGCAGCAGTGGTGTATTGTGGATTGCTTGCTGCTAGGCGTAATACGAACCATTAGGGCTATCGCTGCAAAGTCTCACCAGAGAAGCTTTAGATAAATGGGAAATTAATTGTGGAACGCTATACGATTGCAAAACGACCGCAAATTGTACTATTTTATCATGAAACTAACCGCTTTTCTTCGAGATAAAATGCTAAAATTCCATACGATGAAGAATTCAATAAAAAAATCGAGAAACCGTTTCAGTTGTAGCGTTCAGCTGGTTCAATTGGATATGTTATTGTGGTGGGTGACTGTATCCAACAACAGCGATCAACTTTAATTCGCTATCCTCTTCAGCAATTAGGCATTTCTAGATGCCATTAAAACGAAATTTAACTAAAGATTTACACTTGCACACTTATAAGGTTGAACTGTGTCAAGCTCTTAAGCCAGCTGTTCATTTTCAACGTCGTATGTTTGTCAGCGATTAAGCACATTTTCACTTATATGGGTACGTTAAAAGAAAAACTGCCGAAGTTAGGGAAGTAAAATCCAAAATTCATTGAAGAACTACCGCAATAACCACAAAAAGTAACTGGTATGGATTTTGAAATGGTGGTGCCACTGGACCTCATTTTTCGAAAATGATTACGGAAGAACAATGACAGTAAATGGAAATCCCTGTCGAAACATGATTTAAAACGTCTTATGGCATTAATTGCAAGGAATTGACTTGGAAGGCATTTGGTTTCAACAAGTTGGAGCAACTTGTCATACATGCAATGAAACAATGGCATTGTTGCAAGAGAGATTTCGTGAACGCTTAATTTTGAGAAAAGGAAGCGTTAATTGGTTGCCTAGATTGTGTATACGGTATACGCCCCTACAACAAACTATGATGACGAAGAAGTAGAAAAATTCTACACCGATTTAGATAAACTGATAAAACAAACCAAAAGTAATGCCATTACAGTATTAATGGGTGACTTGAATGCGAAAGTCGGAAGCGGCAAGGAAGGGGAAGTAGCAGGAGAACATGGACTGGGGGTACGAAATAGTAGAGGAGATAGATTTATACAATTCTGTACGGAAAACCAATTAACTATAATGAACACGTTCTTTAAGCTCCCAAAAAGACGCCTCTATACCTGGAAATCTCCGGCAGACTCACAACATCATGTGGTTCGCAACCAAATAGATTATATCACAATTAACCGAAGATACAAGAATGTCATAAAAAGCGTCAAAACATACCCAGGTGCTGATGTGCCATCAGATCATAATCTACTCACCGCAGAAGTAAGAATAAGACTCAAGAAATTAACAAAACCCAAACATTTAAACAAAATAGACTTAGATAAATTAAAAGATGAACAGACAGCAATGGAATTATCTAAGTTGTTAGAAACAAAGTTTGCAAATGAAGAATCATTTGAATCTGTAGAACAAACGATTGAAGAAAGATGGAAGAAATTCAAAACGATCATCAACGAATCAGGGCAGTCGAATCTAAAAAAGGATAGACCTCAGAAGAAGAAAAGGTGGATGACAGATAAAATTTTAGACCTCATGGAAGAGAGAAGACAGTATAGAAACCAAAATACGGAGAAATACAACGAACTCAATAAGGAAATAAGAAAACAGATAAGAAAAGCAAAAATGGATTGGTATACTAATGAATGCATAGAGATTGAAGAATATGAAAAAAGACATGACACATTTCATCTACACAAAAAAGTTAAAGAGGCAGGTGGAGTTCGAAGATACAACACTGCGGGCATAATTACCGACCGAAATGGAAACATAATTTTAGATATTGAAGAAAAAATGACTAGATGGAAAGAGCATATAGAAGAGCTCTTCGCGGACCAACGAAATCTGGAGCATGAAGTACAAAATGCCCTAACAGGCCCACCTATAACAAAACAAGAAGTTGAAAAAGCCATTGAAAGGTCAAAGAAGAAAAAAGCTGTCGGACCAGACGAAATACCAACGGAATTATTAAAATTATTACAAGGCCATGGAATAAGCACGCTTCTTAAATTATTTTATCTACTCCTACTGCACAATGGCCATGAATTATGATTCATAATTCACGGTTTGCAGCCAATCATAAAATTCTATTTTCATTATTCAATAGTTTGCAAGTTGCAACCAATCAGAAAATTATATTTTCATTATTCAATAGGTTGCAGCCAATCACAAAATTCATTCATATTATTAAATGACTTTTGAAGTTAACAGCTGTCACAAATGTCATAATTCTGAAATATGAACACAAGGCTCCTATTGCATAGGAGTAGATAAAATATCGTATTATATTCGCGATTATGGCCATTATTCACTCAGATGACTTGCGCCACGCGCCTTCGGCTTGTGGCGCAAATGTCATCTTCGTGAATAATGGCTGTCATAATCGCTCATATAATAATATACTATAATTCAATTTACGAAACAGGAATAATTCCATCAGACTGGTTGAGATCAACATTTATTACCATACCGAAAAAACATAAAGCAAAGGAATGCAGTGACCACCGCACAATTAGTCTGATGAGTCATGTACTAAAAGTCTTCCTACGGGTGATACATGAAAGAATTTATAGAAAAATAGAAGCGAATATTGGAAATACACAATTTGGATTTTGGAAGGGTCTGGGAACGCGGGATGCTTTGTTTGCTATCCAAGTTTTAGTGCAAAGATCTAGAGATGTAAATAGCGATGTGTTTCTGGGATTTATTGACTTCGAAAAAGCTTTCGATAAGGTTCAGCATGAAAAAATGGTAGACATCTTAAGAAACACAGGAATTGACGACAGGGATACTAGAATCATAGCTAACTTATATTGGCATCAAAAGGCATGTGTTAGAGTGGAGAACAGAATAACAGATGACATTGCTATACAAAGAGGAGTCAGACAGGGGTGCATTCTATCGCCGTTAATTTTTAACATCTATTCTGAGGGAATAATTAAAGAAGCACTAGATGAAACTGAAGAAGGAGTAAAAATAAATGGAGTGCCAATTAACAATTTAAGGTATGCAGACGACACTGCACTTATGGCAAATACTCTGGAAGGATTACAGATACTTTTCGACAGAATTACTGAAACCTCGGAACGATATGGTCTCCAACTCAACACCAAGAAAACAAAGTACATGATTATTAGCAAAGAACAACCGGATGATCATGGTATTTATACTAACGGAACACCAATAGAAAGAACTGACAAAATAACGTATCTTGGAAGTGTTATCAACAGTGATTGGGATCATACAGTTGAAAACAAATGCCGCATAGAAAGTGCCAGAGCAGCATTCACAAGGCTAAAAAAGGTTTTGTGTGGCCATGACCTAAATTTACAACTGAGAATGCGTTTAGTACGCTGCTATGTATTCACAGTTCTTCTCTACGGAGTAGAATCTTGGACGGTAACAGAGACATCCCTTAAACGACTGGAAGCCTATGCTGCACATAAGTTGGATGGATCCCGTACGAAATGAAGAAGTGTTGGCAAGAATGAGAAAGGATAAAGAGATCATACGAACCATTAAAATACGAAAACTATCTTATTTCGGGCACATCATGAGACAGCCAGACACATATAACATCCTACACCTGATCATACAAGGCAAGATCGAAAGCAAGCGGGGACCTGGAAGAAGAAGAACCTCATGGTTGAAGAACCTGAGGCAATGGTTTGGACAGACAACAGGGTCGCTTTTTCGAGCAGCAGTCGACAGAGTGATCATAGCCAACATGATTGCCAACATTCGTTAACGGATATGGCACCTTAAGAAGAAGATCGTGTGATCTGACGTCTACACAAATTTCTCCGGGGTTGTGTCTACACCACTAATGCACGAACGATTTGAGAGCTAAAACACATTTGTCTAGTTATGGCCACAGTTCATTAAATATTTTCAGTACTCTATCTTGTAGAGAATTATTCTAGCCGTTGACAATGTGGAAGTAAAAATTATTCTTTGATTATTGTACTTTGAAGGTGTTTGTGGATAATTTAGCTGGAAAAATATACACTGCGCCAATAGATTAAAGGAACACTAAAAATAGTTCCAGTTTTAAAAACTGCAAGAAGCGAAACTCAGTAAATTGGTTTGATTATCATTCATTAAATAAAAAAAAGATTAAATTTAATTATTTCTATCTTCTAAATTCAAAGAAGAAACAAACATGGCAAAACGGTGTGAAACTAGAATTAGGAACTTTAGAGCGTATGACTTTAACGAGCTTGAATGATGGTCTGGCACCTTCGCGGCACACTTTCAATCAATTTTTGTATTTTTGTATGTTGGTCCATTCTTCCAAAAGCAATATGAGCTGTTGAAGATTTTTATGAAACTACAGGTCGGTTCCTTATCTTCCGATCCAACTCATCCCCTAAGTGCTTGATTGGATTAAGGTCTGGGCTAAGAGCGGGCCAGTCCATCACGGAGGTTTGATGTTCTTCCAGGAATCTTCTAGTCTGATTTAGTACGTGTGGCTTGGCATTGTCTTACTGGAGCAGAAATTCTGGACCTATACGGGCTGTAGTCGAAACCACATGGTTTGCAAGAATGTTCGAGACGTCTCGGGCAGCATTCATGCGTCTAGGTACAGCAAGGAGTGTTAAAAGTAATACCAGTCCACATAATAACAGATGATCTTCCAAACTTATCTACCTTCTAAACCAGTCCTTCATGATAGCGTTAATCTGCATGTGTCCAAACTCTAAGAGAACCATCATAACGTGTCAACCTAAATCTTGACTTATCACGGAAAAGCACTGATCACGAGGGCTCCTTCCACAACCTGCATGTTGTTGAGCAAACACCAGTCGATGTCTTCTGTGATTTTGAGTCAATCGTGGTTTTCGGACTGGACTCCTAGACCTCATATTGTTCTCCGGTAACTTTTTCCTTATAGTTTATGTACTGACCTGGGTACCACTGCCTCTTCTGAGGACATTGGCTAGGTCTCTTGCAGTGGATGAGCGTCGTCTAAACGCACAATTGTGCACAAATCTGTCTTACTATACGGAGCACTTTCAATCTCATATCGTAACTTCCTGTTTCTAACAATGATTCCAAAGGCTGGACACAACAGAAAAGCTCGCATTAAGTTCTCTTACAACTTAAACTTTACTAATATGCCTCATTTTAGTAGCACACAGTGTAGGGAAATGAAATAATCATTTACACATTCAATTGTTTCCATGTTCGTCGAATCTACACTGTACAGCAATAAACACAAAAATAAAGTACTGAGTTGTGATGCATATTAAAGAAAATCCAAAGTTCCATTATCTTGAACAGCATTAATGATTTTACGAGTGTTCTCTAATTTATGGGCGCAGTATTATCTCATTTACCTTCTTATCTTCTTCTAAATCATATTCTGTTATTAAGATTTAATATTATGTCAATTATTACTAGTGCACCGATATTTTTTCAAAAGCACGAGTGATTAGCGAGAAAACGTATCTGGTGATGAGTGTCTGTGGAATACAGTAAATACTATATTTTTTAGGTCGAAAAACAAACATTTTGAACTATTGAAGTGCCACAACTCATCACAAAAATTGCACTAGCCCAAAATTATCAGTAGTAATGTCCCGAGTGCATGTTAATAAATTGCCGATGTTTTTTTTCAAATGCACTAAAGCGCGTACCTTTTTTTGACAAAATTAGTTAATTTGATTTGTATAAGGGATATTTTAATTTTAACGTTAATATCTATTTTTAAATTCCAGAATGTTTTGGTAGTTTCCACCAGTACAAAAATCGTAAAATTTGCAACAATCTGCATTCACATGTGATTGGTTGAAACTAGTTCTCTAATTGGCCGAATATTTTTGAGGGAAATAATCATACGAATGTAATTATCTTTATGGAAACTAAGATAGACAGTTGCATGATACTGGTTATTTAAATATATAAGGCAATAGTCTAATATTATAAAGAACGGTACGTAAAATTTACGACCCTACGGGCGTCGTGATTAAACTTTTCCTTTTGTGACTAATATGATACATTCCACACTTGAAGTAAGAATATTCAAGCTTATAGCGCCTCGCTGACTCTTAAATCACGTATTAAACAACAAATAAAACACCACACTTACTGAACAATCATATAATAACGGATGAATCAAAACAATATAATAAATTTGGTAACTAATGAAATGCGTAAGTTTAAAATGCGTGCAAGTCTGTTAACACACGGTCGCTGACTGCCCCAGATTTTAGGGGTGCGGGTTTCTGCGCAGATCCGGCTTAAAATGACCCCCTGCGTTATAGTCCCCCCTCTGGATCAAACAGACGTCACGGCTTTGTGTCCAGGATTTTACTTCTTCAGCTTCCTGGGACGACCCCTTTTCCTAAGAGGCGCCACTGGTTCAGGAATGTCCTTATTTCCCAGGTGGTATGGTGTTAAATCTGATGCATGGTATTTTCCTAAGGAAACATCTTCATTCGCACGATGAGCAATCTCGTAGGTGGTCGGACTAACCACTTTAATTATGACATATGGCCCATCGCGACGTGGTCCCAGTTTCGAAGTAGTTCCTTTGGCCGCATTGCTCAGTAGATGCGACTTGACCAGCACCAAATCTCCTGCTTCGAATGGCGGAGAATCTCTTCGTGTCTTGTCAGCTTGTCGCTTCCGTAGGTCTTGGGCATGCTCATTGGACTCACGTGCTTCAGATAGCGTGTCGGCCAATTTCAGCATATACGGTGTTATTTGTGGCACGAAGGTTTCAGATTGAATGACCGCCCGGCTAGCTCAGTCGGTAGAGCATGAGACTTTTAATCTCAGGGTCGTGGGTTCGAGCCCCACGTTGGGCGCCAGATTATAGCGCCTCGCTGACTCTTAAATCACGTATTAAACAACAAATAAAACACCACACTTACTGAACAATCATATAATAACGGATGAATCAAAACAATATAATAAATTTGGTAACTAATGAAATGCGTAAGTTTAAAATGCGTGCAAGTCTGTTAACACACGGTCGCTGACTGCCCCAGATTTTAGGGGTGCGGGTTTCTGCGCAGATCCGGCTTAAAATGACCCCCTGCGTTATAAGCTTAATTTTAAAAACCACTGATATAGCGATATATAATTTAGTGTAATTAAAAACCCATTGACGAGGTTATCGATTAAATTACGTAATACAGAAGTCTCTAATTCACAAAATACCATAAAATAACCAACAATAACTTGTAGTTTAAGAAGAAAATGTGATTAAGTGAATAATAAGGGGACAACTTTGTTTTTTAGTAATTCTGTTATTTAATGCGGTTCTATTTTTACCTGTAGCTATCTACTAGCAAAACTAGGTATTGATCAATACATATACATTTATTTGTTGTAATTTACATGCTAAGTAAAATGTCAAAGGGTAAGCAATTTCCTTAATTCTTCATTTTTTATTGTGAAACAACAGGTGGCTTAATGGTTGTAAGTGGTCATAGTCGACTTAACAAACAAAGTCATTAAAATCTAATCAATCAAACTTCTAACGTCAATAAGTAGAAGTGTTGTGTTGCTTTTATACGTATATAGAACTAGTAGTAGCATAATATATATTTTTAAACAGCTAAGTGATACTTCCATTAAAGCTATTATTATTGTTATTAATGACACAAATGTAATATCTAACCTACTATTATAATACGGTAATAGCTTATAACTGCTAATAAACGATATCTTAAATTAAATTCTGAAAAACATATTTTCTTAACATTTTAATAAGAATTCACGGAACGGGTAAAACGTCGAGTTCTTCTATCTCTACAATGGCACGGTCCAATCCCTGAAATAGTTCGTTACTTAAGAATTTATGTAATTTATCAGTTGTTAATTAATGTAATAGCTGTGTTTCAGTATTGTTAAATAAAATTAGTGAATTTCGAATTTTAAAGCAGTTGATACACAAAGAATCATTGAAAATGAACAGGGCTATGCAACAAACATTACAGTAGTTGATATACGTTTTCTGAATTTCCCTGGTCTCTAAAGCAGAATCGTGTTGTCCTAACTCTCTCCTCATCGTAATAATAAAATAACGTTGCACGCAATTGCAAAACGTCGGTTAAGTCAATTTGACATGCATAACCCTGTTCATTTTCAATGATCGTAAGTGTACATTGCTATAAAATTAAGAATCTAAAGTTTTGTTTAATCACTTTAAAATTGGAAAAGTGCACTGATGTGGTTTTCATGGATGTAAAATACGAATAAATATTAGAATTTATTACTGGATTTATAAGTTAGTAAACATATGTATAATATTAAAATTCAAGCTGATTAAATAACAATTAATTGTATCAGTAATTAGTAATCAGTAATATATCGTTATACTTGTCCTCGACTCACTAATCATTATATTATAAAGTAAATTGTATGACAAAACTACTTAAGATAATATGCTTAATCATACAATTCATTGCAAGTGTATGCATTATTTACTATGATTTTAAGAGTTTAACACAATTAATTTGTATAATTGACAACGAATGTTTAATTTCAATTCATATTCCTTTTATTGCTTATTATCATACATTAGATCTGGCAATAAAGTCGGGATCTCGTCTTCCCTCCACTCTTTAGGTTGGTAGGCAGCGTGGTCTCTTTCAGCATACTTTTTCTGTAAAGCTAGCACGAATGCCAGCGTTTTTCCATTCTGCAAAATATTTCTACAACTCGTTTTTGGCAAGCTGCCAAATGATGGTTTCGATATCACCAAATATATTCCACGAGGGTGGAAAAGGGTTCAAGATCTGACAAATACGGATGGCGCTCAAACAATAATTAATTTTTTGGGCAAAAAATCTTTCATATGACCATATAAAAATAGAGTTCTGGCGTCTTACTATATGGAGTCTTTTCGGCAGATCTAAATAGTAGGCTGTATTGATATTATGACCTGGAAGTACAAACTCAAAGTGATTAACTGCTCTGATATGCAAGGAAGAAATAGTATTAACTTGACCTATACAGTTCTTTTTTTTTAGACTGAAGAACTTTGGATTTTCTATTGTACACGTTGATGTTTAGATTCTGGATTGTATCAGTACATCCATAACTCATCAATAGTGATAAAACGACTTTCAAAATCACCTTGTATCAAAAAATCTTGAAAAACTTCCAGAGTTTTTTTTTATTTACTTCGTCAGTCAGCTGTTTTGGTAATCAAATAAAATGTTCGCAACGCTTTCTCTGTGAATCTGTACTTTATCAGAAATATTCATAACAGACAATTGACGATTGTCACCAACAAACTATCGAATTTTCTGACCTGTTTTATGGTCGTCGAGCTGCCTTCTAATATCAGTCACTATTCAGTTCACCTGTCATCTGTCAAAAGTGGACCAATGAAAACGTTAGATTTTGCATTTCATAGCCAACCAAAATAAATTGTAGTGACTACTGTACTTGTCGCCAGCGTGGCCGAGCGGTTAGGGCGTCAGGCTGCGGTGCCACGGCACGGGGTTCAATCCCCTCATCTGGCAACTGGCGCGCGGCCCACTCAATCGCTTTAAAAATTGGGCACCGAAACCACAGTTGTGGAAAGTAGGGAAAGTAAAGCAGTCGTCGAAGGTGTGATGCTAACCACATCACCCAGTACGCCGTTAACGGTGTGCCAGATGACCGAGTTTGGGAAAGAGATATTTCGACGACCCTGACTCGCCTTGTCTCAGGCCATGTTCCTACATGGAATGAAGTGCCCGAACTTTACTTATTTACTATTGTAATAGTACCGAATTGCAGCGACTACTGTACTAGTACTCAAGGGACTATTGTGAAAAAATTAAAATATTTATTGAAGATGTTTACACAAATTGTATTTTAACATGTGTAACTAAATGTTGAGTCTTTATAATTTGAAAAATGGGTTTGGTTCACTGAATAGTCCTCCGAATACTATTCGTGGTCAAAATTAGGTAGACTATTTTTGGGGTGGTATCACTCATGTCCATTGCGTGTGCAACTCGTCCTATTTGTACCCACACGCAATGGATCTTCGTGATACCTACTACCTCAAAAATAATCGACATAACTTTGAGTACTTATAGTATTATAAGTGACAATTTCACATTTAATCCCCATTTCCTGAATTTTAGGCCAAATTTAAGGATTAATTTAATGTCCATTCTGTGTTTCAACCCAAGCTCAGATATAACTGTAAAGCATCACAAAAATACTTAGGAAGATAATTTGTTGCTATACCATACACCTCGTGCTACCACAAAGATTGCAGGACGGCAAGTTCGCGAATTAAATTGTTGGACCTCACAATGCTAGAAATTAAGTAGGGAACCAAAAATTAAGTACGGAACCAAACTGCTTACCTTGAAGTGGTAATGTTTGTTCCTCTGGCCCAGCCAGAGTTGTTGTGGTAACGAAAAATTTCTGTCAGGAGCACCTGGCCTTAGCAGTCTTTTATAAAGAGGATGGCAGTCAACCAGCAGTTCGGCCTGTGAACCACTCACAGAAACTGCTACATGATGCCATAAATTGTCCGCAAGGCGATAATGAAAAGTTTCTACGTACACTTTAGAGTCCACTCGCGAAGTATAATGTAACCGTACTTCGTTTTTCCGGCCACTAGATTGAAGTTCTAAATAACGATTAAGTCCATGTGCAACACTCACTAAACTACCCGTGTTACCCACTTCTTGGCGCACCCATGCAGATATTGTGAATTCGGGACTCCTCCGCAACAAATCTGATACTTGCTCAAAGGCCGAAGGTGGGAGTTTTAGGTCCCGGTAATCACCTGAAACAGAATTATGTTAGATTGAAGCAAGTTTAATTTTATGTTCATTAGATTGTAGAATAGTTATTTAGATACCGAGGGCATTGTGAAGATGTGTATCTCTTTCTGACAAGTTTACAGGCCTAAGCGCTCTGGCCCGAGGGTTTATAAATCGCCTGAGAGCTATGAACATCAAGTAATACCCGTGGTGCATACAACGTTTTATTTTCCTTCCACTTTGAATACGCAAATAACTTGAAAAGCTTGCAAAGCACTCCATAACGCCCTAGGGCGTAAATATAACGCCCGCTCATTATGCCCTCTCGGGCGGGCGTTTAAAATGAATGAAAGAAAAATGGTTATGGTTCAACTTCATTGCAATAACTGCAATTATTAATCATGGTAAAATTACAATTTCTCAGTTTAAAGTTTAATTATTGAGGAAAAATACCAAGAAAGATTATTTAAATTTTGAATCACTCTATGCACTGGTGCGATAAAGTATTGCTTTGCGCACTTTATGGAGTGTGTGAAGTTACTGCTTCATGTACGGGAGCAGAAACAATAAGAAAATTAATTTTAAGAAGTGATTTTTTCGCTTATAGCGTATCGACGCGTACTACGAACATTTCGGCGGATTTTCCTGGAGCTTTATTTAAATTAGTTTAAACTCAGGAGTTCGACGTCGTGTTACTGGAGTTTTTTTTTTCGAAAATTCGCCTGCGAGAGGGAGGCTTTGCTGATTCTTTTCTGCATCTATTCATCTCCAAACCACCAAACAGCTGTAATTTGGGTCCGCTAGTTCAGCCAGGCTGAGTTGGGAAGAATCACACCCTCTTTGGCACCCCCTTGAGATCAACTTCCTTGACCTAAGGCAACTGTGCTGGATTTTACTGTGCTTCACCGAGTTGTGAGTTTTTTCCAGTGACGTGGATAAATTAGGGGGCGCTCGCTTAAGCAGTTATTGTTCAGTACTATAACTCGCGCCGGACAGATTTTTAGTTTTATAGCTTTTAAACATACAATTTTGTATTATTGTAGTATTTCTTTTATGTGCTATTTAATAGTAGCTTACGTAACAATTCCGGAAAAAGCATCTTTACAAGACGCGTAGGCGGCACATTTCAGTCCGATTCATGAATATTTTTAGGCACTTGCGTTAATTCTGAACTTTACCTAAATATTAAAACATTACAATAACAAACAAGCATTATACCTTCGTAAAAATCTAGAGATATATGTAGTTCATTACCTCAGTAACCACAGCCAATTAACATTTCAAACCAATCATGGCATGAAAGTGTCTACTTTCATGACTTATTTGCGGCATAAAAGTAGTTTTTTTTTCATGATTGGTAGTTTTTTACTTTGACTCTTTGACTGGTTGTGATTTTCGAAGCAAAAAAGATCCCGAAAGTTCAAGCGGCAAATTTCCTGAAATCAAAACCATCACTTAATAGATTATAGAGTGCCCAAAAACAATAGTGGACTGGCTGTGGAAAGCGAATAAAGAGGTTATGATATATAGAGTGCGTCCATTTAGTGCGCCGGTCTTTGATTACGCTTTCAGTTATTTTCCAGTAAAGGGGGGCTATTCTAATGGGGTTGAAGGGGGCACATTAAAATTATTTTGACATATATAGGGTGCCCCAAAAAAGGTTGGCTTGAAAAAGTATTAATTTTTTAAATGGAACAGTCTGTATTTCTTGATGGCCATTCAAGCCCCTATATGTTCTACGTTCAGCTCTAGCTTTTCTTTTAAAGCCTTCAGCGTTTCCACCTAGGAGCATTTCTATTATTTTTTGTCAATATCAAGCTTTCATTTAAAACCGTCACATTTTCTCAACTTTTGAATATGTCTTTCCTGAAAATTAAGGGGGTCGTCATCTAGGATACAAAAATACTAAAGTTTCATAAAAACGAGACATATAAATACAGGGTGTTTAAAATACTGGTTCAAATTTCAATATCCAGCATTTATTTTCTCAACTTTTTAAAATAAAATGCCTTATATTTTATTACAGGAATAAATAGAGCCTTAAATTTCATTTATTTTGACGTAAATATGTTATACTTGAGAGTATTTGAGAAATTAAGCATTTAATAAAAAAATCAAGATAAATGTGTATTATTTGAGACATGGTTTATAACAGTGCTGCTAAAAAACCGACGACGGTTAACCAGTTTTCGGTTAATTACCGGTAAACCGGTTAACCGAAAACCTGAATATAACCGGTTCGTAAACCGTTTTGTAAACCTGTTTAAAAACCGGTTTCTAAATCAGATTACGATCCGGTTTGAAAACCTGGTTTAAAATAAATTTATAAACCGCTCTGACAAACATAAATTGGTTATACTTATAACATGTGGAAGCTATAACAAGAGATCAATAAAAAACCAATTAGGGTAGGCTGTGATATGTGTTATACGTTTGGCAGTACTGAAGTGTATTGTCAGTCTATATCTGTACTTGAATAATGAAAACCCTTTATTATAATGGTATTTACTTTCTGGATGGTGTATTAAAGGGCGTGATAAAGTAAAATTAAAGCAACGGAGAATAAACAGACTGCATAACTAAAGTAACAAATGGTATGAAGAAGAATAAGAAAATTTAATAATGGTAAATAGTCTTCATGGAATAAATAAATCTCTGTAACTAGCATTTTGTTTGTTTATTTGGAAATAATCTTACATTATGTTACACAACAGATGAAACATGTACGAATGGTTTTTCTAAATCTTCTTATCTTCTCTTTCCTCTTTAAGCTTTCACCGCCCCCTTATTTTAATTCACCGCCCCCCAAATGCACCCGAGGCTACTATCGCCCCCTTGGATCGTTCCAGTGCCCCCCAAGGGGCAATATCGCCCACTTTGGGAATCACTGGTGTAGATGAAAAACTGAATACTACTGAACGAATTGGATTTACATCTGACAAATTATGATGTAGTCAAATCTTGAATATTGCTCAATACATTGAAGTTGGATGTCGCAGGAAGCAAATTAGATAATTTTTATAGACTTGCATACCTGCATAGAGGAAATAAAAAAATACAAGTTAAAAAACTGCATCAAATCGCTAAAGATTTCCGCTTAACAAGTCGCCCAGCGTTTCTTCTAAAACAATATTTTACGTGATTCTCTAGGAAAAGAATACTCTATGAAGAAATCAAATGAATGGAGCTTTCTCTAATTTCGAACTCACGCTGATGATACTGCTGCCGCTGCTCAAGGCGAATATTTCGCAGAAAGAGAATTAACGATTGTTTTAGGAAATCTGGCCGAGTACTGCAAAACAAGTTATCTTAAGCCAAATCAAGTCGGTGGAACATGGAATCTAGACGAAGTCTGCACATCATATGGAGAGGCGTTGATCAAAAATACTGCAACCAAGTATTGGGGCTTCAAACTGAACAGAATTATCTCGTTTAAAAAGCACATTTGCAAAAGTTAGCGCTAGAAGTTGGGATATACGTGATTATTTTTTTCGTAGAGATTTCAACCAATCAGAAGGCTGAATTTAGTTAAGTTATCTTGTATAATTTCGATTATGCAAAATCGATTATACTATAGTAACTTCACTAAGCAACGCAATACATAACTTTTGTCAACTTGATGTTGTTTTCATGAAGATGACTTTCAGCTAGGTTAATACAAACAAATCGAGCTGCCAATAAAATATTTATTTGTTCATAATATTAAAATTTACTCAAAAAATAATCAAATCGAATACAATGCGTACTTCGAACAGGTTATACGTCTCAAACTTCCTGCACAATAACAAATCGTGTCAGTTTGACAGAATAATCCTCCCGCTGACGCGGTCGGATTATTTAACCTGTCAAACTGACATTCTTTTATTATTGTGCAACAAGTTATCGACATATAACCCGATAATATCGAAGTACTTATAGTATTACTTCTGAAAAGATCGCAGTCAAAAGGTAGCGCGACAAAAGATCGCGGTCAAAATGTTGCACGACAAATGATCGCAGCAACAAATGATCGCATGCGACAAAAGATCGTGGTTAAAATGTCGCGCGACAAATGATCGCATGCCACAAATGATCGCATGCGACAAAAGATGGCATACGAAAATAACATTACAATTACAGAAAAAAAATTCTACAGTGTGGAAATAAAGTAACGGATAAATTCATTAACTTTGTTGATATTCAGTTTTATGAAAAAATCTCGAAGGGGTGTAGCGATTTTGACTATAAGGAATATTTTCAGTTTCTTATGTACTTTGTTTTTCATGATATGACGGCATCGACTTTTTTCTTAAACAACAACCTGTATTTTTATTATTGATTGATTTATAAAATTTTCTAGATGTTTCATTTGAAAAAATCGAGAAAAATGGTCTTAAAATTTAAATATTAAAAACCAATGAAATGAGCAAAATATCGCATGGCTATGTTTATGATTTGCAGCTTCCTACACTTCGTCGGTATCGTTCTCATGACGTCGTCTAATTTTGCCAGAAATATCATGGGCAACTCACCGTATTTGCCTTCAAATCTCGGTATCATTTCGGTGCTCATAGTTGGTGTAGTAGCGCTTGCAGGGTATTCGTGTACTTGTTGGAATCTTCCTTCGTAATTTTTTCATAAAAATGAATATCAACAAAGTTAATGAATTTATCCGTTACTTTATTTCCACACTGTGGATTTTTTTTTTTGTAATTGTACCGTAAAATGGGGTGGATAGAAACTGCAGGGTGAATAGAAACAAAAGTGGTCAAAGTTTTATAAAAATATCCCGTTTCCCAAATTTTCACGTTTGCCGCAACTTAACTACATAGATTTGCTGTTTGGATGTTTGTCAACCTGTTTTCAAATATTTTTGGAGATATTCAATTGGTAACACTGTTTTAGCCAACTATATTCACACGTGAGCTACAATTAACAAAATTTGACCTCCAAAAACTTTGTGTGAAAAGTCGTGAAAACATCAGGTAAGAATTACAATTTTTGAGCAGGAACTTGATATATATTCGCAGTATATGTAATAGGGATCATTTTGTTCAAAAGGCACACCGTCAAATTAAAAAAAAATGTTATGAAGAAAATGAACATTTTTAGGTTAAATTGGGGTGGATAGAAACATGGTGTTTCTATTCACCCTGATGTTTCTATTCACCCCATAGTTATTTTTTTCTTCATTACAAACGATGCCGAGACATTATATACATGATCCACGGAGCAAAATTTACAAAAAAGTCGACAAAGATACATTACAAGCTGCTCTTGATGACATTAATCGTGGTTTAACGTATAGACAGGCTGCGGCAAAATACAAAATCCACTATTCTGTTCTCTACCGTCACCGTAAGAATCCTAATTTAAAGAAACATGGAGGACAGCCTCTATTATCCTCCATCGAAGAAGATCTGATTGTAGAGCAGTTAATAATTTGCAGTGATTGGGGTTACCCTTTAGATCACTATGATCTAAGAAAAATGGTCAAAGTTTATCTTGACAACAGGGGAAAAAAAATTCCAAAATTTAAGAACAACCTTCCAGGCCGTGACTTTGCATACTCGTTTTTAAAACGGCATAAGGATAAGTTAAGGACCAGATTATGCCAGAACATAAAACGTTCTAGGGCAAAAGTTTCCCGAGAAGAACTCAATAACTATTTCGATAACCTTACCAACGAGTTACAAGGAGTTCCGCCGACAAACATTTTGAATTTTGACGAAACCAACTTGAGCGACGACCCAGGCCGAAAACGGGTTATTTCCAAACGTGGTTGTCGTTATCCAGAAAGGGTGTGCAACTATAGTAAGAGTGCAACATCTCTTATGTTTGCGGCAACGGCAGATGGCAAGGTATTGCCACCCTATATAGTCTATAAAGCACATAATTTATATCAATCGTGGACCGTGGGGGGTCCAAAAGGAACCCGATATAATCGAAGCAATAGTGGGTGGTTTGACTCCAATTCTTTCGAAGATTGGGTCGAAAAAACCTTCCTGGGAAGAAAGTACTGATAGGAGATAATCCTTCATCCCATTTTTCTTCTAAAACTGTTAAAATGTGTAAGGACCACAATATTTGTTTTATTTTTTTACCCGCCAATTCTACCCATATGACACAACCTCTGGATGTCGCATTCTTCCGGCCGCTCAAAGCAGGTTGGCGGAAAGTAATGGAGAAGTGGAGGATGGGGTCTGGAGAGAAAGCTGCAAGTATTCCCAAAGACAAAGTTCCCCATTTGCTTAAAGAATTGATGGGTGAAATAGAGCAAAATCAAAAAAAGAATGTTCAGTCCGGATTCAGAAAATGCGGAATTTTCCCCTTGAATCGTGAAGAGGTTTTAAGTAGGCTTCCACAGGAACCTGCCGAAGATAATGGAGTCGCACAGGAGATGACTAGCTCCGTTGTAACATTATTAAAAGAAATGCGATATGGAAATGCTAGTACCAGTGGCACTGAGAAAAAGAGACGAAAAAAAATTAAGGTACCTGCAGGGAAAAGTGTTACCGGGGCCGATTTTTCTAATTCAAGTGAGAGTGAAGTAGAGGATGATGTGTCACTCCATGACAGCGATAGCAGTATGGGTCCAGTAGATTTTGAGGAAGAAAGTGATGAAAATCAAGAAGTAGAAGACGGGGACCAACAAGAAGTAGAAGAAGAGAGTCAGCAAGAAAAAAATGATTTATTGCCCATAAAAAGGTCTACCAGTAATGAAAATCAACTTGGATTATACACGCATGGAAGATTTTTTAATAATGTTTTACCAATTAAAAAAGAGGAAATTGAAAAATCAATGTGGTTACTAGTTGCCTTTGTGGTAGAAAAATCCGCGAAAACCAAATATTTTATTGGAAAGGTGACACAATTTGATGAAAATTACAAGGAGTTTGAAGGAACATTCTTACGAAGTCGCCAGACAAAGTACAATTCAGGATATGTTTACGCATTTCCAGAAGTTCCTGATGTCAGTGTATTTTCTTATGAGCAAGTTGTTGGAAAACTGGCTCCAAAAGAGCAGTTAGAAAAAGACAATGTTAAAGGTCGCAGAAGGGGCTTTTTAACATTTGACATAAATCAAAATGATTTAAATTAAAAACCACAATATTTTGTAGTTGTATTTGTCATGTTAAACTTTTTATACAAGAAAAAGAGTTTTATTTGTGTTTTTTTAAATAATAAACTATAGGTATAGCCAATTGTTTTATGCATTTATTACTTCCTAGCCTACATTCCTGCTGATTTAAGTGGTTATTAAAAAAAATGCAATCGAATGCGATTTAAAAACACATTTTTATTGTTTCTATTCACCTATATAACGTATAAGCGCAAAATGTGCAGGAAATCAATGGATGTTTCTGTTGACCCCGCATCAAGGGTGAATAGAAACAAGCAACATAATAATTTATATAGTGAAAACTGATTTTTTTTGCAAAATTTTATTTTTGTAACGTAATCTACCATGCAGGACCGCACTTTTCCAATAATTACATTTTTATTAAATACGTTCTAAAGGAAGATATAAACCCGTTAAGGTCGTGAGTTGTTGCTATCCACCCCATTTTACGGTAATGTTGTTATTTTCGTATGCGATTTTTTGTCGCATGCGATCATTTGTCGCGCGACATTTTGACCGCGATCTTTTGTCGCATGTGATTATTTGTCACTCCGATCATTTGTCGTGCGCATTTTGACCGCGATCTTTTGTCGCGCGACCTTTTGAGTGCGATCTTTTGATGTGATATGTAGAAGTTGTATTATCCGCAAGCTGAAGAGTATAGTATGAAGGCCATAAACGGATGCTCTACATGCATCAGTCCTGCTATTGGTTTATCAATTCTGGTTATGAAAAAAAAAGATCACTGTGATTACAATTTCAGATAATGATGACGACATTTTGCAATTTCCTACGGAATTTCTAGATTCGTTAAATTTCAGTGGAATACCTCCACATTGTTTAACACTAAAAATAGGGGCAGTAGATATTCTTTTGAAAAATTTAAATATGTCTACTGGTTTAATAAATGGGACAAGAATAATGGTAGGCAATTTATACGAGAACTGTTTAGATTTGGAAGTCTTATATGGAAGACCAGTGTGTTCTCCTAACTCTAACTTATGCCTCAGAGACTTGGTCCCTCACGGAAACCAGTATAAGGAAGATCAAAGTAACGCAGAGGGCAATGGAACGATCGATGCTGGGACTACAAGACAGGAAACCAAACGACTGGATAAGAATTATGACAAGAGTCGAAGACGTAGCGCAGCGACTAGCAAGTGTAAAATGGCAATGGGCGGGACACCTAATGAGAAGACAAGACAACAGATGGAGTAGGAAAGTGACCGAGTGGAGACCAAGAATCGGAAGAAGAGACCGTGGCCATCCGAGAACCAGATGGCGAGACGACATCAGCAGCGTAGCAGGATCACATTGGATGCGAACTACCTCTAATCGAACAGCATGGCGACAGCTTGGGGAGGCATATGTCCAGAGATGGAATGTTTAAATGCTGCAAATGATGATGATGAAATGGGCAAGCTACAGACAGAAGTGTATTATTACCGCGTGTACTTAGATTTAACAACTTCTGATATTACATTAACGTTTTGCTTGGCATATTAAATCGTTTTACAAATTAGGTCAAATCAATTTCAGGCTTTTCGAAATTAACTCCGGAAAGGATTAAATGGGGTAGATGTGTTTTTCTAAAGATCGCCATGATGCGGTAACTGCTGCAAGTAGAAAGTTGATTCGGCACAATAGTTCGTTTTAAACATCGTGTCAAGTCATTTTCAGGGTTTTTCGAAATGTATCCTCTCAAAGGGATTAACTGGGGTAGATGTGTTTTTCTAAAGATCGTCACGAGATAGATACAGGTAGGAAGTCGAAATTTGGCATATTAGTTCGTTTTACAAATCATGTCAAACCATTTTCAGGGTTTTGCAGAATGCATCTCCTCAAAAGAGTTACATGAGATAGAGCTGTTTTTTAAAGATTACCTTAACGAGCAAACTACTACAGATGCAAAGTTGAAATTTTGCATATTAGATTGTCTTACAAATAGGCCAAATCATTTCCAGGAATTTTTGGAATTCACCCCCAAAGGTTGTTATGGTGTAAATTCTCTTTTAGCGCTTGGTACTGTGTGCACAAACCTTTAGTGCCGATACTCGGTTTGCGCCCATCGAAATTTGTTAGGTTGGCGATTACTTTTTTTGGTGGTGCTGGGATTATGCAAACTCATGGCGCTTCGGCCGTCATCTCATTTTTACAGCGAAGCTAGCAGCTTGCACGGTTTTTCGCATTCTATAATCCGATGGGGAAATTAGTCTGCTTTTAATTCTCTGTGTGCCCCGCGCCGTTTGGCGGAGTTTTGGTGTGCAAGCGAATATTAGGACATTTAAGTCCGCTCGGACTGGCGGAGTTAGTTGTAAACAACCTTCTGCAAAAAAAATTGGTGCACATGGCCCATATTCTTGGGGCGAGTTATTTTGAAGGTTTGTCAGCTCTACAGTGAAGCGCATGTCGCTTATTTAAATTATTTTCTAGCGGTTCCTACTAGCAGCCCTCAAACATTTCAATTTTAGTCCTAAAAGACAAACATTGCGATGAAATAAACAACAAAATTATATCTCTCTTGCCTGAATATGAAAAGCAATATTTGGGTGTGAATACAGTTGTATCACATAATGAAAACATTTTATAATTTTCTATGAAATTGTTAGATTATTTTCGACCTCTTTCGTTTCGCTCAAAATTACGTTTATTTGTCGCCCGAATTCTTACTGATTACGGCCCTGTACTAGTTTTATGTGAATTTATTTTGACGGGCGATCAAATGCTTGCGCCTCGCATATTTATTTCGTGACGTGAATTCCTTCTTTGATTTCGTATTGCTGACACTGTATATGAGCGCCCCAAATTCTGTGCATCGCTTTTGTTGCCCTTGTAAATAGTTCTCGGAACTACGTCGTTTATGGCAAGCAGTGCCGTTTAGTTTCAAATCTCCGAATTACAGCGATAACGATAAGGCATTCTTTGTTCACAGTTCCATATAGATCGCTTTGTATCTCAACCTTCAACTTGCCTTCTGCCTGATGTAATTAAGCTTTCAAAATAAGGCTTACTGAAATCTTTGTTGTCACACATTTAAACACCGATTTCAGAGCTTAAATTTAGTTCTTGGTATTTTTTTAAGAGCCGCGCTGGTAATTGATACTTAAGCTCGTAAATTTTCCGTGCGTGGCTTAGTAGTGCATTGGAACCCTTATCTTGTGTTTCGTTGCCCGGGGCTTCTGGGAACTTTGCTTATTTTGCTAATACAGCTATGACATCATGCTGCGTGTAGTTGCACCAAGCTTGTGTAAAGGAAATAAAAATTGATAACTCCTTAGGGAATGAGGCATTTAAAATTAGTGGTTCCGGAGTTCTAAACTCTTTTCCGTCGTGTTCTTCACGCAGAGTCCAATTTGAAATGAAGAATCTGTACCCAGCTCTTGAGTAAACTAGACGTGGTGTTTGTTTTGCACGCTCGGGGGTCGCCTCGGCGATTCGCCGGGGGACCTTTTGAGTTAACCCATTTCGGTGCTATCCAGTTAAATTAATGTTTTGTGAAGGATTTCTGTTCTTTCCCCGCGAAACGCGTTGTGTGTGACTCGATTGACGTATCAGCGGGCGGCGTTTTTAATGTTCGTTAACCAACCCCAGAGTGGGGGAAAGTTATTTTGCACATGGTTGCACATCTAGTACAAGACGCCCTATGAAGCCCACGTAGTTTTCCCATAGTGAGTGGGGAAACGTCTGCTTTTTGCAAATTTTGCTACGTTCAGCCGATCTCGAGTTTTCTTGAATTCCCGGGGGACGACCGCATTCATTGTGAATTTCCTCTGCCCTCTTTTGGACCGCTGTCTACCGTTCCACAACCCTTGGGTCTACCTTGTTCTACACTGCAGGAAGCAATCACCACTCCCCAGCGTCCTTTGCAGCATCACCGAGGCTTGGACTTCCAATAGACTACCATGCCTGGGCTAAGGTAAAATTGTACATTGTTAACTATTTCTGTTACGCTTATCCAGTGCCGGGTGTGTTATTATCATTTGATTATTGCGCAGTGTGCGGAGTTATGAACATTGCGTACGTCTTTGTATTTTAATTATGTCAGTTGATCATTGAAGGCGGAAGCTTTACTCCTGCCAATATTTTAGTTGTTTATTCTTTGTAACTCTGTTTAGACTAAGTTAGTTCTTGCGTGGGATCCCCTTTTGTCCTCAGCTAGGGTGTCACCTTTTTGATAGCCGACTTTTGGCTTGATGTACTAAAATTTAAATCATTAAATTTCATTATTGGCTAAATTAATTATTGGTTTGATTTAAATGTGTGAACCTATTGAGTCTTCAACTAAAGACGGCTTTAGCCGAGTGTAATTTCATGTAAAGACCAGAGCATGCGATAGAACGCGTAAGTCCTTAAGATCAGGGGTGTTTTGTATTTTGTTATTAGCTTCCAGAGCGGTGGCCATCGAAGGTAAGTGACTTCGATTTTTGTGGCCACCCTACGTTTGCATCCGGCGTCGGTGCAGCTGACGAGTGACGCTGGAGTGGTGTAAAGCAACCTGGAGGACTTCTTCATAGCTACGTGGTATTTCTTGTTTTCGCTGCGTTAGCAATTCTCTGTTTAAAAACAAGTGGCGCTCCGAGCATTTTCCCCATTTATGAATTGAATTGTTAGGGATTAGAATAGGATAACCCCTGTCGGTTTCGTTAAGTTTGTCGAACCACGCCTTCCCGAGTAAGCTAGTTGAGGGTAACAGAAGCCGAGCATCTGCTTCGAGACATTTTTAGATCTGTGTCTTTTAGGAAACCGGCAAACCCTTCTAACCCTAACCCAACCCGCTCTTTGACGTTGAATACATGCAATGTCGATTCATTAAGATTATACCGTAACAAAATTTCTAGATTTGTTAAATTTCAATGGAATATTTCCACATTGCTTAACACTAAAAATAGGATCAATAGATATTCCTTTGAAAAGTTTAAATGTGTCTACTGGTTTAATAGATGAGATAAGATTAATGTTACGCAATTTATTTGAGAACTGCTTAGATTTGGTATTAAATGGACAAGCCTCAAGACGGGCAGAAGAGTATTATTACCGCGTATAGATTAGCACATTTTAATATTGCACAACCTTTTTGTTTTCGGAAAAGAACTTTTTCTGTGAGCCTATAATTTGCGATGACAATTAATAAATCACAAGAACAAACTATGGATAAAGTGGGAATATATCGCATTTGTCACAACCAGTATTTATCCATGGCCAAGTATATGTAGCAATATCACGTGTGAGTAGTTTTAAAGACTTAAACATTTCAATTTTACCTAATGGATCCTGCCACACGTTACAAAGAAGTTTTGTAACTTGCAAAATCTTTTGCAACGGGTCGACAAAATTTTTTTAATTATTGAAAGATTAGGATACAAATTTCTATCTATTGTCACGTTTGAATGTGAAATGCCAAAGTAGGTTAATTCTCCCCACACGTAAGCACCGTTTTAACAGATTGCGAAGACTAAATTAATGTGTCTTAAGCTTAAGAAGGAGGAGTCCCAAAGAGCGCATGGCAAAAACCACTGCATCAGGCGCTTACATCTTGTTTTCAGTTCTTTTTATCTAGTGGTGTAACTATCGGTGTGCGATGCGTGCAGTGGCACACGGGCGCAGTTCCCTCGGAGACGGCAAAAATTATGTAATAATACGAGCCCCGTCCAGCTTCAGTTGGCCCACACACAAAATGTGTAGTGTTGTTGGCATTTATCGCTGAAGGAACAAAACCAGCAGCTACGATGTAATATCTAAGAGAAAATATGCTATTTAGAGGAATATAGGAGAAATGTGGGTTTAATGGAACGTGTAAAAAATCGAAAATATTCAAAAAACCTGTGCAAGAATTCAAACAAAGGCTCCAGAACATTTGTGATAATTTCACTCCAGAGAAGTGCCAGAATCTAGTAAATACTTTGCCGAGAATAATTGAAGCAATTATTAAAAATAAAGGTGATGTTACTCAGTGGTAGAATGACCATATCATAGAACTGTTCCAATTATTGTAATTAGTTCCGTTATTTTTGTGTAATATATTTTCAAAATGTTATTTTCAAAATAAAAATGGATAATTATACCACTATTAGTTTAAAAGATCTTCAATACACGCCAATAACTGAAATTTTATCGGGTGGGCCAACTGAAGCTGGACGGGGCTCGTAATAATCTTATTCCACGACCGGGAATAAATCCAGTTTCTAGGATACAAACAGCGTGACAGAGATACCACATTTTCTCCCTAATGAGATAATATGAATATTATCTTTCCAGGGAGTTTTCATTCTAACAATATAAGAACAATATAAGAAATGTTAGTTGTCATGGTATTCATAACAAACACAACTCAAAGGCTACTAAATATTGCAGTAATATTCCGATTTATGGCGATGGTTTGTTTACGGAAACACTTGCTTTTCATCTTGCGATTCCCAGTTATGGAGAAAATAGTATATACACCGCAGGAGAACGCCATTTTTACTTCCTTTTACTATAAAGGAAGTATTGGATTCACCCCAAAAATTCGAAATTGAGTTTTCAACGGATCTTCACGTTTTAGAGTCTCTTGAATAAAAAAAACATGATTTTGTTCATTGGTCTGTCTGTGTGTCTGTCTGTGAACAGAATATCTCAAAAACGGAAAGAGGTATGGCGTTGAAACTTCATATATAAGTTTTGTGTACTATGTAGATGCGACAGTAAGCTTTTGAAGAAAATTGCATAACCGGAAGTAGGTGTTTACTCTAGTGATTTTTCAGTTTTTTTCGATTTTTTCAAAAACGGCTCTAACGATTTTTTTAAACTTTATATTTTTATAAATTTTTTAATGTGTATTTTTGTGAGATAGGTGATTTTCCAGTTGAATACTTCTAAAATGGGTTTCTTTTGTTTTTTTTTCTATTTTTTTTATTAACTCCTATTTTAAATAGAACACCCGGTATATTATTACATTTTTGAATTCAGCTTAAAATTATAGAAAACATTTGTCTCTTGAACTAACTCTATTTTGTACCGTTTTTGTAAAATTTGTAATTTTTGAAAATTTTTGACAAATGCTTAAAAATTTAAAATCAAATTTTTGGCTAATTATAAGATCACTGTAAAAGGAAGTTGTGTGCGTGTATCACACCAGATTTTTTCTCGCTGTATCTGTAGACCCAGAGCTTTGCCTTTGGGCTTTTAAAACTTACATCTAGGGAAAAATTATGATTTTCTATCCCGCGGTGTATAATGTACTATATGTATATTTTAAAATTTGTATTTCACTCCATTTTTATTTTGTAGTTTTGGAATATTGCAATAAGCGAATGTCATTAGGTCATTACCTATTTTATGTTTGCACTGTATTAAAAGCAGTTTGAGTTGCAAACCGGTTATCAACATGTGCGACGTGAAGTGGTGAAATTGGCTACTTCACGAGGATTCGAATCCGATTTCAAAATTAAAAGAACAAAAGTGATAATAAAGCATTTCGATGAATCAAGTGTAGGTTTCAAATTTCCCGATTCTGAAGAAAAATTTCGCGTAACTGAGTCAACTTCCGTAATCGATATAAACAAAGAAACAATGTCAGTTTGTTCAAAGTTTTAAGTTCACATTTTTTATTAACTTGCCTGATGACTACATTCTTTAAAACCTAGCCATTGCAAGAATATAGGGAAATGACCTGATATAGATTTTCCAAAACAAATTTCAATATTTCGATCATCACACATCAACTAAATCCAAACGTTTTCCACCACCAAAGACCTTTCAACATTTTTCTTGGCCAATTGGACCACATTAGCCAATTTTCGTGATATACTAAGCAAAAAATAATAATGACCTACATTCCATCGACGTTTTAATTTAAATATAGCAATGATTTTTAATTTTAATAATCGCAAAGGAGCAGAACAGAAAGTATTCAAACTCAACACAAACACAAAATGTACATAAGAGTTAAAAAACGAAACACGATCATTTATTTAATAATGAAAAAAATAAGCATGCATCAGATCCACAAATCCATGTGTATTTCTTGTAAATGTCCACAGAAAAATATCTTGTAAAATTGCGAGTTTCCACTTTATTTTGCAGGTTGAAATTTAATCCAAGTTTTTATTTTAACATTTTCAGCTATTGGTAGACTTTTAAAATTAATGTTGCTAATACTTAGTTATGCTATTCTCAGCTAACACTGCAACACAAAAATGCAAGAACGTCCTTGCCCGCTGGCATTCATTTTCAATAGCAAAGATTGCACATTTGGTTTATAGGCACGCCGGATGCTTTACGCTCGGATCGCACTATATTTCGGAAGCGCAGTATTTATAAGTAAGGCTGGATCGGCTACAACATTGTTTAGCTTTTGCGTTACATTGAAACTGTGATGCTCGAATCTGCAGCGTCAGCGTTTTCGCCCGTAATTGCCATATTTTGGGCCCTATTTCGAATTGCTCCCTACAGTTGCCAGCGGCTCCGTGCAGCGAGTATGTTGACGCATAACTCACGCTATGTGTTTTAAGCCGTAATGAATAGCTACCTCAGATAATAAAACATATTTTAAATTATAGAATCTTCTTTTTAATGCCATTTAGGCTGTTGACGACTGGGAGGCTAGCGCCCGTGCGCCTCTAAGGGGCAGCCGCCACTGATATATGCATAATTTGTGTTATTTCTCACACGATCTGTAACCACAGCATCAGCCAAAAGATACTTTTGGAAGATGAAGATAATTAGAAACTATTTGCAAAATAGAAAGACGCAATTTTCTTTGAAAAGTTTGCCTCAATAAACATTGAAAATTGTAGAGCCGTTTCCAAAACGTAATAGAACTATTTGCTAGAATAAAATTCAGAACAAGAGAACTATAGGATGGGGTAATTAATGCTAGTATTTTAGTTAGTAGGTACCTATAGTTGTGCACAGTTAGAACGTGGACGCATTCTTAAAGTACCTATCTAATATGTTCATTAATATTATGTTCTGTGTTGTGAATTTTAATTTGTCGGTTCCGTTTTGTCAATAAATAGGCAATACGTATTATCATATACAGGGTGTCAGGAAAGTCAACCGTGTCACTTCTGGAGATGCTAGGGGACGCTATATGGAGTCGAAAAGTCCTAATCCATTTTTGGCTTAGAAGCATAGTTTTCGTAGAAACGAATGTTGAAAATTAAAAGAAAAAGTTGAGAACTGCTGTACTTTGCCTAAAAATGGATCCATTGGCTGCCAACATTGGTAAAACATTACAATGAAGCGTTTTTATATATGGTATTTATATTGGACTCCCATATGTATTCTACATTGGCGATCAATATTTAACCTTCATTGGTGACAAATATTTATTCAACATTGGCCACCAATATTTATCCTATGTAGATGACAAATATAGTACCCTAGCAGCGCAGCCTCATTGGAGCCATGTTGGCTGCCAACATTGGCAAAACATTGGAATGAAACGCTTTTATATATGGTATTTATATTGAACTCCAATATGTATTCTATATTGGCCATCAATATTTATCCTACATTGTTGAAAAACACTGAATCTACATTCTTGACCAATATTTATTCTATATTGATAATTCATATTTATTCTTTTTAGATCCTTCTCAAAAATTGAATAAACGGAGTTTTTTTAAAATGACTGCTTTAAACCTTTTTAAAATGAAGTATCCATGGAACAGAATAATAATTTGTTACAGAATAACAATAAAGTAAACGGCTTACTATAATTTTTGGATAAATTGTGGACGATCTGGACTACATTATTGCCATTTTTTGTTCTGTTCCACGGCTACTTGATTTTAATGGGTTTAAAACAGTTATTTTGTAAATACCTCCTGTTATTTTCGTGTCATAAAAAATGTATCGGAGTATTTTTGTTGAGAGTTGAATTTGCGTCGATTGGTACAAAAAATCTACATTTTTGGAAATAACTCGAGAAGTAAATGCTTAATGCTTATGCCCTTAATTTGGTCCACCCTGTATAGTTCATTTATAATTTACAAATATTAAATACTAGATATTTCAGTCAATATACAGAAATGCAATATTTTTCTAAGTATAATCATGGGTGAGATGTTAAAAATACATTTTTTTTAATATCCAATCAACTATATAATTATAATGTTATAAAATATACATTCACAAAATAATTTTTATACGGTCGTTAGCCGTTGCCAAAAAGAGTGATACAGACTTTCTCATATCTGTATCTGGCACTTCCGGGAAACGGCGTCGCACGGCAGCTGTAACAAAAATTAACACACTATACATCTTACATTTTAAAATATATGGAAAACAACTTACTAACAATAACGTTGTAAATTTTCAAGGTACAAAAGGGCAGTTTTTTCTTTTTTCCAAGTCCTGAATACAACGTTGTTACTTCTGGGGATAGAAGTTTTTTCATAATATTATATATTTATTAATATAATAACAAAATAAGAATAAAAGTAGTACTCACCTTAAAGATTTATTTCTAAGGGCGAAAACTTGCGGAAAACGTTCAGTCACAGGTCGCAAAGAGAAGTGTGGCATCGAAATCGAGTAACATTTGAAGCTTTAAGAGCCCGACAATTACCCTCTCGTAGAAGCAGGTAGAAATGTGGCTGAGAACTAAGCTTGCCGACCTTGAGACGACAATCTTTCTAAGTGTAATAATGGAAATAATCACGGGGGTGAGGACAGAGGGGCCATTGGCACTTAAATTGCCGTGAAAGAATTAAAAAATTGCACTAAATGTATAAAAATTGAACAACCAAATACTCTTCAATGTAGGTATAATGAGTACTTCAACTGGATAGAAATACATATAGAGAAATCTATTTTTTATTTTATTAACCACAATAATTGCGTAATACAGTGGAATCTCGAAGGGACAGGAAAAGAACTTGAACTTGGAGGGAGCAACTATAAGTTGCATACAAGTGTATACAACATAGAGCATGTTTACTAAACACATATCATAATTAGATTACTAATTAAACATCGACATTATGTCTTGATTGTCCATGAAATTCTTCGGCTTTTAATAAAATTAAAAGTTTTGACTTCTCATCCTTTTAAACTGTAATTCGCCATGGCCTAAATTGCTGCAGCAATGAAAACAGTTCTCTTAACATTTTTAACCCTCGCAGTATTGATGAATATTTTTGATTCGATACATTTTTGATAATGTGTTCCAGCGAATTCGAAATTCATTTGCAAAAAGACATAAGAATTAAATAGGCATTATTATTTAAGTCGTTTTATTGGCATTTACAATATAAATAACCAATTTTGTAATATGAACATTATTATTTATATAGGAACTACCAACAAATTAGTATAGGTTTCGTTACTTTTCGTGACTAATGTTTGCCATCTATATTTCTATCAGACAATATACATAATGGAAATATATAAATTATGAAAACCATAATGCAATTTCAGCCATTTTGTAATTCATACTTTCTTAATTTGTAGTGCCAGAGGGAATTCATTTGTAAGCTTTTTACGATGCCGAAGTCTTTATTTACTGTAAATAGAGAATCACACTACTTGTCTGTAATGATACGGTCTTTATTGCCACATGCGCTACGAATATCCGTAATGCTATCGTTTAATGTTAGCGGTAAAAGTCAAATCTCTGTTTTCTAGACTTGTTAGTGCATTAGGAAGTAGGGAATAATTACCAGAAATAAATTCTGAATAGTTTTGTAAAAGTTTGTTGTCGCTTCAAGTGAAGTCGCCGAATCTCTATCAACATTTGTAGGGATACGAAAATTTCTTCACGTTCAGTTACGAACGATTTCACTGACCTATGATTCATAAAATATTCTCTTTGTTCAGAAAAACGGTAATAGCATTTTCTAGGAATATATATATATTTAAACTGTGTTCGGCCATTGGTAAGTAATTGGAGAAGCTGAAAATATGGCTATGTCTCAAATATAAATTAACGTCGTGTATATATTAAGTTGAAGTAGCATGAAGATAAATTTTATATAAATATTCCATTGTTGGAAGTCATTCTAGATAAATCCAACGTAGGGCCCACATTGCTTCACAATATTGTAAAATAGTAGCCTGCCAATATTGAATCAAGATGAGTTTTGCGTGAATATTCCAATATTGGAGCTAGATAAAAAAATTTACATCGTCACAATATTTTCTGAAGCTAGGAATCCATTATGGTCTTCCTAGACAAATCCGATGTAGGGCCCACATTGCTTTATAATGTTGGAAATATATAGGAAATTTATATGGTAACAATAATGTCTGGAGCTAGGCATCCCATTACGGTCTTTCTAGATAAATCCAATGTAGGCACCATATTGCTTTAGAATATTGGAAATATGTAGGAAATTTATATAGTAACAATATTGTCTGGAGCTAGGCATCCCATTATGGTCTTCCTAGATAAATCCAATGTAGGCACCATATTGCATTATAATATTGGAAATATATAGGAAATTTATATGGTAACAATATTGTCTGGAGCTAGGCATCCCATTATGGTCTTCCCAGATGAATCCAATGTAGGCCCCACATTGATTCGCAATACTGAAAAATAATAGGCTAACAATATTGTATCAAGATGGGTTTTACGTGGCCAATATTGGCCAAGTTTCCAACATTGGAAACAGATTGGAACAATATGGTTCCAAGATTTTGTGCTGCTAGGGGAGGCTTGACGCAGTGTCTTGAGATAGGCTGGGAAAACAATTGTCACATATGACGTCTACATACATAATTTATTAGCTTTTAGAACACTTTTAAAACGGAATTTTAAATCCAACAATGAAGACAAAATATCAACGTACTCACAGACCCAACATCGCCAGAACACCATACGCAAAAAACATATCAGCATACTCCTGCACGGTGTATATTTTTACTACAAAAGTCAAACACGCAATTATTTATTACATTGACATTAATTGACAAAAGACAACAAAAACACAAATACGCAGTGGGTACCATACAGCGGTTCACAAAATTAGCGGTACCTATTTCAACAGTGAATTCTGAAGAAATTATGCTTCTAAGTCAAAAATGGATTAGGACTTTTCGACTCCATATAGCGTCCCCTAGCATCTCCAGAAGTGACACGGTTGACTTATCTGACACCCTGTATAATACCATAAAAACTATTTATTTAGGGCCGATTCTACAATGCAAGTATATACCTGGAATAAGCTATCCGAGATATAATTGTCATAGTTTTCTTTGTTACAACTATCGTTTCTAGGGTATTTATTCCCCGGCTAACTTTATCCTTGGATTGTAGAATCGGGCCTTAATTAGGGTTTGATACGGACATATGATCTAATTTAGAATATTCATTCATGAAATTCGAATAGCGATTGGACAAGTCAGGGTTCTAGTCGATTAAATTAAAAGATTATTTATTTATTTATTTAATTCGCACTCAGCCAACAGCCGTTAGGCCAATTATAGACGTCGCTGTGCAGTTATGAGGACTTCCAACCCCACTAACGACTGTCATGATGTTGTATGACCGCCGGGACCAACTTTTTTCCGTGATAGCCGTACCACGAGGCGCCGAGAGATGCAGCCGTGGAACTCCCATCCAAGTTCTGACCAGAGACAGCTTTGCTTAACTCTGCTGATCGAACGTGGACGCTTGTTCAAGCTACACCACTCCACCACCATTATCGGAAAATATCAAGAGCTTAAACACCGTCACAAAGTTGAGGTGACACTGTCAAATTAATTTCTTAATGTCAAACATGAGCTGAAAAAAACACTAACTTGGTGTTTTGCAGTGATTATTTCCTTCATATCTATAATAATGCGTAATCACCATGGTTTTTGTCAGTTTAATAACGACAAAAATTCAAACGTCAAAATTTAACCGCGGTTAAAAATGTGTCAAAATTTAATCGCTTGTGAATAATTTGATGGTTTTTAAAGGTGCTTCACCAACTGTCTATTTATTCAGGAAATAATCACACCGAACATCCCGAGTGCATGTAAATTAGCCTGAATACATTTTGACGATTTTCCGTCAGAATATTTTACTCTGAAGAAATATATCTTGTAAATTTTCCGCCCGAAAATTCTCCGTGCTACGCACTCGAAATTCTTGTTGAGAGGCAAGTTTACTTGACAAATTTCTTAGCAAAACATTCTGACAGAAAAAGTCAAAATGTAATCGGTTATTTTAATGCATTTGGGATATTACTGTTGATTATTTCCTGCCTATCCATAATAATGCACAATCACCATGGTTTCGGTCAGTTTAATAATGACAAAAATTCAAACGTCAAAACTTAAAGGCGGTTAAAAATGTGTCAACATTTATTCGCTTGTGAATAATTATAACATGATTATCAAAGGTGGTTCACTAACGGAAATTTGTCTATTTATTCAGAAAATAATCACGCCGAACATCCGGCGTGCATGTAAACTAGCCTGAATAATTTTTGACGATTTTCTGTCAGAATGTGTTGCTCTGAAGAAATATATCTTGTAAAATTTCCGCCCCAAAATCCGTCGTGAAACGCACACGGGATTCTTGTTGAGCGGTAAATTTACTTGAGAAATTTCTTAGTCAAAATTTACTGTTGAATAAACACTAAGTATGTGTAAACGAGTGCTATTGGCAATTGTGATTGGGTGCATGTATTAGTCAGTAATTAACCCTTGTTTGCTTTTTGAAAAAATAGTTCTTTGCATACCTAGGCACTAAAGTTCAACTTTGTATCACGAATGTGGAATTTAGTTGCCGAGGCCGCAGGGCCCAGGCAAATACACCACATGAACATTACAACTGAATGATGGGTAATTGTAAATTGCTTTAATGGAATTTAGTGTATCTAAAATTATAAACATTTTATTTCGTAATATTTATTGTAATTGAATAATTTTTGCAGAATTCTCACTTATAATACTATAAGTACCCAAAGTTATGCCGATTCTTTTTGGGGTATCACGATAGTCCACTGCGTTTGGGTACGCAATTGCAGACGCAATGGACATGAGTGATACCACCCCAAAAATAATCTACTTAACTTTGACTACGAATAATATTCGGAGGACTATTCAGTGAACCAAACCCATTTTTCAAATTAGAAAGATTCAAGATTTAGTTACACATGTTAAAAAAACAATTTTTTTATTACACCTGCATCAGAATCGCCGTTTAAAACACGCCTGAGCGTGCGAATACAGGCGATTAAAGCTCGCCGAGCTTTAAAGGTAGTCAAGGAAACGATTGAATGCAACAACGGACATGGACGCGACAAAAACGTAAATAATTCTTGTAACTATAGTAGCAATATTATTATGCCCTCTCGATTTATCAAGACAAAAATTATTTCCAAGTTTTTAGTGCGTAATTTATTTCCAGTATTGCAGGTATAATAAATAATAGCGTAAAGTATTCGTGGATAACTGGTCTTTAAAACACTTGCTCTATTTCGAGCACTCCGGCTACGCCGTCGTGCTCGAAAACTCGCGCGTGTTTTAAAGACCTTGTTATCCACTCATACTTTAATATACTAGTATAAACATCTGCAATAAATATTTGAATTTGTTCAAAATAGTCACTTGAGTACTAGTACAACAGTCGCTGCAATTCGGTACTAGTAGTAGTTAGTTAGTTAGTACAGACAGATCAATAAAAAAACCAATTAGGGCAGGCTGTCATATGTGTTATACGTTTGGCAGTAGTTACTGAAGTGTATTGTCAGTCTATGTCAAATTCGAGATTAAAAGGTTAGGTTTTGTTTGCTGTTTGACACAGACTGACGTAAAACTTAACCTACAAATCTCGAATTTGACATAGACTGACAATACACTTCAGTACTTCCAAACGTATAACACATATCACAGCCTGCCCTAAATGGTTTTTTTATTGATCTGTCTGTATCACTACAATAGTCACTACAATTTATTTTGGTTGGCTATGAAATGCAAAATCTGACGTTTTCATTGGTGCACTTTTGATAGATAACAGATGAACTGAATAGTCACTTATAATACCATGAGTAGTCAAAGTTATGTCCACTATTTTTGCGGTGGTATCACGAATGTCCATTGCGCTTTGGTACGCTTAGGACGAGTGCGCTAGCACGAGTCCTAATCCCAAGCACAATGGACATGAGTAGTGATACTACCGCAAAAATAATCTACTTAACTTTGACTGAGAATGGTATTGGAGGGACTATTCGTCGAACTGAAACCATTTTTAAAATTGGTTTATACTAAAATTGAGTTATGCGCGATTTAATTTCCATAACGACAGTAAACAAACTTTTGGTATTCATAACGACAGTAATAGTATATTACAGCCCGAGATGGGAAGTGTTTCATTACTTTCGAGAGATTAGTTAGCTGATTGAGACGCGAAGCGTCGAAATCAGCTATTATCTCGAGACTAAGGAAACTTCCTGTCGAGGTTTGTATACTATTTTATTCGCAACCACTTTATTCTAAACAATAATTGAAAAAATTATTATATTATGATACGACAGGTTGTGACGCGCATGAATAGATCAACGAGATTCCCAGTGTCCCTACCTACTCAGCAGTCGGGAATGTACTTCCCGCACTTGAGCGGGAAGTGAGTGCGGGAAGTAGCGGGCTGAAATGTACGACTTCCCCCACTCAAATGAGGTCAGGAATGTTAACATTACATATATGGTTGCGAATAAACAAATTTTTGATATCCGTCAAACTTGTTGTGATTTTTTTGGTGTGCTTATTCTGTGAGATTTCTCAGTTTCTCTTCGACAATCTTGAGATGGCTGCCCTCCAAAAGAGATTTGGGGATAAGACCGAAGAGGAAATCGACCGGGACATTGAAGGCATCACACCAGTAAACACCAAGAAGTCGCAGGCCTGTGTATGGAAGCAGTTTACTGGATTTTGTGACGAAAAAGGATACAGTTTTAACGAGAAAACGACACCTGAAGAGGTAAATAACATTTTGAAAAGTTGGGCGGTGAGCATGAAAAGGCAAAATGGGACAGATCGGTCGTTAAACATATATGGAATACCACTGCTAAATTAATCGAAGACCAGTATTTTAAGAGTTGGAAAATTAAAAGAAATCCTTTTTCTGACTTGGTCTTCCAATCAGCGAGGGCTGCTAGAGACGCAAAAAAGAAAAGAATTACAAGTAATACCGGGTAAAAGGAAGAACAGCGCGGTTCCTCTCACTGAAATTGAATACGGCAAAATGGTCTGTAGTTTTGACGACAACACTCCAGAGGGGCTCCAGAAAAAGTTTTTTACGATTGCTTCTAATGAATTGGCATGGCGAGGTGGAGAGGGCGTTAAAAGTCTTGTCCAGGCGCGTGCTGGGACTCTACAGAGGGCCCGGACATTGAAATTTTGGGAAAGGCCCATAAAAAATACCCATGGAAAAATTTTATTTATTTCAAAGTTGTAGGATATAAAACGGTAGAACTTTAATCGCGAAATCTTATATATATTTCTAAAAGTCCTGACTGACTCACTGACTCACTCACTCATCAACGCCCAGCCCAAACCCTTGGACCTAGAAAGCTGAAATTTTGCACAGAGGTTCCCTTTATGATGTATACAAGGAATAAGGAAGGATATTTCGAAATTCAACCCCTAAAGGGGTAAAATGGGGGTTCCAATTTTGTATGGAGAAATAATATTAAATAGACATTTCGACTTGAAACTTCGTAGGAGTACTCCTAAAAACAAATAATCAAACACGTATTTCGTGATTTTCCGAAAATCAACCCCTTAGGGGTTGAAATGGGGTAAGTAAACCTAAAAATCGATATGGGTGTCGTTATTGAGGTTTTTTGGGTGGTTGATTGCGAAAATTACATTTATTTTTAAGTCCAAGACGGTGAACATGACATAAGGGAAGAAAAGGGAAGGGACGGGACTAGACTGGACGGAACGGGACGGACTGGACGGGACGGGACTGAGCGGGACGGGACTGGACGGGAAGGGAAGGGACGGAACGGGACGGGACGGGGCAAAGCGGGATGGGGCGGGGCGGGACGGGTCGGGGCGGGGCGGGACGGACGGGACGGAAAGGGAAGGAAAAGGATGGGATGGAAGGGGAGGGGATGGGATGGAAGGGGAGGGGCGGGACGGGACGGGAAGGGACGGGACTGGACGGGAGGGAAAGGGGCGGACGGGACGGGACGGAAAGGGTCGAGACGGGGCGGGGCGGGGCGTAACGGGAAGGAAAAGGATGGGATGGAAGGGGAGGGGATGGGATGGAAGGGGAGGGGCGGGACGGGACGGGAAGGGACGGGACTGGACGGGAGGGAAAGGGGCGGACGGGACGGGACGGGAAGGGTCGAGACGGGGTGGGGCGGGGCGTAACGGGATGATACGGAAAGGAAAGGGAAGGAATGGGATGGAAGGGGAAGGGACGGGACGGGACGGGAAGGTACGGGACTGGACGGGAAGGGACTGAACAGGAAGGGACTGAACGGAAAAGGCAGGGACGGGACGAAAAGGAACGAGACGGGACGGGACGGAAAGGGAAGGGGAGGGAAGGAATGGGATGGAAGGGGAGAGGCGGGACGGGACGAGACGGGACGGGGCGGAACGGGACGGGACGGGACGGAATGGGACGGTACGGAGACGGGGACGGAGAAAGGGACGGGGACGGAGAAAGGGACGGGGACGGGGATAGGATGGGATGGGATGACAGAAAATAATTAGTCATTATTTAATACACAAATAACGAACCTCGCGCGAACGAAGTCGCGGGTAAAAGCTAGTATAGTATAAACAGTAATTGGTGTCGTAGAATTAGGTAGGATTACAAAACTCAAAACTTAATAAATAAAATGTATTCAAAAATAATAGTTACTGAATGTCGATGTCGAGTGTAGCTTGAACAAGCATCCACGTACGGCTGAGTACAAAATAAAATAAAAATAAATAAAATAAATAAATTAGTCACGAAAGAAAAACTTTAACCGCGACGCCCGTGTGGGTCGTCCAATACAACTTTTTATCCATTGCCTCTATTAAATCTCTTTAACTTATTTTTTCTTCTGAATGTTTTTACACTAACATGATATTTGATATTAATAACATTTAAAATATACAAGCAAGTCTTTAATTAGTTGCTATGTATCCATAACAATTATTTCTCCTCGACTTTTCTATTTTTCCCTCACTAGTGACTGACTAATGATGAACTTGTTTTATTTGAAATAACTGTAGTAATATTTTTAGTTTGAGAGGGTGTTGGATAATAGCTATTTATGTAGAAAGTACATAATTTGAGGAGTCTATTTTATGCCCGAGATAGTTTTGTAAGCTAGGTCAATAATAGTTATTAATGTATTAAGGGCATAATAGATTAATTATAGTCGAGAAAATGTTTAAAGGGCTTTAAATTTCTCGATGGTTCTAAATAACGTGATTATGCACGTGGAACATACAACATTTTATTTTATTTTACTTTTGAAATGTACACAATTAAAGGATTCAGACTACTGCGTCATCGTTGTGCTGGAGCTGTGAATATTTGGTGTGCTATGGTTTTTATGCAGATTGTTGGTGTTGCTATACTATATTGTTAACCTTTATTATACTGCCTAGCAACTTTATAGACCCTCAGGCCATAACAGTCATATTACGCCCGCTATTAAGAGCCAGCATAGTTATGTATGTACCAAGGGCAATATGAAGATCTTTATGCATTTTCGAAGGCGATAAGTTTACAAGCCTGAGGGTCTCTGGCCCGAGGGTTTATGTCGCCCGAGGGCTATACACATCAAGTAAGGCCCATGGCGCATACACTGTTTTATTTTCCACTTTGAATACGCAAATAACTTGGGAGCTTGCCCGCCCGAGAGGGCATTATGAGCGGGCGTTATATTACGCCCTAGGGCATTATAGTCTACTTTATATACCTCTTATCACAAATATAAGCAAAAAATCAGTGGAAAATAGAACAGAATTATCGTTTTAAAATTAAATAAAGTCAAATTATGTACTAGCTGTATAAAAAGGTTTATATTCGACTGCTAAAACTGAAAAAAATCGAGTTTATACGTTTGACGTCTATTCTGTAACAGAAATAAATTTGACATTAGAGTGGCTTGGCGGATCTTGACAAGCAGCGCAGAGTTACCAAATGTTCTTACAGCTGCGTAAACGAGTAATTAATAAATTTAGTTTAGAAAATAAATTTGCACAAGATATTTGCTTAAATTGGATTGTGAGAAGAAACTTTTATAGGTTAGACTCAGATGCCGAATTCGCTCAATTTCCCAAATATAATACTCAGTACGAGAATTGCGTAAAACCTAAATTCGCTCAATTGCCGAATTAATTGCCAAATTCTTGCTCAGTTGCAGTATTGGCCAAATTAATTTCGGTAATTGGGCCAATTTCGCATCTGAGTATTATACACATCGAATACAGTAGAACATAAATTATACTTGCATATAACCACAAATACATACGATACACAACGAATGCATTTCACATTGCGAAAACAGTGTCTACAATGAAAGCTATAAGAGGGGACTACATTTGCCAAGGGAATTTCATCTTCAAAGTCAGTGTCAAGACTTTATTCATTTTCTTGCCCTTGTTTATCTTGATCATGTTTTTAGCTTTATCTGTCTCATAAATGTTTTTAAAATGTCTTTTTGGAAACTGAGGCCACAGTTTGGCAAACGTCATTAATTTTTCCTTCAATTGTTTTTGCTTTTTAGAGGGCTGGAATAACTTCACAAATTCTATTGAAGGAGTTTATTGGCATACTTTGACTAATTTCAGGAAATCTAGGACGATTCAAGATTCTAAATCATAAAATAATCAATGATCCACAAATCTGGTGGCTATACTGACTATAATTTGGTCCCTCACAACATTATTAACGTGGTCAAACGAAAGTGATCTTCATTTTGATAATTTATATATTTTTTAAAGAACAGACTATTGTAAGAATAGTCCTAGGTCCCGGTAACTCAGGGCCTACCGGGAAATGCCCGGTAGCCCGGCGGGCTAGCACGCGCCTGGTCTTGTCCATTATTTTCGACCCAAAACTGATAACTTTGGTAATGAAACTGGAAGAATTGAATACAACCCCATTTTTTCCAAAACGGTACAAGGAGGTGCACAACACCTCACAGACAGCAAGTGGCGTATACCGAATAAAGAAAATCCTGACGCATGCCCTATAAGGTAAAATGTGGTAAATGTTATTCATAGCCAGTTTTTATTTGTATAGATTGTACCGCAAGCTCACTTCTAAAAGGGGTAATAATATCAAAACAGAGCGGATGTTTCTAACACCCAACCCCAACATCAAATTGGTGATATAAGAATTCTCCAGCAGGAGTAAATGAGGTTGGGAAGTGGATCAAGTCCGCGGCGGAGGCGGTGGGCTTAAACGTTGCAAGAAAAAAATCTGCAATCACTCCATTTGATCCTCTGCAGTTTCTCGGTTGGCAAAAGCGGGAATTGGGGAGCAGCAGTTAATGAAGATTACCGGACACAGCAACTCAAATTCTATCAAATCGTATCTTGAATTGGATGTAGATCATCATGAGACCATTATAGAAAAAATGAGACAAACTACCACTACTGCTAGAAGCGCTAATATGGCCAACGCAGTTGGAAATATTACTGAACCTCCAGGAACTTTTCTGCAACAATGCAGCAATGTCAGTTTTAATAATTGTACCTTTTCTTTTAATAAATAGATGTTGTTAGTATATGCTGTAACTTTTAATTACTTCAAAAAATTGTTGATTAAAACCACTAGTGAAAATTGTCGATTATTTTCACTAGTGAAAATTGTCGATATAGTTCATTTTTATTGGCTCGAAGACGTCAAATCTTGTATTTTTATTGGTCAGTTCTTGACAGATGGCAAGTGAGTTGAATAGTAGTTGTAATTGCTTGTTTTCTGCTCAACGATGACTGCACATATCCCTTAGCAACATTTGTACTTTTCCAACTACCGTGCTGTTTTCGAGTTAGAAGGTATGAGCCCGTATCTGCTAAACGAGTTGTAGATATTCTTCTAAGAGCATGACCCGTTTACGTATTTGGATTAGGTAATTTTAGGTAGGTAACTATTAAATGTGGTATTTTGTCAGAAGTAGGACTACCAATTGATAGAACAGGGCATATTTAAAGGATGTTTTGTGGCGAATATGTAATGGTCGTAAAGATCGATATAGTCTATAAATATTGATTGGATTTAAATCTTGGTACATTTTATTGGTAACTGTAAAAATTCGTCGCTTTCCAGAATCAGGCATGGTAATTATCAGTAAATATTATTTGCTGTTCATCATCTAACATAATTTTCTTAAGTTCGTCCATCGTGCACGCACCTGCGATTCTGAAAATCAAACAAAGCTGCAAAATGCATGAACTGAGTAAGTATTAATTATAACATAGCTTTACACTCATCAGCATTACGTTTCACATAAGTATTTTCTATCTGGAACTTCAGTCAGAAATGTATTTGTATCATATTTACTAAATATATTTGATTTTTTGGGTTTGCGCCTACGCCTGAACATTTAGAAATGTCAATGTTGTATGTCATTATGAATGTCGACTTTAGCATTAAATACGTGCTCCAAGTTGAGAATTTCAGAGGAGTTCTCGGAGTATGCGAGAAAGATATTATACTTGTAATTGGTTACATTATTATTTTTACTCCACTTTAAAAATGTTTGGAGACGTTTTTTGTAAATCGGAGTTAACTTTTTTTACAATAAATTTTCACATATAATCTCATAAGAGCATTAATTCTTTCCGGAAATTTTTTTGAGTGCGGTCCAACAACGTCGTATTAATTTGCCTGAGCGGGACGCGAGGGCAAATTAGGACGTTGTTGGAATGCACGAAAATAATTTCCGGATATGAATTAATGCTCGAATGCAGATTCGGTAAGAAAATCGTAACGCCACAAACCCTCACAGTTAGGTTGGTCTACCTACAAAAAATTTCCAAGAAATTTTTTTATTGTCTTGGTTACGGCTCGTGAACTAATTTTTCTATTGGTCATTAATGGGTGTCGTACGATTTTCTAGTGTATTATAGTTCGCCTATGAAAATGGTGAAATAAATATTTTGATAGTTAGCTAGCAAATTTTAGGAGGCATGTGTATTATTAAATCAGAAAACCAAAATGTTATAACGTGACTAATGACAGTGACATTTCCTAAATTATAATTATTAACAAATTCTGTGGCATATGGAAAAAGTTTTAAATTTGTCAGCAAAACGAGTTCATCTTTTTCAAGATGCAAAGTTAATAGTGAAAAATGGATATGATTCTTTAAAAAAAATGTAAGAATCCTTTCACTTCCGTTCACTGCAGAACTAACAAAAGTTTCTATATCGACTGTTGCTTATATAGTTTCCAAACAAAGGTTTCAACGAAAAGTTCAACAGCCAGGAAATATTCTTAGTAAGTTAATTAATATGGAAAAAAATTCCATCAGAAATGTGATTTATAGGATGTATAAAAATAAAGAGGTACCTACTCTAAACAAAATTCAAACAATATTAGTGGATTGTGATATTGATTTTTTATATAAAAGTGATACTTTACGGTCTATTCTTAAAGATATGGGTTTTACTTATAAAAAATTCAATAAAGGACTCAAGATAATGGAATCTCTTAGACTTACTACTCACAGAATCGAGTTTATTGCTTCTAAAAGAAAATTTTGATCAGAAGGAAAGGAGATTTTTCTATTTAGACAAAACGTGGTAGGATACCCATGATATTACACAGAGAGGATAGGTGGATTCATCACAAACATTTGATTTGGATACACCGGTTTCTTGTGGCAAACGTGTTATAATTTTGCATGCTGGAAGTAAAAATGGATGAGTTGATGGAGCACTACTACTCTCTGCTAAAAATATTTAAAATAGTTCTGCAGACTACCCCTGCGATATGAATGCAGAATTGTTTGAAAGCTGGTTTAAAAATACATTGATACCAAAATTACCAAAAAATTCAGTAATAGATAATGATTCGTAGGCACCACAGCCATCAAGAAGAGAAGATTCCAGATTCAAATAGTAAAAAATGTGAAATTATAGAATTTATGCAACATGGTTTAGAACTGCCAGCAAAATCTACAAAATTGTGGTGTTTAAAAACAATTTATGAAAAACAGTATCCGAAATCTGTTATAGATAATTTTACTCAAAAACATGAACATTCGGTATTGCCGCCGTATTACCGCATACTATATCCTATTGAACTTGTCTGGAGCCAGTTAAAACACAAAGTTCGAGCTTATAATACTTCACCAAATTTGAGCTTGAATTGAAAATTGAAACATTTGTCGATTATTAAATCACATTATGTTGATATTCTAGAATGTAATACAAATGCATAACCTAAACCAGTGTATAACTGTCACCGATTGTCATGTCAAAATTTAATTTGAATATTAACATAAAAACCAACACTTGTAACAATACATCTGCTACATCAATCATTAAGATTATAAAAACTTTTTGTTCTTGATTAAACATGTGCAATTTAAAATTTGATAATTTAAACAACTTGGTCACTTTCCACACTTATACTGTCCGTATGAGTGAGTAACCGTTAGTGTATTACTAGGTAACGAAGCTATAAAAACTGCAGAGTTGTAGAATAAAAAATTAAAGTGTATCCTGGGCACAAAACATAATTAAGTTGGCAGTTGTTAGATGTACATTTTTGACATTCCTTAACGGATATTTGAAAACGGGTAGTTATTTATAATTGTTTATACAAAATTTGTTTTTAAGCTGTAAACTTTCGCCCCTTTGTTAAGTGTAAAAATTTGGTTCGATACCCTCATGACTCGACTGCTTTTATAATAGTAGCAGTTTAGGGTTTTCTTATCTTTTTTGTTTAGAAAAATTTAAACCTTACAAATGCTAGGGCAAACGGATGCAACATGTTTGCTGTACAAAGAATGTAATTAGCATTTAACTCCAACATAATCAGAAAAGTGATGTATTTATTACTTCATTAGTATACCGGGTGACAATGAGAACAGGGCCATGTTTATATCTGCTTTATCAATTGATTCAGATTAAATTTTATATGAAGATACTAGAGATAATTTCTGATTGACCGATAAATATAGTCAAAATGGCCGACTTCCGGTTTTACCGGAAATGATACCAACTTTGATTTTTTAAACGGATCACCCCCGTATATTTTGTTTGTCGGAATTTACAACAAATTATATAAACTAGTCTCGCCAAATTTTCAGCTTTTCAAACAAAAAAAAATTTTTTTTCAACTTTTATTTTCTACGATAAAAGAACAAAATTTGTTAAACACGTTTTTTAAGAAAAAGTCACTTTTTTAAATGGCACCTACTAAGGACCATCTTGCCATTAAATAGCAAATTTAATTACCAATCTAATCATATGCATCATATACTACTTTATCTTTATATAAAATTGAAGAATAATTAATTTATAGTTCTTTTAAAGATTTCTGTGTAATACCGAAGCAGATTCGGCAGCACTTTTGTATGTAATTTTAGTCGTAGATTGCGAAAAACGTAAAATGGATGATCCATTTAAAAAATCAAAGTCAGTGTTATTTCCGGTGAAACTGGAAGTCGGCCATTTTGATTATACTTGTATGTCAATCCGAAATTATGTCTAGTATCCTTGCATCAAATTTCATCCAAATTTATTCATAAGTAACGGAGATAGAGGCATGACCCTGGTCTCCTTGTCACCCGGTATATTTAAAGTCACTGAAATATAGACGTCAGAATAATAATTTATATCTACTTCAAATGCCCAAAATTGATGCATGGCTTTATAGTTGAGTTACATTCACGCGACGAGTTTATGATTCAACTAATGAGAATCAATGCCGAAAGTGTGTAGGAGACATTTATGGGTATAAATAGCAATAATACTAGTTATAGTGTGTATAGAAGCAACTATACATGCGTCCCCATCTAACTTACGACTATAGCAGGGTTAATATTGATCAGACTTCTCGGAACCGTATAAAACTTCTATTTAAATAGTTTTGTGGCGTATACATAGGATAACGCACGACATTCTCGAATTTATTTGAGAACCTGCAGCTTTAATCCGCCTTACATTGATAAATACGAACAGGGTGCTTCACGAAGCTAACGAAAAAGAGGGATAATTAATTAACTAGTTAGGCCAATGACAAATGATTTAGCTTGTTAGAATTTGTTCACCCTCGCGACTTTAATTAGTCGGTATGGAGGCGGTTCAAAAGAAATGCTCGATTATTGCGAGCTGGATTGTGGTACCTTTTCGGGCAAATTACCGACAAAAGCGTGCAGCCAGTCAAATAAATTTTGTGCGAGAGGAAAAAAGTTGGATGAACTCGAACGTTTATTATGTTCATTCTTTATTCAAAATGATTTGAAATTTAATAATAGTAAGAAAACACAATAAATGATATTCCAAATTAGGGATGTAACAACTGGAATATTCAAGGTATTCAGGACGGTTTTATAAAATTATGTTTGGCGCTACCAATTTACTTTTACTTGTTTCGGGTCCGTTAGATGCGACGAAAAGGTCAACTTATCGTATCCTTGTTGGTTGGTATGACAACAACGTAACAGGCCCCTTATGAATATAACGGTACTAGGACTGTTATAGAAAATTGTTTTGTATTTGATTACCATAAAAACAGCAATCACGCATTTTACAGTGCCTTCAGAAATGATCGAACGTTTTTGAGTGGTAATTATTTTGGTGCTGGTTATTTTAACTATTTGATGTTGGTTACACGTGCAGTGTTATATTTTGACCTTGAAATTTATCATTGTCGTTCGTTCGTTGTGTATAAACATGCCGTTCACACCTGAACAAGATGCTTTTATTCTAGTGGCTCACTTTCACAGTGGAACCCGAAATTAGGATGGTTCATGGTCATATTTCATTCAGTCATGCATCGAACAATCTACTGAGGCGTTGCCAGGTGCAAATCAATTACGACGCTTTTACTCAACATAAGCGAATTATAGTTCACAGTTCTGAAGACAACCACTGCATCTGTAAAAGCAAATCAACAGGCAGAGATACTGTTTTAACCGAAAACAAGAAATCGGACATTAATAATCGATTGCAACTAAGCCCGCACAAATGAGTTTCCACACTGGCTGCCCAAAGCAGTATGTAAGCAAATTGCTCATTTAAAGCGCAATTTACGCATATATTCCTTTATACTTAGTTATTTCTCTTGAATCGTGTCATAAGGCTTTATGAAGAATCTCCACATGTATCCGCACAAGATAACAGTGGTACAAGAATTATTTGAAAATGATTGGAGATCATTAATGCAATATTGCCAATGGTTTAATGAAAATTTCTTCTTCTTCTTCTTCTTTCTCAGCTCTTTGAAATCCACTCCTGGATATAAGCCTCTCCATATCTTTTCCATGCTTCCTTATCTCTTGCTTTGTGTTGCCATTGCGTTCCCAATCTCTCTTTTACATCGTCAATCCACCTTCTTTGTGGGCGACCTACACTTCTTTTATTTCTTCTGGGTCTCCATTTCAAAATACGCTTTGTCCACTTTGATTCTTCTTGTCTGGCGACATGTCCAACCTCAATGAAAATTTAGATGACGATAATGTGTAGGATGTAACATTTATGTCTGACGAAGCGTGTTTCCATTTCTCAAGTTATGTGAGCAGCAGCGGTAGTCCCTTAAACAGCATTTAGGGTAGAATAGAAAAATTACTTATCTAAGTGAAATGTACTATTCTTTCTTAAAACTAACTTTGAAAATTGAATTGATGTGATTGAAATTCGAGTTTCCACTTTACATGAAGACACTTGAATAAATTTTGTACCAATAAAATGTTTATAATAAAAAATGTATTGTATAAGATTATTCCTATTTACCTTAGTTTATTCCTTGCGAGGTAAAATTTTATGTTTTTGAAAAATTATGACTGTTTTCATAGGAGCCAGGTTAATTTGAGTATTATTTATTTTCACTTAATGAGAAATTAATAAATGGTGATATAATAAAGTGTTTGCTCCCAGTACCTACTCGGACGCCACTGCTACGAAAACTGAAGGAGAATGGTTTTCATGCTATACAGTAATGCCAATTCCTATTAAATGGGTTGATTACATCCGTCCTTAATCAGAATTCGGTCATTTCTGAAGGCACTGTATTTAGGCAAACAATATTTGCAATAATCACTTATAATACCATGAATAGTCAAAGTTATGTCGACTATTTTTGCGGTGGTGTCACGAATGTCCATTGCGCTTTGGTAAGATTAGGACGAGTGCGCTAGCACGAGTCCTAATCCCAAGCGCAATGGACATGAGTAGTGATACCACCGCAAAAATAATCTACTTAACTTTGACTAAGAATGGTATTCGAGGGACTATTTAATGAACAAAACTACTTTTTCAAATTAGTTTTCAGTAAATCTAGCAACAAACTATGCAATTTCTATAGTAACAGAACACTAATATTGACTTTTTCTAATCAAAATCGCATTTGTTAAAAATAGTCAAGGGTAATACCACAAGCAGTGGATATATTTTTGACAAATATTTTGTCGTTTCCATGTAAATTATTGCGTTTAAATTTCACGATACAAAATCACATCAAAAATGTCACGAGCCGAAGGCGAGTGACATTTAAATGTGATTTTGTTGAGTGAAATTTGCAATAATTTCTATGGAAATGGCAAAATATTTAAAAAAAATATATATCCACTTCGAGTGGTATTTGGGATGACTATTTAACAATATTAATATATAACGATTAACTTTATTGAAAAATAATCCAACAATTAATATAATTATTCATTCTCAAGTGAATTCAGCGGAATACTTCCAAAACACAGCATTTTAAAATTTTTAAAACAAGCCAGACAGTTTTTGGGGTTTAGTGTTACGTAACCTAGCGATATCACTAAGGACAGAGCATCTTTGCTAAGCGATACTTCGCAACAAGGCTATTTATTTTTTAAGTACATACATTGTTTTGTGAATATTTTGCATGGTGCCCAATATTCAGTGATATACTGCTGTTATTGGTTGAAAAAAGCAAATTTCTGCAATGTGATTGGCTTATATGTTATAGTGTTGAATAGTCACTTGAATACCTTCTAGGAAGATATATCCACTGATATTTTTTTGATTGGTCAAGAAACGTCAGAATTCTGGATTTTCATTGGTCACTTTTTGACAGATGACAGGTGAATTGAATAGTCAACTGTATTTTTATTTTTATTAATTGATATCATTTACCCAGCGTCGGACTTCGAATTTAATATTTAGGGGTGAAATACAATATTGTAAAGCAATCTTGGATACAAAATGATTACATTTAAACGATCACAATTGTAGTAATACATTCAAAAAATTCCGTTTTAGAGATGTGATAAAGTAGCAATTATTAGGAGCTACCATTTGAAGATAAAATATTTTCAATTTTAGGTCTTTCGTTTCATTCTGTTACTGGTTCGATAAGCATTCTGAAGATTTTACCCTCTGGCAGTGAAAACGAGATCACATGCGAAGCGAGGAAATCCGATGAAGCTGCGAAAAAATATCTAGGAGTGGGTCGAGAGAAGAAGATCAAAATGAAATAGCCATATATTAAGGATGAACGATATCAGAATAGTGAAGGAAGCTCGAGACCTATTACCCAGGGGTAGAAGATCACCGGGTAGACCAAAAAGGAGGTGGAAAGATGTGCTGGAGTAAAACAAGTTATTAGCTTATAGAGAAGAAGAAGAAGGAGGTCTTTCGTTAATCACAGTGAGCTACTGGTTCCGTAAACTAAAACATGGACAGTGTACGTTGGAAGATGAACTGAGGCCTGAACGACCTTCAGTAGCTGTTTTTGTTGAAAACGGTATCGAAAGGTACTTAAGGAAAATCGGAATATAGAAATATTCAACAAGAACTAGGTCTACAATAGGTAAGATTGTATGCCAACCGCTGGGTGTGAGAAAACTGGCAAGTCGGTGGATTCCACATTTGATAACCGAAGAACAAAAATAAACATGGGTAGACTGGTGCAGATTTATGTTGGGAAGCATCGCTGCAGAATCTTCAAAAGCATATGTTTAATATAGATACTGGGTGATGAGTTTTGGATCTATAATTATGACCTCAAGACTGAACAACAATCTAGTGTTTGAGTTTTTGAAAATGAGGCTACACCAAAAAAAAGTTATTCGTGGTAAAAGCAAAAAACAGACAAAAATTATTGCTGGTTTCTTTAGCTGCAGTAATTTTACTTGATAACAGTGAAACTTCTGACTGGTATATAGAAGTTTGCATTGTTAAAGTCTTTGAGAAATTGCCCAAAAATTTGGTTTGCGTGGCATTTTGTTACACCATGATAATGCAACTCTGCGCATGGCCACAAAAACTTTAAATTTCTTACACAAATGTGCAGTTCAGCAAATGCGGCGGTTGCTGAACTTCAGCCGATGTTTGACGACCTTCTAAAAACAGAGTTCTCTCTCTGTTATGAGAAGTGGTTTTATAGAATGAACAAATAGATATAAGCATTATGGCCAAGGGGGATATTTAAAAAAAACGTTTATTTTTCTTATAACTAACAATTAGCAGTCTTCGTATACACACTAAAAAGAAAATAGTACTCACAGTAGAAGAAAATATTAGTTGGTAACATTATGCTAGAAACTAGAAATCAGTGCACATATATGCTGCTGATATTCGGAGAATGCCAAAGAGAGGCTGATTCTGCTGTTAGGCTTTATGTTCATCGATATCCAAATTGACTACATTGGACTCATGTTTTTCGACGGCTGGAACATAATTTGCGGGAAATATAAACAATACAAAAGCTTTATATAACAACTCACGGTAACTGATGGAAACACACACGGTGTTCTATTCGTAATACGTAGGATCAATTACAAATGCTCCCCACGCAACGCAAAGCAATATTTTGTAAACCCTCTACATCAGTAAAGGCTTGGTGTCCAACATCTTACAAGCAAATGCGTATCACCTCTATCACTTTATACAAGTTCAGCACCTATTAGTAATGTTAATACTTGTTTACGTTTACGATTTTGCACATTTCTAAGGAGTCAGTTGAACTCGATCCCAAATTTCGAGACATACATTTTGTTTTCGGACGAGGCAACATTTACAAATAATAGTTGTTTTAAATGCCATATCCATTACTATTCGCAAGACAATCGTTACTGAAGCCAGGATTCATATTTCCAATGGGTATTTAAAGTTAATGTTTGGTGTGGTATCCTAGAAGGTAATGTTATTGGTGCGCACTTCTTTAATAGAACCTTCACTGGAGAAATGTATCTTTCATTCCTAATTAAAATTTCACCTCAGCTGCTGGAAGAAGTTCCATTAAATACCAGGCAAGCAATGGGGTTCCAAATTGATGGAGGCACATAGATGTTAGAAATTACATTAGAAATACTCTTGGAAATCGGAAAATTACGAGGTGCGAAACATACTTGACCGTCTTGCAGTTCAAATTTGATTTTCATAGATTTCTTCTTTTGGCAAAAAGTAAAAAAAATGTTTACCGGCAGTCCATTGTTAATGAAAACGAATTACGAGAAAGAATTGCCGCCTCATGCCCTTCTGTCACTCTTGATCCTTTGGTTAAATTTCCGCTTTTCTGGTTCGAGGCTCTGCTTATGTTTTTGCATATCCTCCCTTGGTATTATTTATTTTGTTGCTAAAAAGTAGCACTTTTCCCAGTAAGTGGAAGACTTCACGCATCCGACCGATAGTTAAGAAAATCTTTAAGTTAGATATCTAAAATTATAGGCAAATCACTTTTATCTCGAATTTTCAAAAGTGTTGAATAATGTTATTAGTTGGCATATTAAATATAAAATCAACATATTAACGCTATCTCAGACATACCACATGGCTCTGTTTTAGGCCCCCTTTCCTTTAATATTATTATTAACGGTATAGCAAAGGATCTAATGATTCGTGTCTATTCTATGCAGATGATATAAAACTAGTTTCTTGCATCAATTAGATATCCGATTGCCACCATTTGCAAGATAATCTAAACAAATTAAGCAATTGGTGTAACAATAAAAATCTTTTCTTAAATACATCGAATGTCATGCTGTCTCTTATCACGGAAAATTTGATCGTACCTATACTTTGTCAATACGGGTACACACTCCAGAAAAAAGTTTTAACGCGTTTACAAGTGATTAAAGACCTGGCAGTTACTTTCGACTGCAAACTCACTATCGTAAAACATACAGAAACCACTATAAACCGCTTTTAAAAGTTCAAGGTTTGTAATGCTAAATTCCAAAGGGTTAAGTGTCGATATTATATTAATTATATTTAATTACTACTTACATCAAATACGGACTTGAGTTTGTTTCTCTAATACGATATATAAGTTACACAACGCATGGTAAAACTCTTCAGAAAACTAATTTGTATAAACTTTTGTAGTTGAAAGCTCATGGTGTTAATTCCTCTCGAGGTATTTCAGAGGATGTTCTTTTCAAGAGATTTTAATATGACATGTTTATTAAACAGAGGAAAATGTCAAACTGTTCTATTTCTTTTTAAAGTTCTTAATGGCATTTGTCATTGTTCAGTCATTCTAGAATTCGTTGACTTCTATGTACTAATAACTGGCACACGTTCACAAGGTACGTTCTATATGCCAACTTCTCACACAATTTTTTTTAAGAATTCTACTATTTATTTTATGATTAACACAACTTATGTCTACAAAAAGAAATATATAGATCTGTTTTATACTAACATAACTTCTGTTAAGCGGATATCTAGGGCTACACCTAGACGAAACACTTACCTGGAGGGAATCCATAACAAAAAAGAGAAAGCAGATAGATCTGAGATTCAAGGAGTTATACTGGCTGCTTGGAAGAAGATCACGCCTACCACTCGAAAACAAAATTCTATTATATAAAGTAATAATAAAACCAATATGGACGTACGGCATTGAATTGTGGGGTTGTGGCAGCAAATCGAATATTTCCATCCTTCAAAGATCCCAATCCAAAATCCTACGTGAACTAACAAACGCTCGCTGGTATGTGTCCAATCGAACGCTACATGACGACCTTCGCATTTCATTTATCACTGAGGTCATACAAGAAAGAAGCAACAAACTTCATGACAGACTTAAAACACACAGCAATCCTCTTATACGTCCGCTTTTACATCCCCAAGGCAACAGAAGATTGAAGCGTCATTGGCCAACGACAACAGATGAAAAAACAAGAGGACTCCTCACTGGAATAGGCCTCATCCTGTCATATAAGGATTTTTAGTTTAAGGTCCTATATTAGCACATTAGCCTATAGAACAACTTATTCTGATTGCTAATTAATGTACAATAAAAAAGGCGTATCTTTACTAACACTTAATTTAATATTTGTAATACATTTGTGTTTTGTTTTTTTGCTATTTTTCCCATGTTGTAAATGGTTTTAAAAAACGGTGAGATGGTAGATAAATAAGTAAATAATGTTAGAAAAAATTCCCTTCGAAGACCTCATTTGTGTGAGCAACATAACAAAATGCACTTTGAACATTTGTTATAAATTAAGTATATTTATTCGTATTTTTGTTATTTAAGACGTTTATTAATCTATCATTCTGACAATTTTTAAAGTGTTGATTATTCACATGACTTGCTAGCCTGATTTTTCAATATATAGGGTGTTTCAGAAGGAATTATCATTATTCTGGGAAGTGATAGTATTTCTCGTTTTAAGCAAAAAATTTCAGATAAACATGTCTTACTCTTAAATCGAGTCAATGTAAATCGAAGATAACATGTCCAAAATGTGCCGGTTCTCATATTTTGAAAGAATTTAAGGCCAAGGAGGAAGAGAAGAAATGTGTGGACTGCAGTAATGCTAGGGAAAACCTTAAAATTAATTTAGATGTAAGTCATTTTGCATGGAGCTTTGACTGTCCACTTTACAAACGTAAACTAGAACAAGAAAAGAGTAAGATAGATTTTTTAGAATAATATAACCAAATACTGAAATTATATATTCAAATGCACAAAGTATGCTAAAACATATGGAGGAAATTGAAGACAGACGTCTAGCTATCGTGTTTTTAAGTAAAACAAGATTCACACAAAACATTGAGGACTGTGTAATAAGTTTTCGGGGTTATGTCACTATTCTCTGTAATTCCGAAAATGGACGCACTGGAGGAGTGGCAGTGTAATAATATTAAATTTAGAGATCCTGTATATAGTTTACTAAGAGTTGGGCAAACAGTCTGATTTGACATACATTTTTGATCCAAATTAGATATTTGACATATGTCAAACAAAGAGGTTATGGGAACCAACCTTGCTAACTTTCCTTTGATGGGAGAGTTTTCAGAGTATTGATCATTCTTAGGATCTCTAGAACCGACTATTAGAAATATACGGCCAATTCAGTTAATATTTAGATTTGCATGTGTGAATCTATCGACCGTAACATGTTACAAAATATGTTAAAAAAGGCACTTTTATCACACATGCCTTGCAAAAAGTGATCCAAACCAATCAAAATGTATCCCGTTGTTTGCCCAACTCTTAGTAACCTATATACAGGGACTCTAATTAAATTCAAAATAGTGTCAAATGTTTCATTTAACAACGAATTCTGGCTGCTATCCATTTATATAACGTAACGCAAGGATTTCAAAATGAATTGTACACTGATGCTTATCGTTTTCCAAGTGCCAGTAGAAGTTCTTATAGCAGTTTCAAAAATGGTACGACGATACAGTTCAACCAGTTCAACACCACATCAAGCATCTAATTCTGGGCGATTTCAACTGCAATATTTCGAAGAACTCATTCTAAACAGACAAGCCCCTACAATTAATAAATACGTTGGGTTTAAATCAACTTGTACCCGAATTCACACGTTTAAAAAATCCGACACAATCATTGACCTAGTTCTAACAAACCATGAATATGTTAGTGTTAATGTGCAGATTCCATCAATTTCGGAGCATATTTCTATTGATGTCACGTTACGACAAAATGCACGTAACAGTAACAGTAAATTGGAAAAGTGATTATTACCACGTACGCAAATTATTCGCAACAGAAACTTCTTGATAAACCGAATAAATATAACTAGGCCACATTACCAAATAGTAAAAATGTAAACAATCTTGCCACACATATAGTACGCAGAATACAGAATTTCAGAACTGACCTGGTTGACAACAAAACAATTGCGGTCAAAACAGAAAATTCATGGTTTAACATTGACTTGCGGCAAATCCAAGCAAAATGCAATTAAATCTACAGGACAGTAAAACTCACTAAAAACACGCGAGACTGGAAAAACTACCGGGTGATTATAAATGCTTTTCCACCAAGTTGCTTCTGAAATATTTGTTGTATGAATAATATGTTGGTGGCACTGTAAGTCTATGTCAAATTCGAGGTTAGCAGGTTAGGTTTTGCGTCAGTCTGTGTCAAAACTGACGCAAAACCTAACCTGCTAACCTCGATTTTGACATAGACTTACATTGCATTAATCACGCAATAACTTAATCATATATTGTTACGGGCACACTGGCATAATTATACATATGCACGACGTGAAACGATATCTTTAATTTAAATTTAACATCGTTAGTTCACTTTTCGATAAATATTATGAAGCAACGTGCCTATACGTGTGGCAAACCATACATACAGTTCATTCCAATTAAAAAGAGACACCCCGTATAATTAAGTTATTTTTATATTTATAGAAAAATCCTAAAATACGGCAATTTTTCTTTTTAAGGGGACACATTTTTATGTCAAAATTTACTCGTTCAGGGTTAGCCCCTCCCCCCACCAACACAAACGTAAAAAAATTCAAATAGGAAAGGGGGTCGAGTGATACCTCTTAAAGGATATCAAACTCTTTCTTTAATGCTTTTTAGTTTTTTCAAAATCGGTTCAGTAGTTTCCGAGAGGTAGTCACTGTTTTAACGCACCCCGGTTGGTTGATGCTATCGCTCTGGTTTTGTTGAATTCAAGCAAACATGAAGAAGCAGTGAGTACTAGGGTGCCTTGATGTCAATTTGACGTACTTGTACTTTCCAGGGTGCGCACAGATCGTTGTTTCCCCTCACTCTAAAGCACTTTAAAGTGAGAAACGACAATGATTTGTCCGTACCTTGATCGTCGTCCCCTCTCAATCTAAAGCACTTTAGAGGGAAGGAAAGGGCGTTAAATACGTCAAATTGACATCAAGGCACCCTAGTGAGTACAAATGATCAATTGTATGTCGTTCTAGCTTGTTCAGGTTAGTTGCAGTCTTTGATTGGTTTTTAAATTTAAAATATTATAAGATTGTTCTGGAACCGCTGATGCGAGAAAGTGCAATTTTTGATCGTGCGTAATAGGCCTTATACTAAAGTTTTACCGACTTTTGTAAACGTGGTGTTCAAGTGTTAAATAGGTTGCCCATATTATGTGGTCTTCAATGTCTCTGTACAACTAATTATTAATGCTTTCGCTTTCTAATATTGCATATAAGTAAGATTTTATTAAATGTTTTAGCAGATGACAGTATATTACTTATTAAAATATAATTTAGAAGTAAATACATTTTATCTCTAATTATAATTATGATACAAGTTTATAGGTTTCAACAATTCAAATGTTTAAATATAGTGTTAATTTAGAAAAAGGCAAATGCGCTAATTTTGGCTAAAATACTACAAGGGCAGTATAATTGCTGTTGTGCCGCAATGAAAATGTCCGATTTCTGCTGAAAAAGCTCGTTAGCGTGTGCTGTATCAGGAGTTAATCTCATTATACGGTGGAATGGTGACGATCAAAGCCCTCGGCAAATCAGATAACTTGTCTGCTAAATGATTTTCTCGTTTGAGAGTGCTTTTTGCTGGGAAATCTCGGCATGAATACACATTACGCGTTATACCTTTAACAATTCATAATCAGGGAAGAATAATAATTTTATTTACTCATGCTCATTTAAAGCAAAACAAATTAACATCCATTTCCACTTTAACGGAAAAGGCACCGTCGGTCGGTGCAATTACCGGAAGTGTTTACAAGCTAGATTAGCGTGCTAACTTTAATAAAATTGCAAAAGTGCAATTAGGGACGTGAAGTCGGATTACATGAGTCAGTGACCCTCATAAGCTGATTTATTTACAATGAAGAAAAAAATAGTTTTTTTTAAACATACATGGGTGTGGCTGAGAAACTATACAGGGTATTTAAAAAAATGATGGATTAACTCTATTTGACGCTATTAAAGGTCTATTCATAGTGGGAGCGGCGAGCGCCGCTTCGCGTTCGCGTTGCGTTGAGCGGCGCGTTCGCGTCGCGTAAGAGTATTCAGAGTTACCGCGACTACCGCGCGTTGAACAAGCAAGCTCAGTTTGCAAAATGGCTCCAACGAGAGCAGTTCGTTTAATGTGTTTGGTCGAGACACCGTCTTATACTTACAAGTTAAAGAAAAGAGTTGGAATTCACCCTATAAACAGGGAAAGATACGTATTTGGTGAATTTCACCATTTGTATCACAAGCTAAGAAAGTTTCCAGATCGATTTTTCAATTATATGAGAATGCCCGTCGGGACATTTGATTATCTGTTAGAAAGAGTTAGCCGTCGTCTCGAAAAAACTGTAACCAATTTTGTGAAGAAGAGATATATTTCACCTGCGAACACTGCAAACGCTACGAAAAACAATCTGGATTGTTTCGGACGCTGACACTCTGCGAACGCTATACACAACGCTAAACGCAGCGCTCTACTAACGCTCTCACTCTAAACGTTTGTATTTAAATACATCAGATAGTTAATAGTGGACGCGACGCTCGACGCAACGCAAACGCGACACGGCGCTCGCCGCTCCCACTATGAATTGACATTTAAGGTCTAAAGAGCACTTCCTGAGCAAGAAACAAAATTAAAAAAGGGTGTGTTATATTTTTACAGACACTTAAGAACTGATAAAATTAATAAAATGTTGAAAATATCAAATCTTCGTTTGACAAACTGCTTTAATAAGTTACATAATAGTTATTTATGTACCAAGATCATTATGAAGATGTTTTTGCCCTTTCGAGGGTAACGCCCGTGGTGCGTACAATGTATTATTTTCTACTTTGAATATACCTCGTATCACAGATATAAACAACAAATAATAGATCAGTGGAAAATAATAGTATATTATGTTATTAGGAGCAAAAGTTATATTTTATTTGGCGAGGCTGGACGGGTTATCTGCCGAGCTTGCGAGGCAGATAAGTACAGCCGAGCCACATAAAGATACTTTTGCTCCGAATAACATATAGTATTTTTTCTTCAAACATTTTTATAACAAATTATTTACAACTTTGTGAACAAAATTCGAAGAAAATTACGTGATCTCGTCAGCGGCAGATAATATTATCTGCCGCTTGGCAATAAAGTGACAGTTTAGCATCATCAATCCAGCAGTATAATGCCATTTTTACTGCCGTTTGAAGAAAAAAGTTATTTATTAAATGTAGTATCCATGGAAACATGGCAGCTTTACCTATTTGTAATAGAACAAAGTTGCTAGTTCAGCTAGTTTTAAGGTGAATACGACCTCGCTATACCTTCAAAAATATAACACAAATCATTTTTATATTATTTTTTCCTACTCAGGAAGTGCCTCTTCATAACGTAACATTGAGTTAATCCGACATTTTTGCAACACCCTGTATAAAACGTAATAACCATTCCATGAGCTGCACTAACGATGTTATATATTAACTTGACTGTTGATCATTAAACAACATAAGTGTTGAATTTCATACTAGACGTATAATTTATATCGTTAATATTCGAAATTTAGTAGGTCTAGGTAAGTCCCACATTTATTATTTACATTGAATATGAAATCTATGTCATTTTCTACATACATAATGTAGACAACATTTATTACATGTTTAATTCTGTTTTTAAAAATGTTATCGATTTGTTACATATTATTCTCACATATTTTTTTGATATAATTACTGAAGCAAGCCTCATTTGTGTTACACATTGTATAGATATTAGCCTAACTAGCGAACTAGTGCTACTAATGTAACATCAGAAAACATACTATAAATATATAATACTCTTAAAAATAAAGAAAAATAATGAATAATATTTGTACAATGTAAAAAACGACTAGTGTGTTGGAACATTTCAAATGGCATAGTAATAACAATAAATTTATTTATTTTCAACGTCATAATCGTCGCAACTTTTGTGTCTTAACTGACAAGGTAAAAGTGTTTTTTTAGTGTGACCTACGCGCATTACGCCTCAATGGGCCTATTGTGCTACCTCCAAGTCATGTGTGTGTATACGTTTTGTGTGTAGTCTTGTTACTTTTCCTCATGTACCATTCTTCAGAGGAGAGCAACGCTAATTGTATCACAACGTCGAATGGTCACCCGACTCAGTGCCGATCCAGTAAACTACTAAAAAACTTCATTGGATCGGTTCTAAATTGTAAGATGTGTTGCCTATTTGCAACCTTCAGGGGAGGCATGATCAATGTTTTATAATAAAACAGTTTTAGTTCTAATAAACTGGCAGAAAGAAAGTATTTTACTGATAGCAAGAGTAGTATTCTTCAATGTGTACTGTTTTGGTGTCTGTTTATTCCGATTTACTGCACTTAACATTGTTTGGTTTTCTGTGCCTTACACGTTGTGAACCCAACCTAGGGTTTTTATAATTATTATGTTCGTTGGTGGCTCACGAACCTTTACAAGCCACCCATGTTGTAGTCCGAGCGACATTGACTCTGATGATGTAAGTTGCCGTGACTTGCGAAACGATAGTCTGCCTGAGCGTACAAATAGCAAAAAGTCAAGTTTGCCTAAGTGCCATTAAACAGCTTGGACCATAACATGGGTGGCTTGAAAAAAGGTTACGAGCCATCAAAGAACATAATTGTTATCAAAATGTCTGTTTGGGTTCACAAGGTTAGGAAGCGATTTAGAAGAAGGTATTTATAAGTTAACATTTAATTTGATAAGTGTTATGTATGTTAACAGTTGTTAGTAAAGTTAATTTAATTTAGCTTCCTGTCCAACGAAAACAATTTTCATGTTGCATGCATTAGGAAATATATGTTTTTTTTCATTCATCAATCATGACGAAATCTATAAACAATCTCCGGGATAGAGTACAACATGGTAGCACTTAGGAGAATATGAAATCACAAACGTGTTTCTCCAGATCTGTCGTAAAAATGAGTGCTCATAAATCAGCTATTTATATTCGTCTCCTAAAGAAAACGTTTCAAAAAACGAAAAAAAGAAGCATAATTTATTGCTACACCTTAAAATGTGATAAAAATGATAAAAAACGACAAATTACATAGTCATATTATCACTTATGAAAGTGTTAAATAAGTCTGTAAATAAGACATACCTTTGAAATGTAACATAGCATGAATTGGCTTGATACATCCGAAAAGAAGAGGAAGAGTAATTATAACGCAAGAAATATAACAGATCGCCTCTCAAACCGGTACATATTTCAACAAACTGAATAATAGAGCAGTATATATTGACGTTTAGTCAAATAATCGAAAACAAATAATTTACAGGAAGGTTGTTGCACCTGGTGATCATTGATTAATCAAGCATCTATGACAACGACGCAACAAATGGGATGCATTTCATGTATAGCTATAAACGACAATTTGCCCAATGTCGTGCAAAGCATGTAACAGGAACACATTGCTAAAATTGGGGGCGAACAGATATGTCTGCTATAGCTCACATAATTTAACACCCATGTCGGATAGATGTTGTGGAAATAGAATTTAACTGTCATAGAAAAGGGATTGTAATATCAAGAAAACCGCTAATTACGGTATAATTATCTATAAACAGGTCGAATTTGACGCGCCGCAGCTGCGTGTATGATAGGGTAATAGGAAGAAAGAATGCAATAAAACGCTTGGCGTTAGGTGAATAAACAGCCGGGTTAGCTGACCAAGAAATAGGTAAACTAATATATGAGTATATAGTATCAAAATAAAAAGCGAAATCGAAATCCACTGGTGATTTAAGCAAAGTAAAAAATCTTTCCTAGCAAGTGGACATCAAATTCATCAATTATCAAATAAAAAAATATTATCGGTGGTATTGGAACTTTAGCGCCTGCGAATGCGATTTCAACGCTCGACCCACGCTACTACGCGGAACCGTTCGGATTTCTGCGATGCAGCTCCATTAAACACAACACACTTATTCGTTGCCTCTTTTTGTCTCTTATAACATTTATTCTGTATCTGTTGGGTCCCATTTACGTCAAAGATATAGCCTGAGCTATGTGCAAATTATTACTTTTATCTATATATCAGTTAAAGCAAAACTATATAAAATTTTATTTTTTAAGGGGTTCACCTCTTATACAGAATGCGGCAGCCTACTAGGACCATTGCAAATGCAAGAAGAATATGCATGTCCCGTCGTGGTGTTTAACAAACAATCAATGTACGATAGCGGTAGGTCGTTAGCATCATTATAAATACAAAGTACATATTCCATTTTTACTTCCTTTTACTATAAAGGAAGTATTGGATTCACCCCAAAAATTCGAAATTGAGTTTTCAACGGATCTTCACGTTTTAGAGTCCCCTGATCCCAAAAAACATATTTTTTTTCATTGGTCTGTCTGTGTGTGTGTCTGTGTGTCTGTCTGTGAACAGAATATCTCAAAAACGAAATAAGGTATGGCGTTGACACCTCATATATAAGTTTTGTGTACTATGTAGATGAGACAGCAAGCTTTTGAAGAAAATCGCATAACCGGAAGTAGGTGTTTACTCTTGTGATTTTTCAGTTTTTTTCGATTTTTTCAAAAACGGCTCTAACGATTTTTTTTAAACTTTACATTTTTCTTACATTTTTAATGTGTATTGATGTGAGATAGGTGATTTTCCAGTTGAATACTTCTAAAGTGGGTTTCTTTTGTTTTTTTTTCTAATTTGTTATAAACTCCTATTTTAAATAAAACACCCGGTATATTATTACATTTTTGAATTCACCTTAAAATTCTAGAGAAAATTTGTCTCTTCAACTAACACTCGATTTTGTACCGTTTTTGTAGAATTTGTAATTTTTGAAAATTTGAACAAATGGTTAAAAATTAAAAATGAAATTTTTGACTAATTATAAGATCACTGTAAAAGGAAGTTGTGTGAGTGTATCACACCAGATTTTTAATTTTTTAAATACAATTACGGCCACATGTAAAGTCCCCTTGCTTTTGATATTGTCTTAGTGGCCTGCCGCAATATGTATGTTGAGTTCCAAAATACGCTCTTTTTGTCAAGGGTAAAAACCGAAGCTATGGGAAAATTATTACTTTCCTTTAAGTAATAGTTAAGAAGCTGCGTGGCGCAGATGGGTAAGCGCCAGGCTTGCATTAAGCAAGTCCTCGGTTCGAATCCCGCTGGGGTCGGAATTTTTCCGTATCCTTGGCGATTAGAATCGGGCTCAGTGAGACCATTCACAGTTGGGCACCAAATTAACTGTGCTCTATTCAGAACCACAAACCTAAGAGATAGAGTAACAAGGTCAACACATCACCAAGACATACAACTCACACAATGGTTGCTGCGCAAGCACTAAAGGCACGCTCCAACTCTGTATCCCGAATCCGGGGCAAGTTGAGCATTGTACCGCCAGATGCCAGCGCATAAAGCACCAGCCTCTACACCGCAAGGTAAATAAGGTTACAGATTATACATACATACATACATTATACAAGTAATAGTTCTTGAGTTAAAGCAAAAATAGGCAGAATTTAAATTTTTAAAGGCGTTCACTCAGTATATATATATGTATATATATATTTGACCGAAATTTTCTCGGTTTCATGCGAAGAAGGCATATAATCCGCATGCAAAATATGGTCTTCCTCCGACAAATAGTTTTTGAGTTATACCGGCAACAGGCAGACAGACAGACAAACGGAATTGAGAAACCCTGTTCTTCGTCATCTAGAAAGCATACTAAATAACTAAAGATTACAAAATTGGGTAATGTTGTTTTCAATTTGTGGTTATGATTTTTGAAGGCGTGCACTGTTGCCAGTTAAATTTTTTTGGCTTTCCGTAAAATTTTCGGCATTTACATCAAAATTGCAACAATGTCAGTAAAGCAGTTGTACAAAATCTCATAATTTTTGAATGTCATGGTTCGACTTCTATCACAATTCATGCATACATCCTAATAAAAACATATAACAGTCTACTAGGAGGAGGAACTATCGAGAATGGATTATACGATTATACTTAAATATCAAACTTCACATTTAATTTTTCAGTGCTTATATCTTCTTTATTTATGAATCGATTTGGATACCATTTTATAACAAGATACTAGACATTATTTATGATTGGCCGATAGATATAAGCAAAATGGCCGACATTCGGTTTTACCGGAAATGTCACAAACTTTGATTTTTGAAATGGATCACCCTGTATATTTTATATTTTTGGAATCTACGAGTCAAATTACATATAATAATTTTTCCAAATTTCAATTTTTTTAGAGAATTTTTTTTTCAATTTTTATTTTTTACCATAAAATGCCTTGACTTGATAAATCTATTCTAATTGACTCTAGCAATTCTTAATAATAGCTATTTTGTCAATAAGGTCAACAACAAATCTTTAATAAAAGAATATAATTTGCTAAACACTTTTTTTAAGACAAAGTCACTTTTTTTAAATGGCACCTACCAAGGGCCATCTTGCCATTAGATAGAAAATGCAATTACTAATTTAACGATATGCATGATGCACTACTTTATCTTTATCTGAAACTGACAATTAACCAATTAATTAATTTTTTTAATATTTTTGTGTAATAACTAATAATACCTATGTAAGCAAATTTGGCAACACTGTTGTATGTAATTTGAGTCGTAGATTCCGAAAAACATAAAACATATAAAGTGATCTATTTACAGAGTTTTCCTATTGCTTTTCACCATGTATCAATTGTGTTTGACTATTTGTCAAATGTAATTACCATTTGTTAACATCTGTCAAAGTTATATGAAATGTATTTCCCTTTTGTCAAAACAATTTCACAACGTATCAAATGTGTTTTTCTTTTTCAATCGAACTAATAGTAATTTGCGCTCCAAGTAGAGGTAAGTGAATTTTTCTGTCTGAGGTCGTTTTTTGTGGACCGAAGCGGAGCTGAGGTCCATAATACGACCGAAGACAGAAAAGAAACTTACCTACGCTTTGCGCATTACGTTTTTCTGACTACCAAGAAGTTAATTCTTATTTAATTATTAATATTTATAAACGGGGTTGCGCGCGCTATTGCGCGGTCTATCCTATTCAATTTACCACCATTTTTAGGCCTATTACGTTGGGCCACTCCGTTCTGTTCCACACCCCGTCCCTGTCTCCCCCTGCCGTCCACCTGACCAAAGGGTGCCCTCGGGGCTCCGCCCCACTCCAAGGGGGCCCTGAGGGCTCCGCCCCTCTCCAAGAGGGCCTTCGGAACTCCGCCCCTCTCCAAGGGGACCCTCAGGGTCTGCCCCTCTCCAAGGGGGCCTTCGGGGATCTGGCCCTCTCCAAGGGGGCCCTCGGGGTTCTGTCTTTCTCCAAGGGGGATCTCGGGGCTCCGTCCCTCTCCAAGGGGGCTCCGTCCCTCTCCAAGGGGGGCTCGGGTCTCCGCCCCTCTCCCAGGGGGCCCTTGGGGATCCGTCCCTCTACCAGGGGGCTTTGGGGTATCCGCCCCTTTTGAAGGGGGCCCTCGGGGCTCCCTTATTTCTTAAGAAAACGAATGATGGTTATATTTTGAGAAAAGCCAAAATTTTTACTAAAGAAGAGTTGGAAAGGTTTCTCATTTCTTAATACTAGTAAATATGTGTATAAACGTCCATCTGCGGAAAGTGACCTTCTACGGAAAATAGTTTTTTCTGTCCTTAGATACGGTTCGTTTGTATTGATTTTATCTGTTGCTAAGGTAGCTGTATATTAGACTTTCCATTATTTTCCATTTTTTAACAATGTAATATCACTTTACCCATTTGGTAGTGAGAAAACTATATTTATTTATGTAAATATAATGAATTTATATTAATTGCTGCTGCAATAGAATAATTCCGACCTCTTATCTGAGCTTTCCGTAAATGAATGGTGTATTTCTATTAACAGATCTACCAGAATATACTCTTGAGTAGAATTGAACTGCAAATTCATTCATAAAAAATTTTTGTTCTGTCTTATGCACCATCCTGTTATAATGTATAGTATACTCAAAGCGATTTTGTATCACATCTGGCTTATTTATTCTTTCTGGTCCGTAAGTTATTCGTTTCATGGAATAGTGAAACTCCTTCAGTGCCCGGTTAATTGTGGAAATCGAATCTCGCAAACCTGGCCAATCAGTTAAATATTTTTGTCGTACGACCCGAAATGTTAATGTGCAATCTTGATCGATCCAACAGCAAATACGTTTTTTTTTGGCAGCCGTTAATATTTGCCTTCGATGACCTGCTGATAGTTTATTTATGTTATCTGTCCAGTTTGTAAATGTTTTGCATACAGTTTTCTCACTGTGTTCGGTTTGACGTTAAACTGTCTTCCCACAGCACAAGAAGACAGTTCACGATTCAGTGAATTAATAATTAACCCACGCACCTCATTGCTTATCTTGCTGTTTTGCCAATTGACACAAATGGAAATTGTTTTGATACAAAGGGAACTTATTTGATAAAAGTTGAAATACATTTGACAAATGTGAATCTCATTCGATAAGTGGGGAAATACAATAATTGATAAATGATGAAAAGCAATCGGAAAACCCTGTAAATAACCAAAGTCAGTGCCACTTCCGGTAAAACCGGAAGTCGTCTATTTTGATTTCATTTGTGACTCAATCGAAAATTATGTCTAGTATGCTTGTATCAAATTTCATTCAAATTCATTCATAAGTAAAGTAGATAGATGCTTGGCCCTGGTCTCATTGTCACCCGGTATATTGTTTAAACAACAAATCAAATAAAAATCATTCTATACAGTACAATAGAGTCTTAAACTGTTTACTACTTTCATTATATAGTACGTCTAGAAAGTATTTTTTTTTAGCTTTTTAAAAATAACATATTTGACATATAGGATTGTCTTTTGTTTTATCCATGACATACTACCCTGACACTACGCACACACAATTTTAGCGGCCCAGGACTTTCTAAAATGAAGTTTCATGACATTTCTAAGACTATAAAATTCCGGATAGTTTCTAGACGTACTATATACAGGGTGTAGAAATGCTTTACGCACCATAGGGATTTCAATGGTAATTTTTTCATATGAAAATATTTGCTTCCCTAATTATTTTAGAGCAAACTTGTATGGAAATTTTTTGTAGAGAAAAAAATTCTGTATCCATTTATGCCAGCATTTGTCATTTTACATTTCGGAAAACCGAAAATTTAAAGCAATAAAATTACCATTTTTAGACAAATAAGTGGTGCCTTGAAATTATTGAAGAATCTCAAAGCATCAACAAATTAGTTTGTTGTTTATTTGTTTGCATCTGTCAAATGTAGCGGCAACCATGGCACTTATTGCACCTGATCTGCTTCCAGCATACCACCACTTCACAATTTGCACCGATTTTTGAAAAAATGATAATTCTAGTTTCTTTCATTATTAGGTTTTCTGACGTAAAATGACAAAAGTGATGGCATAAATGGATGCAGAATTGTATGCTCTACAAAAAACCTATTTACAAGTTTTCTCTAAAATAATTAGGGAAGCAAATATTGTCATATGAAAAAATTACCATTGAAAACCCTATGGTGCGTAAAGCATTTCTACACCCTGTATATCGATAATATCGATTAAGCTAGAACACAAGTCGTGTAAAGCGGAAGGTGACATAGGATGTCGGTTCTTGGTTTATCCAATTAAAAGAAAACTCGATAGCGCGATGATAATCTAGTAATGAACAAGTTTAGCTGAGCCAAAATGGAGGAACAACAATCTATTTGGTTGTGGATTAGATGATGTAAAAATATAAAAAAAGAAATACAACGGTTAGTACAGTAAAATTGTCGTTTTACCTTAAAAAAATTGGCCGCGATTATTCCTCTTGTCCAGTCGTTTAGGTTCATTAGACAAATGTAAAACCAAAAAGCTGTTCCCCCACCCCCTGCCAAACAGCCGCCATCTTGAAAACAATAAAATTTGTTTTTTCTCGCGATCCATTGGTCGCACAGAAAAATTTATTGAACAAAAAAGGTTGCAAATAAAATTCTAGACCTCCTTTTTTGTTCAATAACTTTTTCTGTGTGACCAATGGATCGCGAGAAAAAACAAATTTTATTGTTTTCAAGATGGCGGCTGTTTGGCAGGGGGTGGGAATACGGCTTTTTGGTTTTACACTTGTCTAGTGACCCTAAACCACTGGGCAAGATGAATAGCCGCGGGTAATTTTTTTAAGGTGACGGGGTCTTTTCTGACAGTTTTTCTGTACTAGGTGTTTTTCAAGAGACTGTAGTCTGAAATTAGCAAGTAATTGAGAGTATGCTGGAAATATTCTGGGATATATGTCAGCTCTTTATATTGCAGAAATCTTATAAAGCACCTCTGAACTCTCTCAATCTGCATCCTGTAAACACTATAAGATGGCGACTATACAACTGCAGAGTACTCCAATCTTGAGCAGAGATTTGTTTACAGAATTATTAATATGAGCAGCAAACATAAGAGAGTTGCCAAATGTAATGCGGAGATCAACAATTTAATTTTTAACTATTAATGTGGAATGATTCATGTTATAAAGATATTGAAACACACTTTCCCTAGTAAATGTCGGGTTGAGTTTAGTACATTTAATAATCTTCCAGATTTTGAGGTCATCAGCAAACAAAGCATGTTCAGAGTGTTCAATTGTGATTGGTAAGTCATTGATAAATAAAAAGAAAAAAGGGGCCCTAAGTTAGCACCTTGAAGAACACTAGATATACCTAGATATTCCCTTGATATGCATCCACTATAAACTGCACAGTCTCGTCTATTTGTTAGATACGGTTTAAGAAGCGAAATTAAGTTACTCGATATTCCAAATCAATGGTCAACTGTATTAAAAGGTTTGGCAAAGTCTGTGTACATAACATCATCCTGTAGGTTTTCATCTAATGCTTTGGATAAAGTAAATGTATATAAATTAGTAATAGTTGAACGTTTGGTCATAAAATCATGTTGAGTATTGGATATTTGTAGTTTTACGAAGCAAACGATTTATATAGGACAGTTTAAATAATTTTTGGTATTTATTGGAGCATTGATATAGGCCTGTAATTAGTTATATAGGCTTTATCCCCACTTTTGCATATTTGACCAACTTTAGGAATTTTTCACATATCAGGATAGATATATGTACGAGGTGAAAGATTGAAGAGTGTAGTTATAGGTGCCAAAACTCTAACCATGTATTGTATATACAAATAGGAATATCATCAAAGCCTATAGACCTTTTGGGTTTAAGACACTGTAAAGTTGAAGAAGTTTCCTCTACAGTTATTAGGTCTATATTAAAGCCATGCTTAATAAATAGACAGTCGCACCGAGTCCATATCAATACGCTCAGACTGTATGTAAATTCAAAGTGATCCGCAAACGCGTTTGCTGTTTTATTGTTGCCATTTAAATGGACACTGTTATTATGCATATTGCGAATAAATAGTTTAGTTTGATGTTTATTTTTTATAAATCACCACCATTTTTCGGGTTCGACTCGTCAGCTGCTTCACAATATGAACAATAAACACAATAAATATCCCGTTTGACTTTTTTCCTTAGCTCCACGTATTTCCGATGACCTGTTTTATCATGTGGTCTGAATTTGTGTTTACGCTGTAATCTATTTTTGTTTTCATCCTTTTAATAATAGAGGATGTGAACCATGGATAGTATTTATCTTTTATAGATGTTGTTGCTTTGCTCGTTAGCAATATACTAAAAGGATACAATATGGATCTGAATTAAGTCCGAATAATTTGCTATGTAGATGACTCGATACATCTTGCCAATGCAGAAGATGATCTGCAGCGACTCCTTTATTGCTTCCATCTGACAGCTAGACAATACAATATGAGCATTTCAACAAGTAAGACAAAAGCCATGGTACTATGAAAGGAGATAATTCGCTGCAAGTTAGTAGTTGATAATGAACCAACAGGTGACGAAATTTAATTACTTGGAAGTATAGCTGACGAGTCACCGCAACCTATATAGCGTTACCCGTCTTCTTAAATCATCTCAATAGTCAACATCCAGACATTAACTTTACCATGGAAATAGAAAGTAACGGTTCCCTTCCTTTCTTAAATGTACAGGTCTCTCGCCAACTCAGTGGCAAACTTGGTCATTCTGTATCACACTGATCGCTATCTACATGCCGATTCCCACCATCATCCTACACAAAAACTTTCTGTTATCAATTCGCTTATACACCGGGCTGTTTCCATATCCCAACCCGATAATATCCACGCTGGATTAAACCACATTCGAAAAGCTCATAGGAATAACGGTTACCGTGCTAGGGATATACAGTCTGCCATCAATAGCCATCTTCATCCACGGCCACCCAAACCTCCAAAACCCGATCCTCATGCAGCTATAGTCTTTCTTCCCTATATCCACCAAGTCACCGACCGCATAGGAAAGTTTCTTCGAAAACAAAACATTAAAACAGTATTCAAACCCCCGAGCAAAATGTCACAGGTTCTTCGTTCATCGAAAGATATATTAAACACTATGTCATCTAAAGGTGTTTATAGAGTCCCTTGCTCTTGTAATGCTGTATACATTGGTGAGCACCAGCGCTGTCCCAAGTCGGGTCTTGTTTCATCATCAGCCACGCGAACACCAACGCGATACTGGTCATAAGATCCTTTTTGATGAAACTTCCATCATCTGCAAATCCTCGTTCTTCTTTAGCAGAAAGATTCGCGAAGCCATTGAGATTTACGAACACCCTAACAATCTCAATCAGGACGAAGGCTTTCCCCTCCTTCTATGTAGAAGTGCTAATTTTAAGCCCCGCCCACCGCTACTGAACCGCGACGGCATTTGCTGAACCGCGACGGCACTTGACTATAAATTCTCGCCTTTCTCCTCCTGTTAGTTAGTCTAGTTTCGCATCTGACGTGGTTTACACGTTGAGTTACCGTGCTCTTCTATCCCTTCCCTTATACAGAGTTTCGCCTCTGGCGTGTTAACACGTTGGGTTACCGTGCTCTTTTGATTGTTCCTCCTGATGAAGCCCCTTACGAAAGTGGGCGAAACGTTGAGTTCTTTGATCTCAATCATGACACGGTCCAATCGATTATTACCTACGGAGCCGAGACAAGGGCCGATATTGCAAAACCGAAACAATTATTGAGTACAACCGAGATGAACACTCTTGGCGCTATCATAGGAAAAACACGACTGGATACAATCAGAAACCAGGAAGTGAGAGAAGCATGTCAAGTGACAGATTTTGTAAACTTCGTAAAACAGAGAAGAAAATGCTGGGATGAGCGTATTAACAGAGCAAACAACGAAAAGCTAATTAAAATAACAAGATACTGAAGCCATAGAGACGCTGTGATCCAGAAAGGCCACAGAAGAGTTGGAGAGAGATATGGACGTCCTCCACAGACTTCCTACCGTAGACGGGGAAAGAAAAACGGCAGCGCGCACTATAAGAGAAGAAGAAGAAGTTAGCAATAATATGATCGCGTTTTACTCTGGGACACTGAATAAAACATTCCTGTAAAGGATGATATACATCTTCAATCACAAATGAATTCATACTCTTAATGAAATTGACATATTAGACCAAATAAGATCTAATATTCTACCCTTAGAATTAGCTAAGGTGTTATTTTGTGTCAAGTTAAGAACATTTTTAAATTCTTTTTCGACTTTCGAACAAATTAAAATCATCCAGTAGCAAAAGTTTACACTGAATAATATATACGTTGCTGTTCGAGGTATTATATAAGAGCTTGTAGTCAGCAAATGTAGATGATGGTGGAAAATAGTGATGGGCATAACCGGACAATTTTCATAACCGAATTATTTGCATGCGAATAATATTAATAACCGAATGATTATTTGAATAATCATTCGAATAAATTTTGGCTCTCGATTCGTTTCGATTAAGTCAGCCGGTTTGCCGGTTGGTGGTTCACCGTCATCTGCATCGACATCGGTTCACCGTCATCTGTATCGACATCGTAACTTGCAGATAGCAGAGGAACTCAGTTAATAGTTAATTATTATAATAATTGTATAAATGAATTTTATTTGATTTCTAAGGAGTTTGTTCTTCTAGTCTTTGGAGTATTCTTGCTCCGGTTACTTCATTAATGTGAGATGGCATTTCATAATTGACAAACAATAAACAATCTGACGTAACAATTAAAACCATAATAACTGCAAAAACCCAGTTTATACACTTAAAAAATACATGCAAAATATATCATAATAGTGTGTAGTCATGTAGTGTCCCGATTTCTAAGGCGCCGACCGTACATTATGTGTTATGTATTGGAAATTAAGAGGTATTTATTAAGAAGCGTAGAAAGAAAGAAATATGCTGGATTGCTTGCTAATCGCAATAAAAACAGTGGTAAAACGTTTATCTTTATCGATCGGGCCGGTTAAAGGCGCTGCCTCTTGTTTTGAACTTTTAGAGATGTAAGCAAATAAAAAATTGTTTTATAGCTTGCGCGTTTGCAGTTTTTAGGCGTTGAGGTTTCAGGTCCCAGTATAATAATTTGATATTTTTTATGATAGGAGGTAGGTACGCGATAACCAAATGGCGTTTTCAGTACAACCTGCTTTGTTTATGAGTTATGACGTATTTATATTTACAGAATTTCGAGCACTGCGTAGGTCGCTGAGATATGGCACGTAGCACCTTTGAATAGAGGTTTTATATTCAAAGCGTAGTACGTATCAGCATGAGGTTATTTTTCATTCGAATACTTGGAACGAAAACCGAGTTACATAGGTTATTTCAATAACCGGATAACCGGTTATTTTTCATTCGAATAAGCCCATCACTAGTGGAAAATACGCGGTGCATAAATAAATATCAGATCAAATTGTAACTTTTATCCACAGATCATCAAGGCCAGAAAACACCTAATTTTTTGCAACTAGTATGTTTGCATAATTTTTACGTTTTTTATGCAAGGCGCTTTTTAGGAGAAATATTTTTCAATTCTGATTAATTCCTTTAGGTTGGTCTGTACGACTTACACTATTGCCCAATATGTGTACTGAAGATCTGTTTGCCAAAGATGCCGGAGAAATAAGAAACATCATTTCCTTTCTTGGTGGAATGTGACTGAGGTTTGGAACATTTGGAGCAGCTACGCTTTGAAGGAAAGAGTTAAACTCCCTAGCTTGGGCAAATATCCTCAACTTCATTAGAGAATCGAGAAGGTTTACACAGGGAGAAGGCGATATTGAAGGTGGCCAAGGGGATGGCAAAGGGTTCGCAAAAAGGGCTTATGAAGGATTACTTGCTAGATTTCAGTCTCTCCACAACTACTACTAACTAGGTACTTGAGAAATCGAAAAAATGTGTGTTTTGGTTAAGGTGGCATTACACGGCTTGTGGAGCGACGTGCCTGGCGTGTGGCGTGCGGAGTGACGCCAGATGCGTGTCTAGAACGATGTCGATCTCACGGCCTGTAGATTGACAAGTTTCAAGCCGCCTGGGCGTGGTTTTCCCCGCGTGCTGGTTTTCTTTTTCGTATTTGCGAATGTCTAGGCATAGAGAATGGATGCTCGATTGCGTAGCAGTTTATTCCATTTTGTTAAACAGTGATGATTTGTTATAAAAGAAGAAAAAACAGGTTTTGGATGGGGTCGCACAATAAAAGTCCCCTCATGCTTGGGGATCCAAATGTTTGGTTCTTGTTTCTTATAACGTTACAAATTCAGATATTACATCGTTTGACCACATGTTGCCACTTTAAAAGGTAAATGACTACGGAATTTAAAAATTTAACAATCCAAGATCACGCGTCGTGTGACTGCGTACCCGAGTCGCTCCACTTCGCCCGCGGCGCGTTTTCTTTGAAGTGCGCTAAATTTACCGCCAATCGACGGCAACCAACACGCCTGGGCAAAACATTATTAAACAGCCAATATTAAAAACAAGTTTTAGTATATGATTGCGTTTTAGTTAAAGTTTGTTGAAATATTGACTTTTCGATACCATAGTAGCTTCTTCAGAAGTTCTCATTATTTTAAAAGAAGTTGTTACATTTTGATTTGTATTTTTAAAACTCGATAATTTTCTTTCATTTTTGTCAAAATGGTATAATTCAAAACTGTTAATATATTATAATAGTAATTAACGATACAAGTGCGTAAAGCTACTCTTTAGGCACGAGTGGGGTAGAGTTAAAACGCGAGTGAGCGTGCGTTTTAAGCTCCGCAAGTGACTAAAGATGCTTTACGCATGTGTATCGTACAATATTTTATCTACGATAGAATCTAGAAAACACGGTAAATATTATTTTTTTAAATTTAAATTAGGATTACCAGCAACCGGTCGTAATTTTGCGTGTTTTAAAAATTTTAAAACACGTTGCTACTGACAACGTGCCTAATGAAATCTTTTAAACACGTTACTACTGACGACGTAAACTAATGAAAACATGTTATTAAATAGTTGTTTTACAAACTTAAAACTGCCAACTAAAAGGCAATTTTATACACTGTCGTAAATAATAGTAATTTACGATACAAGTGCGTAAAGCTACTCTTTAGGCAAGAGTGGGGTAGAGTTAAAACGCGAGTGAGCGAGCGTTTTAAGCCCCTCGAGTGACTATTTTAAAACACGTTGCTACTAACTACGTGCCTAATCAAATTTTTTAAGCACGTTGCTATTAACGACGTAAACTAATGAAAACATGTTATTAAAGAGTCGTTTTACAAACTTAAAACTACCAACTAAAAGGCAATTTTACACACTGTCGTAGATAAAATGAATTTTATGCAACTAAAAATTTTCTAGGGCTTGCGTATTTTGTACATCTGCTCGTAGTTCAGCTTTTTGATTTTTATATAAATTGACTATGATGGGAATGTATGATCGATCTATTCGTGTGGCGAAGAATATCTTGAAAATTTTTTCACACTTTACTTAATCGAAAACCATCTCACAATGGATCAAGAGAAGAAAGATATCTGTATTCACATAACGAACTCTTCCCAATAGTATTAGCTGGAAGAGTAATGGTTCACGCGTGCCTAATTTGCATTCGAGAAAACTTATAGTGCGGTAGTTTTTGCACATTCTTTTAAAATTTTTGCAAAGCTATAAATGTTGAATTAACTATTCTTTTGGGAGTATTCCTATCTATCTATATATATAATAGGCTTGTCTGGGACGCTGTTTTGTGTGTCCGGGACGCTGTTTCAGCAGCCAAACCGTAAGAGATAGAGAAAAAAGTTATTAAAGTTATATGGTTGCAATGGTCATGTCAGGTCAGGAACCGAATTTCAGTCTCTAACACTAATTATTATCTTAATTATCCTAATCCGAACTTTTTAGGTTAGATTTTAGGCAAATTTTATCAAGGCGAATGCGACTGGTAGTTTGCTACCAACAATGACGTCATGTACGTACGTGTGGTGAATACGATTTCTATTTGCAAAACGGTCTTTTTTGTTTTATTAAATGAGACATTTGTCTCACTGGACTGCTAGTTTTATACATATTGTTAACTATATTTACAAGGATAGAGATATTTTCTTCCTCATTTTCTCTGGTTTGCGAATTTCTTTGTAGATCTTTCTTGCACTTGATTGAAGGATATTCCACTTATTCAGTATGTTGGCGTTGTATTTTTCGTTTAGTGTTTTATTGGATTCTTCTTGCATTTCTAGACAAATTTTCGTATTCTTCAATTTATCCGCATCCACTTCCTTCGCATACGATTTTTGAACTTTTATTAATGTGATACGTATGTCTGCCAATACAGGGTTGTAGTCAGATACAATGTCTGCGCCAGTCTTAAACATATTTGAAGGCATTGGGGAAACGTTTATTTACTATGATAAAGTCTATTTGATTATGTATTCTATGATCAGTGTATCTGCTGGTGATCGCCATGTATATAAGCGTGTTTTAATTAGTTTATAGCAGTAGTTACATAGTGTATATGACAATTGGACAGTAGTTATTATTGTATTAAGTGCGCGCAATGAGTGCTTTTTGCTGCGCATGAAAGCCAGTTTAGCCGAGACCGTTAGGTCGAGGCAAAAAAGTAATTCGAATGCTTCAGCAACACTCATTTCGCCCATGAAATGCAAACAAGATTATGTCTACTACCGCCAAACAAGAATATTAATATTGTTTCCCGCCCTAGTGTGCCTACATTTTTTGCACCCTAGTGCGCAAAATGTTTTTTTTCACGACGCCAATGGTAACGTAAATATCTTATTATTTACCACGTAAAAAAATGGCAAACTTCGCAAACAACGATGCGCGAATGTCCCCTTATTTTGACGGTTGTCGAAAAAGAAGATTTTCTGTAGTCCACTGGTTCGGTACTGAGCTGGGCGGCGACCACTCCATTTTGGGATACAATTAAAGTAGTTCTCTTCGATTGTTTACTGTTATTGCACACGGATGAGCGTAATGGAAGTAGCAGCTAAAACGGAGCATTTCCACATAGTGTAAATACTCCACGAAAACGAAAAGTAAAAGAGTGAGAAACGATTATGAATAAAAAAAATGATTATGTTACATCTCTAAAGGAAAATAGATAAATACACCATCATGAGATCATCTTAATCCTCAATTTCTACTAGATAAAAATGTATGCAATATTTTTTCCGATTTTTCAAATAAGGTACGTATTGAGATGATACGATACCTATGGCAATTCTGGCTCCTTTAATATTGTTAAATACATGTTAATTAATTAAAAATCAAACATGAACAGAATTTATACTTTATAATCGCTAGATAGAAATAATATCAGAATTAAACATTGATAGATTTATAAACCATAATTGATAAGTAATTTATATTTAATTAGACAAAAAATAGCAAATAGGTGCCGAAAAACGATATCGGCAGGGTTTTGTTTAACTTAATTCCATATTATGATTTAATGTGATAAGTCTCACTATAATTTTGGTAAATGCTCAGATATTTGAGGTAACGTAAGACATCAGATCGTGTTAGTGAAAAGGTTGGTGAAGCATCACAGAGAAAAAGTGCAGTTAGTTTCTATTCACAGCAACATGCTAGGCTGGTGGTCAATGAAGGTTACAAAATGATACACTGAATAATTATGTAACATGCCTAAGCCCATAAAGTAACTTGCATAAAGCAGCTTGTAACGTCAGCAATTTGAGTGACAGTGCTTAATAAAACCAGAAAAGTGAAAATTATAAGAATTAACACAAATGTGAGGTTAGCGCAACAATATTTGACGATTCGATAAAACAAACATTTAATTTATAAGATCAAGTATGTGTACTCACAAATAATAGAATGTAGTAGGTTACTAAGCATTCGCCATACTCGTGTAATTATCATACAATTGTGTAAATGTTCAACTGTGTAGAAACTCAACCCTGGAATTAGAGTTTGAGAATCTAATGGCTCTTCGGAGCAAAAGAATTAAGTAGTGTGATTGATAAATTATTTAAAGGGTAGCATATCTGATAAAAATATTTAATATTCATTACGAACTCATTTTTAGTTAGCCATTAATAGGTTTTCCAGCTGGTCATACCAGTTGTATATGTATTTCAAGGTATTGAAATTAATCATTTTTAAAATTAAAATTCAAATTAAAAATCTGTAGAAGGCTTTATTCAGAACTTCCATCACAAGTGGACGGCGTGACACTAAATAATTTTACAATAATACGGAAACAATAAAAGAAAACACTTAAATGGGAATTTTCAAATAAAAACTATTATCGGTGGGATTTGAACCGCAGTACTTGTGAATACGATCTAAACGTTTAGTAAATATTTTGTAAGCTGACCAAGCACCTCTCACATTATTGTGTAGCAGCTGGCTCAACTTTTTCGCGCCGGGCATGGATTTAACTTTCGTACCGAAGCGAGCTGCGACACGCGTATCAACCAACTCACGCAGCGGAAAATAAATTATATTTTTTACAACAATAAATCAATGTAGATAATTGTTTCACTAAAAATTTTTTCATTTCCTTTTACACATTTCATACCGTGGGATGTACACCTTTATAAGCAATAGTTTTCAAAATAACTCTATGCTGAAGTTTATACCACACATTCCCTGTATGCTTTGTTAAACAATTTCTGTAGCATTTGTTAAAATAATTTTGAGATTAATTTGATAGCGGCTGAATCTAAAAAGAATGAGGTTTCTATTAGTTTAAGAATCATTGAGAAATATTTAAAACTAAGCTTCTAAATGCGATGTACGTATAAAATTAATCAATTTTCAATAATAAAAAAAATCGAATAATAATTTTTCTGTTTTTTTTGCAATGGCAAAAAGAATAAAGCCTTCCACATTACGACCCGCAAGAAAATTCCAGGTAGTGTATATTTTTCCTCATGCAAATACGCGTTTTCCGTGTATTTGAACGTTTGCGATTTGTGCATTTATGCGGCTCCTGGCCTCAAGAGGTCAATATGACGCACTTATTCTTTGCTAGTTTTTGTCTCGTACAACACATATCCTATATCTGTTGGATCCCACTTGTGTCTGGGGTAAAGCCTGCACTATGTGCAATGATTACTTTTATCTATTTTCCCAGTTAAAGCAAAAATAACAACAATTTAATCAATTAAGGTGCTCACCCTGTATATATTTGTCTGAATTTTCTCGGTTTCATGCCAGGTAGATATATAATGTGTACAAAATATCGTCTTCTTCAACAAATAGTTTTTGAGTTATACCGCCAACAGACAGACGGAATGGAGACAATCTGCTTTTCGTTATCTAGGGACCCTGAAGAAATCTCCGAAGGTAATTTTTTCGTGATTGCAATCCTTCATTCGTATTTCAAACGCAGAAAGTAATTATCCAAAAGTTTGCTTATACTACCTGAGCTTGTACAATTTACCAAATGTAGACAGTGGCACTTAAGGCGAAGCCTGTGTTTTTTTTAAATAATGACATTTTAGGTATGTACTTAATATTCAAATTAACTCATTTTTATTGCGGCTTGTTTCTTAAATTTATGTAAATAACTGTAATCAGTTCCAGCTGAAGATCGTTATATTTGCATGTTTAAGTTGTTTCAGGCAAACGCAACATACTCTTTTTATTATGTCTGTTATATTTATATAGGTATTTTCTATATTTGGGTAACATGTATACGTGCAATACATCTATGTAATTATAATAAAATTATGTTTTATTTAAATTTTAAATTATAAATGGCAGAATGATCAAGTATATCAACGTAATACAAAAATTCATACTGTTTCATTGTGGTTCTGTGATAAAAATAATTTACTATCTTTTATCTTAATTGACTTTTTATTTTTGAAGATTATATTTAATTTCTCTAATATAAACTATTTCAGCTGATTTAAATTTACCTTGGAGCAAATATGCCGGCCGAAGTTGTTGGGGACCAGATGGCCCCGATGTGGGGGTCACACCCGTCCAGCTACTGTTATGTAACCCCAGGGCGGCCAGTAAGTCGATGGATAGACTTGGGGAAGGCGTCGGGAGGAGACCCGAAGGGTCTAAGCCAGTCACTGGAAGTAAATTTATAGTTAGTTTATAATTGTTGTAAAGTACATATCATAAAAGGATAAAAACTAGGAATTTGAACCTTTGAATATTGTGACTAAATTCTATAATAGGGTAAGTATTAAGTAAATTATATACGACCAGACATTTAATAATGTTTACAATAACTATATTCTAGGTATGATTCTATTAGTTTACTACGAGGAAATCACTTAGATTTAGAAGTGCTGCAGAGAAGATGTGTGCTGTACATTGAGCACTGACTTTTATTTTTTGACGAATTACATTAGTTTTTGTAATTACGCTACTTCTAAGTGCCACCTTTTTCCCATGCACGTAGAATTCAAACATTCATTTATTCAATAATTTATTAACTGAAAAAGTAGTTTAGTTTTTTAGTTAAAGTATTAAAACTCGATATACGATTTTTAGCCTCCCATAAATTCACATACTTTAAAAGTCGTTTTTCAGAGCTGTCTGTTGAACGTTTATAAAGTTTGTACTACCAATTAGCAGTTGAAATTAATTTAGTTTTAGCCGAGGACAGGCCGATAAATTTCAAAATGAGCTTGTTTGTGTCACTGGAGTAAAGTACGAAGTGTAACGAAGTAAAGGGGAGCACAAAATTGTAGTTATGAAGTGTGTGGAAGCAGAATACACCGTTTCATGTCTGTCTCGCCAGCACCCCATTTAACCAAAATTATTGACCAAACTGGGTGACTTGCGAGGTTTTATTGTACATTTAACGGTCATTGTTGTATCCACGTAGGTTTCGCCGTGCGTACATGTGTACGAGATATATCGAGGTTACCGGAAATTGATTTTTCATATTGGAAATTCAAGGAAAATAAAAAGAGCAGACAATATCCATGAGAATCAATTCGGGTCGCGTCTGACATTGATGTAAAGTGTTTAGTAGTTACAATCAATGTTCTTGGAAGAAACAATTTGATAAGTTAAGGGGTGATTGATGAAATATGTTGTTTGCCTCTTGCGATACTAACGTTGTCAATATTTCCAGCTTAACAAGTTGGGATGACAGGGGCAAAAGGGTTTTAATAAAATTCCAACGAGAAAAATTAATGGCTGGCAATTCCATTTTATTATTTATAAAACACAGGTCTGTTTCAACCCTAATCAAAATCCACCCCAACTGCCGGGGGCTGCCATAGTTTTATTTTGTTGTCCCTGAATCGAGGCAAGATACGATCACTAAAAGCGATTAATGATAACAACGTCTAAATACTTGATCCAGGGAAGTAAATTTTAAAGGTGAAGTACCTGTGATAGCTGGCCTTTAAAAAACACTACCCCCTTGGGAGAATAGCGTGCAGTTTTGCAATAACGAACACCTTCATTACATCAGACTAGACGGTTACGTAAGGCCTGCCGGCATGAAGGATTATTTTTAGAAATTGCCAGACAATTTCTCATAAATAGGGGTGGACTACAATATCTGCCACGACTGACACTTTTCAAATGGAATGCTAGAAAATATGTGCATTCACGCTAGGACAAACACAGATTAGATAAGAGCGACCACTTGAAGAATATTAAAAGATTGCGATAACGAATATGTTGAGCTAACAAATTGTAAAACACCCTCGCTCTTTGCATGCCGACACGATCTAGTTGCTTGTATGTACACTATAGGAAAAACGCTGGTCATTTCAGATTTTATCTCTGAATAGAGAATGGAATGTATAATGTTATTGTTTTTCGATGGAAATACTGTAGGATTTGGTTCTATTCAAATCGAATGTGTTACGTAACATGTAACTGTACATTTTATAATAAACAGAGCTATACTTAATGATGAAACCAAATACAACTGCCGGAGTTGTACGGTATTGATCCATGCATTTAATATGTATTTTCTTAAAACTAGTTACATATAATATAATTTTGATCAAAATTCCGTTAAATTTATAAAAAACTATTTAAGCAATAGAACACAAAGTGTGAAATTAGATTCCAAAGTATCGGCATCCCTTGCTGTGGTTAAGAGCGTACCTCAGGGGAGTGTGCCTGGACCGTTACTGTTGTGTATACAGTGTGTCCAAGATAAGGAGGGCCAGTATGGGGATCTCGGTAATGGTAACAGATACAAATTTGGTTAAATGGGAAGAAAGTTGCGCAATTAAAGGACTAAAAAAATGACGTTTAGAAATCCTTGATATGATTTTTCGTTTTTGAATTATCTAAAAAAAACCGAATTTTTGGATTTTCTTTTTTATTTTTTTCTGGCGTTAATATTAAAGTTAGAGCGAAACTGATTAAACTTCTTTATAGCAACTTTTAGTGGACTTAATGATTACGTTATCAATTTTTTTATCCAACGTTTCGTCTTCGAGAAACCATCATCAACTTCATTTTTTTAAATACGGTCCTGGTTTTTTGATGCCAAATTTGCAAAGCCCTTGTTACTCTAAATTCAACAATGTACCACATATTATGATTTAATTACGTTTCGAGCTTTTTTCTGATCATCATCAGAAATTTTTTTAGATACGGACCTGCATTTCTCATAATTTTGTAAAAATAAGTTCATACAGTAAGAGAGGCGCTTTTAGATGCCGTTAAAATATTAAAATGCACATCATAATGTCATAATTCTGATACATTAATTTAATAAGCAACCAATAACTATTAACAATAAACAAAAAAGAAATGAACAAAAGATAGACAGAAAGAATAACAAAACGAACATCGAAACCATTTAATAGGTATTAAATTTACAGAAGGTATTCAAAAAGGTTGCCATCATTCTCCATGCATAAATAACATCTAACTGTAGAATCTAAAACATTATTCAGCAATACTGGCGTTATACTTTGAAAGGCTTCAAGAACCAATCTTCTAAGTTTTCTTCTATTTCAAAAAGTTAAATACCTATTACATTGTTTCAAGGCTCGTTTTCTCATTCTTTGTGCCTATCTTTTGTTCATTTATTTGTTGTTTATTGTTAATAGTTATTGGTTGCTTATTAAATTAATGTATCAGAATTATGACATTATGATGTGCATTTTAATATTTTAACGGCATCTAAAAACGCCTATCTTACTGTATGAACTTATTTTTACAAAATTATCAAAAATGCAGGTCCGTATCTAAAAAATTTTCTGATGATGATCAGAAAAAAGCTCGAAACGTAATTAAATCATAATATGTGGTACATTGTTGAATTCAGAGTAACAAGGGCTTTGCAAATTTGGCATCAAAAAACCAGGACCGTATTTAAAAAAATGAAGTTGATGATGGTTTCTCGAAGACGAAACGTCGGATAAAAAAATTGATAACGTAGTCATTAAGTCCACTAAAAGTTGCTATAAAGAAGTTTAATCAGTTTCGCTCTAACTTTAATATTAACGCCAGAAAAAAATAAAAAAGAAAATCCAAAAATTCGGTTTTTTTAAGATAATTCAAAAACGAAAAATCATATCAAGGATTTCTAGACGTCATTTTTTTAGTCCTTTAATTGCGGAACTTTCTTCCCATTTAACCAAATTTGTATCTCTTACCATTACCGAGATCCCCATACTGGCCCTCCTTATCTTGGACACACTGTATATACCGCTGACCTTTGCGAAAAAATTAAGTTTGTGGATATGCACTGCTATGCTGATGATAAGCTGCTTATTTTTTCTTTTCCTCATGCTAATGATCATATAATTAATAACCTAAACAGTGACTTAGACAACTCAACAAAATTGTAATTAAAAATCAATACAAAGAAATAGTTTGTCATGTTATTTGGAAAAGACAAAGATCAAAACTTTCAGGTGAAAATGAATGGAAAACTATTGCCCGTTCTTGCCGAATGCATGAATTTGGGTTTAGTAATTGACACAAATCTAAGATTAAAAAGCATATTAATAAAATATAACAACGAGCGTATGCTACATTGAAAATGTTATATTCTCAAAAAAGACTGCTGTCAAAGGATTTATAATTGATATTATGAGAGGCTCTTATTTTATCATTGTTTGATTACTGTTATGTAGTATATAGTTCCTGTATTTCTGTTGAAACTAAAAACAAAATACAAAGTCAACAAAATAGTTGTGTTCGTTTTTCTTTAAAAATAAACAGATGTCAACACATTACTCCGTATTACAATAATATTAAATGGCTCAAAATGGAACACAGACGATTGTATCACCTTGCATGTCTAACATATTCCATATTACTAGAACAAAATTCTAGTTATCTGTTTGATAAACTAATAACAAGAACACATTTGCATGGGTTAAACTTATTGTTCAGGTTTAAACATTCCACAACATTCTACAGTTATGTTTCGGCGATTCTTTGTGTACAATGCTGTAACCGCTTACAATGGCATTCCACATGAAATAAAACAATACTCAATGATACAATTCAAAAAACATCTACATAAATATCTTTTTCATCCTACATGATTAGAAAATCGAATTTTACCATCTCCATACAGACGAGAAAGTGTGCGTTTCTAAGGCTAGCCCTGTAAAACAACCCCCAACGGCTAGCCAAGAAAAAAAAATTCGATGTTTTCCAGTAGGGGATGCTGCAACAATCTGTCAAACCAAATTTAAAAAAAAATCACGTTTATAATTAACTTTTTTGCTTTAAATAATAGCTATTCCCCTTTTATAAAAAATATTGCCTCCATAAAACTTAATTTTAGCAATGTATTCGTTACATTTTTAATATAAAATAAACATCACATAGATTTCTGTAGAAGCTTATGTCTAAGTACGGGTAGATGGCGCTGCAGTTACAAACGCTATTCGATTTGCCAACATTTGCAAATTGTTTTATTATTGGTGACAGCTCTGTAAATTTCTAAATAATAACCTGGATGAGAGCTATGTTGAAAAAATTATTGCAGGATGGTGTTGTAGGATGAAAAATAATGTGTAAACCATGGGCGGTAAAGTGATTTTCCAGGCTTCAAGAAGTGTCCACTTTACCGCCGAGGTTTACAATATATTATTATCTGCAAACGTCACAAAAGTGACAACTTATGTGTCTTTATTGACAAGGTAAAAGTGTCACTTTATCTGCCTAAGCAGATAAAATAGCGACTTTTGCGTACTTTATCTGCCTAAGCACACAAAAGCGTTGCCCTCTTTCTTTCTTTCTATGTTTGTTCGCTATCTCCTCCGAAGATACTGGACCGATTAAATTGTATGATGGCTTAAAATTTTGATAATTTTTAGACTTAGATTGTAGGTCGGTTTTTATTTTCAAAAACAGTACGAAAAAGTTTTAATTTAAATAAACCTTTAAGCAGCGGATCGGAGCATCTGTCGCCGTGGGTTATGGTGTGACAGCTGCTGTGGCGTGTGCTATTAGCTCGGGTGATTCAGTATGTTCATATATCATTACAGTAGCGCGTTATTTGAACAACAGAGGTTGGCGCAGGGGTACAGTACTCGCCTGTCACGCGGGTGGCCCGGGTTCGATTCCCGGCCGATGCATCCCTTTTTTTAAATTTATATTAAGGAAATTTACCTGAATACGTTTGCGGATAAAATAGTATATGTTATTCGGAGTAAAAGTGACTTTATGTGGCTTAGCTGAATTATTTGCCTCACTAACGTTCGGCTAAATAAACTTCAGCTTCGCCACATAAAGTATCACTTTTACTCCAAATAACATAATCTACTATTGAATCATTAACTATAGCCTGATCAACTGATTTTTTTTAACTTATACCTTTCTTGAGTAGTTACACGACATATGGGGTACTGGTTATTGTTTACTCTAATTATGAATTTTAGTTTCTATGCTTATATTCTTGTGTGACACATGTTAATATTATTTTGTGTAATAACATATATTCTTAGTTGGTTAAGTGGAAGAACGGCCTTAGCCGAATTTCGTCAACTTTAAAAATAAAGAGAAACTATTATTATTATTATTATTTTATGTTAAATTTGATTTTCAGGGGCAGTATAATAAGTAGTACGCTTATTATCGATGATTTTTTAATTGATATTATAAGTTATAATCCCAAAGCTGAAAATATAGTAAAGTTCGGGCACTTCATTCCATGTAGGACATAGCCTGAGACATATAGTATAATATATAGTATAATCAAAAAGTATTTTCATCTAGTATGGCCATGGAATAGTTCCTAATTTATGAATGCAACTTAAAAATCTAATGTCAAGTTTGATATTTATGTAGAATTGTAGTTCCATTCATAAATTAGGAACTATTCTATGGCCATACTAGATGAAAATATTTTTTATCTCATTTCATTTGGAAATGTACTACATTTGTTCATTCAAAATCGATAAGAAATGTGGTGCTTTTATCATTAGCAACACTGTTCTGCCTAGCATGGCGATTCGTTTTACGTTTGTGAATAATGAAGTGTGTTGTTAATGATACTGTAAGTCTATGTCAAATTCGAGGTTAGTAGGTTAGGTTTTGCGTCAGTGTTGACACAGATTAACACAAAATCTAACCTGTTAACCTCGAATTTGACATAGACTTAGAGTGTCACTAACAACACACTTCACTACTGCCAAACGTATAACATCAACTGGAGCTGCGTATTGTGCTTTAGTGCATAGAAATGAATTATGCTCATCTTGGTTATGTTTTGACAGTTAGTGTCACTTGTATGTAAAATTTAATATTTTACATTTCTTATGAAATGCGATAAAATAGTATACTCAACACATTAGAAAAGTGGCATCGCCAGTGATCTTTACATAGTGTAACATTTTCTTGACAATATTATTATCAATATATTTAGAGAACTGAGTGTGACTGGTTGAATTCACAAAAACCTACGTAATTTACAATAAAACAGAAATTTATTAATAATAATTCAATACAAACAAGTGATAGAGGAAAATCTGATGATTTCGGTAAGGGAAACATTTCGTTAACTGTAGGTAGTGCAATGCTCTCTTTGTGGATATATATCCATATACAATATCGGTCTAACCCTTTCCTGACGACCTCTGCTTCATCTAAGGGATGAACTTCTACAGGTTTATCGTAACTCCGTCAGTTAGTTGCACCATACTCGGATACCGACACTCCCATTATCAGCTACGAGCAAAATCATTTATAATTGAATATAATATAATGTATTGCAACATATCCTGTCCTTATAGAAATTACATAGTTTTTTATTTTTAGATCATTTCACTAAGCACCCAGGCTAATTACAATAATATTTTTAGTTACTATCTAAACCTTGACATCTCTTGACATAATGAAAAATACTAAACTAACTTAATAAATATAAAAATATAAATCTTCTTCAGTATGAACATCTCCACTTCTAGTCTCTGTCCAAAATAAGCCTATCTATCACTTCCAATTCAAAATGTAGGACATTTTAACACCGTTTACAAATCTACACATTCCGGTTCACTTCTGCTGATTAAAAGTCCACATGATAGACCGGACCCCTTTTCTGTCTGTTACTCTCTTGTCTAACCAGATTCCACTTCCCCTTTCTTAATTCCATTGTACTTTATTTATGTTCTTTTGTTGTAGGTCGTGTGGCTGTTCTACATGCTTTGGCTGCTTGTACATACCTTTGCTGCTTTGTTGAACTACCTACCGTGTTATGAGAATAAACAGAAAACAAAGTAGCTCATTGGCACTTTCCAATAAAAATAAATTGTTTAATTTTGGTCCCATTTTAAATTAGGATTCCTGTAGTAGTTGTCGGTATTTAACGGTATTAGGCCGATATTGATATAACGCATGAGGATAAATTTTGTAGCCGAGGTCGATTAGGCCGAAGCTAGTTAATTATCCGAATCAGTTATATGTAATATCGATCGTATGTTGTAGAATAGTTTTCGTAATATCTATTAAAAGTAGCCAGTCACCTGAGTACCGAACGTACGTTGGTAATGTAGCAACCGACGATTACAAATTCGTTTTCAAACCAATTAAAACAATACACACAATTTAATAGTGTAGCAACGGTTGTTATATATATTAACGATGCAGGTTTGGTTATCAGCATATTAACGAAACGAGTTTGATTGCCAAAACGAGGCGGTAAGCCGAGTTTTGCAGCAATCAAACGAGTCTATAACAACACCGACCAGCCTTGGTCTTTAAATTTTAACGGCCGTGCCTGTTATGTGTGACATTTCAATCAAGCAGACAGTATTGATATAGTACAATAACATGTAGGTGTTATGAAAATATAATAACTTTACTCGATAGTTCCCATAACAGAAATTCATTTGATTCACTTGTATAAAATATTGTCCAATAACATGTGAATGGGCAATTCGAGTTCTAATTATATTTTCGTGGAATAAAATCACTAAGTAGTTTCGAATATGGATGACAACAAACGAAACTTGAGGATCTTATATTTAACGTAAGCTCGCGAATTAAGGGTTAATTCAATAAAATAGCGCTGAATAATTACGAAAATAGGTTACATAGTAAGTATATTCCACAAGTTTCTTTAAGGTAATTAGATTAGAAACAATAAACTTGTTACGTAGGACTTCAATTCCCAAACAGGAAAAATAGATATAGAAAATTAAAGATGAAAATGAGAAACGGTATTCTGTGTAGGGAAAATTCTGCTATTGTTGTATTCCCTCTTACAATATAAAATTTTAAATTACTTCTGTTTTATAATCATTGCTTAGCGCCTCCTCCAAAAATGATTTATAATGGTATGTATATTACATAACAGCTGCGAAGTGGAATATATCCTGCGAGTATATCTGAGCAATGAGGAGAAGAGTAACGAAGCCGAGTGACTTATAACACGAGCGTATGATACACATTTGCGCGAGTTATTAAGTACGTAATTTTTTCTACGACCACATTTTTGGGTACATTTTTGCAATTTAATGAATGACAACTTTATTGTGACAATTGCCCATGTCAGTAGATTTTCAGTAGTTTTTAAGTTAAAATGATATATTTTCAGTAGTTTTTGGGTTAAAATGACATATTTAGCCCACTCTGTGAATTGTACATTTTTCATAACAAACACGTTCGTTACGATAACGACCGGGTGAATGATATTGTCATTTTTCGTGGCTATTTGACTGTATGTAAACTGCCACTTTCGCATATGGGCCTGATAAAAATTCATACCTGTAAATGCAGTAAACTGCATATAAAAGCAATTATAATGTATTGCCCTAATAGTAACATACGCTTTATCAGTTTATGTGTAAAAGTCCAAGGTTAACTTTTATGGAGTTCAAACATTTTATATGATGCTTTACATATATAGGTTGTCTCACACGTAAACGATAATGTCATTATATGTTATGGTCTCAATAACTGAATTTTGTAAATTTTAAATATGAAGTGAATGCGCATTTAAAGTATCTTCATTAAAGTGAATATTCTGCAGTTTTATAAAAATTACATATTTTGCTTTGTAAAACATATCTTCGATGAGTTTTGATGACATTGTAATACTTGGTTTTTAGTAAGGCAGAATTGAGTAATTCGGCAGTGCATAAAAACTACTTCGATTCCAGTTTTATAGAATCCCAATATCGAATTGAGAATTTTGCAACTAAACGTAGTCAATCCAGAAAAATAATGTGTGGTGGAATGTTGCTTAAAAAAAAACGAATACAACCTTGGTGAATTAGATTTAAATTTTATATTTACATTGACAACAATATAATGTGAAATCTGATAACGAATCCATCCATCCATCCATCGTTGGTTAAACGATCCATGTAGGATCTTGGCTTACTCAATAACTATTTTCAACGTTTTCTCTCTATAGCCTTCCTTACACTTTCATAAGTCTCATGTCTTCTTCCACATTTTTAATCCATCTTTTTTTATACCGAGCTCGTATTCATCCCGTCTGGTTTCTCATCGTATGCTTTTTTTGGACCTCGATTGATCTTCATTCTTTACTATGTGTCCCAACCATTTTAGTCGGTGTATTTTTACTGTGGCAACTATATCTAGATCTCTATAAAGCTCTATTAACTCGTGGTTCGTTTGGGTCCTCTACTCTCCTCCTTCTTGTACTGAGATGTATATTAAATTTGTTTTCTTGCTGTAGGACCCATGATTCGCTTGCGTATGTAGCTACTTGTTTTACTAGTGTGTTGTATATTCTCTTTTTTGTATTTCGTGACACAATAATTGATTGGAATAGGCGTTTCAGTGCATAATACCTTCTGCTTCCCGCTGCGATTCTTGCCTTTATTTCTTTACTTGTCTCGTTGTCCTCCGTGGTCGTGCTTTCTAGGTGTCTGCTCAAAGGTGTTGTTATTTTTTCCGTGTTTTTTCTTGTCTCTCGTCAACACCATATATTTTTTCCACATATACCTTGAATCCTGTCTTTTTTGCTCTCTTTACATGTTCAGAGTATGCTGTTTGTAGAGCTTGTTTTGTCCTAGCTAGAATTACTATGTCGTATGCATACATTAGGTATTGGCATGTTTTGTTATAGACACTTCTTCTATCGTTTATGCCTTTATGACTTTCTTATAAGTTTCTCCAGTACCAAGTTGAATAGTTTAGTGGATAGTGGGTCGCCCTGGGAGATCCCCTTTTTCACTTTGAATTGCATTGAGAGGTTCCCTCGGTTTCTCCCACAGTTTTGTTTGTAGCATTGTCATTTTCGTAAGCTGAACTAGATTTTCTGGTATACTCTATTCACTATAGTCCCGGATTGTCAATGTCAAAATCCAATTAAAAACAGTCCTTTATATCATGGTTAATACTTTTAAGTCAAGCTATGGGTAACTAGAAACAATTAATAAAGCTACTAATGTCAAAACTATAAATTATAGGTTATATTTCGAAGTGACTTAAGCACAAATAAATAAATGTTACCAGGTAACAAAAACCCAAATTTTCTAAATTACGCTTTTGCGTTGTCCAACCTAGTAGTAACAAAAGAACCAATAGAAATTCAACAGTGCTACCATAAAACGTCATTTTTGACAATCCGGGACCATAGTGAACAGAGTATATTCTGAAATATTGTATTATTTCTTCTAAGTATCCCCTGTCTATGCTTTTTCAAGTCTATGTAGAGTTGATATATGTCGCCTAACATTTCTTCGGCGTACGATTTTATTCATTCCGCTATTATCGAGGCGATTATTTTGTAGACAACTCATACTAAGGATATTCCTCTGTAATTGTTGTACTGTTTTATTTCATTTCTTATTGTATATGGGGCATATTATTGAGTTTGTCGAGCCATCTGGCATTTTCCTCGTTGTAGTCGTTCGTGTATTTTATTTATAAGTTCTTCTTTCCCCCCGTTTTGGACTAGTTCAGCTGGTCTCGTCTTCTTCGGATGATTTTTGATTTTTGAGCCAGTTTACGTGTTCTACGTCATATTTCGATGGTGATACTATGTTTAGGTGCAGGATGTAGTACTGGCTGTGTTTTTCGTCCACTTCTACTTCTTCTTCTCTAGTATTACTTTCATTAGCTGCTACTAGTTTACTCCGTTTTTACATATGTTTGTTCAAGCTTGATACCCTCCTTTTTGTTCTTTCCCCATTTGGTAAAAAATGGTCATACTTTGTTTTCTATAATCTTGAACTAATTCCCCTATCATCTTCTTTTCATGCTCTCTCTTCTTTCTTCTGTGCAGGTTTTGTGATTGTTCTGTGTTCACCCTAGTTTTCCTCTGTAGCATGTTCTTTCGGGCTTTGTCTTTTTCTATATTATTTGTCGAACCAATTTTTAGGCTTCCATTCTCTTTTTCCCCCTAGCTTCCTTTGCTGTCTTGTGAATCGATGCCTTCCCACTTCTCCTGCACATCCGTGTTTTCATTTAGGAGTGTTGTGATTCTTTGTTGGTATTTCGTTTGTATCTCTTATTACTCTCTCTCTCTCTCTCGATACTTCTCTTCTGATAACGAATAGCCAGAAGATATGAAAATGAGGGTTACTGTCTAAAGCATGATATTAACTGAATTTCTAACACGAATCGGTAACGAGTGGAAAATAAGTTAAATTAATGTAGAGTATTGATAGTATTAAGAAACTCTGCATTAAATCTGTGGTAAATTAAACATGTGTATGCAGCAAATGATGTATGAGAGCTCTATAAAGTATGTTTATAATTCAATAAGGTATTGCAGACGTCATTATTGTGCATGCCGAAATTGCCGAACTTTCCAAGTGACTGTAATAACAGATCCAAAGAAAAAATCAAATCCCAGCGATGACATTGTAATTACAGAATCAAAACTTTATCTTACAAAAACATGTTAAACGATAACGATAATTTAAGTGGAAACTTCGAAGTTTTTGCAGCCAGCATGCTTGTTAGAAGTGTAATCAGATATGAACTCTGCAACAGTCAAGCAGAGCTGAAAATCTCAGCACATGCTCTTTCCGGATCGTTACTGTTGGTCTTGTGTTTGCACGATTTACTGCCTAAGATAATTAAGCATTTATACGGCGGTGCGATTTGCCGGGATTAAATCGAATGCCTATTTTTTGTTGCCTAATCACTTTAAATCGCCAGACTTAAGCTTTTATTGCACGGCGCCTCTTTTATTTGGCGCCTGCAAAATCGTTAAGTCGCTTCTAAAAGCAATGCAGACACATAAAAATTTTAGAAATAAAAAGAGATTTATTTCGTTACATCATTTTATTACGCGATTTCAGCAATCCGGTTAATTTTTAACTCGCTGTTGTCAAGCAGCGACTTCTGCATAGATGTAAAACACGCGTTATAAAATGGGATTATACGTGTTTAAAGATTTAATCCCTGGAAGATAAACTTTGTTGCAGCTCAGTGTCTACGATAAAATTGTACATACTTGTTTGCAGGACATTGATAAAATTTACTATTTTTTAAACTAAATTGTGAATGTTGAAGGTGCTGTTCAACCATTTCTTCTTCATATAATTTCTATTTTAATATTTAAAAAAGGCGATCTTGGATTTATAACTGCACGTTTTAGCATGTACTATAATCAACGTAATCTGCAGCTGATGTTTCTCCTTAATACAATAAGACATTTTTGTTAAAATTCGTTAATAGCTTTAATGCAATATCTTCATTCACGATCTTATTTTGTCTCATTTCTAAAATATGATTAAAAATATCTCGTGTACTTGTGAGAAGCCATCATAATAAACTGCGATTTGATATTTGTCAAATTGATAGCTGATCTAATAGTAATTATGTGAACTAATCTAAGAGATATCTTTTACACACTAATAGAGTGATGCTAGCACAATTTTTTTATTTATCCAATATGGCAAATGTTACGATATCATAGGTAATTATATTAAGGCTGGATCGTGTTTCCACGTTTTCTTGTCTTCCTGTTCGAATTTGCGATTCAAGTCCGTGCGTTGACTTTAAGCAACAATTAGAGCTGATAATTAGTTTAAACTCCTTTTTGTTTAAATTTCAAATATGGTATTTTCTAAGTTATTCTTTTGCATTCAAATTTTCAAACGGCATGTTACATTAGATTTCACTCTCCACCATTCAATTGTGAACAGTGGGTAACCATGCAAAACTGGTTCACATGAATATAATATTGAACAGATTCCGTAGGATTATCTATCAATGATTTAAGACAGGAAAATGTTTTTAAATAATTTGAATATTAGCGCCGTTTATTAATAAATATAAAATAATAGTAAAACAAGTATGATAATAAAATGGTAAAAGTAATTTATTTGTTGTGTTTTTATAGCAATTGTACTATTATTTTATTATCAAACAGTCAGTGACATTTAGATACACAGTATCGAGCCATTCATTCAAGTGAACAAAATTGCCGTCAACTGATACGAATGTAAGTAAAAGGCAGCAAGAAAAGTTCCAAGATAGCAAAAATTGTTTTCCTTGAAATCCAAAGAAAATGAGAACCGTGAGGAATAGCAGATGAGTTTCAAAAAAGCGCCCTATCGATTCCTTAGACTAGAATTAATACTGCTTGCCACTTGTGACCTTCAGTCTTTTTGAAAGCTGTAGTCATCCCATATTGATTAAACTAGCGTATTATATTTATTACAACTACACCGCCGGAACTAATCTTTAACATAAATCGCATGTTAGGGAATTATTGTAAGGTCATTCCCCTGGGGTGAAAATACTGAAAATGTTCATCGTAGTTAGTAAGCACATTTTCAAGAAAGATAAAATAAAAAGATAGATAAATCACAAAATACTGAACATGAAAAAAATCAGTACGTAAATATTCGCAGTCCACACTGCAAAAAAAGCAGAAAAATGGTATCAGATATTTTCCTATAGAACTGGTATTTACCGGTTTTACTAGATGAGAGCATATATGAATCTATTGCTGTCATTAGGCTTTGAAATGATTTTCAAGTCAGCAAAGTGCTAACGCTTGTGTGTATTCGCTTTGGCATTCGAGTTTACCGGAGATTAATACAAGTAACCATATTTCTGACTATGACTCCAACACTCAACACTATGAGAGCAGACGAGTTGAATCTTTAATCTAGACTATGTGATTCCCCGATGACGCCACATTTTACACACGTGTAGGTTATTTCCCTTTATAGAATGATTTTCATGAATTAGTTATCGCGTGCTGTGAAAATATTGTTCATATCGATGTCTTACTGAAAGAATAATTTCCACTAAGTATGTCTAAAAATATATAATTGCGCAATGCTAGTTGCTTATAAGCGAGTGGCATTCCAATTGATTTTGGTAATATTTTATCTAGTCATCGAGATTTTTAAAGTTGTAGATAACATAAACATTGACCGGCTCGGCCAGTTGAGTTTGCCTTAGTTGAAGAATTTTAATAAAAGGACTATCTATAACTTAAATCCACCACGTTTGCAAAAGTAAAGCCTTTGAGCAATTAAGTTAGTTATTAGAAAATTAGATATTTATTAGAAACTACCCGGTAATGATTTTGCTATTTTCATTGTACTATCCAATACCCTTTTCAGACACAGGAAATGTATAAACCAAGCCTGTAAAATTCCTCATTATTTCAATTAGTGTCATACGATATATCACAAAGCGGATATTACAGTTTAATTGCATGCAATTTATATCTAAATATATGACTTTTCATTTAAAGTTTTTCATTGGCCACGTCAATCAAACGACTAAAATTAAGTCAAGCAATCGATGACCCCAGAGTTTTAATATGGTTCTGAGTAGTTAGCGTTCTCAGAATATGCTTTATTCGAATAAATGTTTTTAATTAAGTGAATTTAATTATATTTTCGCACAATCGTTCTGAAATACTTACTTACTGTCATTGTTGACACATCTTGTAAGTTGAATATAAGAATACTGTGGCTAGTCTCCATAGAAACACAGTTCTCTTCGAGTTTATAACAGCTCTAATGCGGTAAGTAATAGTAATAGTTTTCACCAACAGATGTCTAGTTTATTTGTAAAAATGAAAATTACAATTTGTACAATTATTAAAAGTAATATTTCTTCCCGCGCCGTCATCTAATGTTTTTAAAGTAATAGAAGTTTCTGTATTACTTATTGAGTTAGATATGTTACTATTCGAATAAATTGCAGTAGTCTTGTCTTCGAACACTGGAATCGACTGAACGTTACTGGTATCGCCGCTTTTGGTATGTAAAATCTTGTCAGCAAAGTCCATTTTAGTTGTTAGAGAATCGGCTACGTAGCTCTCAGCGACATTAGACGACCTATAAATGGATCTTCTGTTAGGTATTAAAAAAATATATTAAGATTATCAATAAAACCTCCAACCGGCATGACGTTTAAGTGCCATAACGTCAACCCCAGTATTTGCTAACAAAGTTGCCGACGTCCTTCTGAAAGCGTGTCCAGTATAGTATTGCGGATCTTGTAGTTTTAAATATGCTGCGATTTTTTGAGGGATTTGCCCCATTGTATTTATACCCACGAGTTGATTTACACATTTTCCTTGACGAACTGAGTAGAAAAATCGACGAGAGTTTGCTTCCTTAGGCCTTAACTGTATATATTTTCGTACAATCGTCAAAAAAGGAACTTTTTCATTAAGTTTATCAATAATCGTGAAAGTTCGACTAATATGTGTTTTGGTATCAGGTACATTAACAATAATAACTGAACCTTGATCCGAAATGTCATCAACTGTCATCTTCACAAGTTCGTCACGCCTAAGGGCTCCTGCGATTCCCATTATCATTACTGCTTTCATCATAATGTAAGTTTCATTGGGGGCTTCCATCAGAAATTTGTTCATCTCCTCTCTAGTAAATACCTTGGATTTTTTAGGATGATGTCCAATATTTTTCTTTTTTAAAAATGCCAACAGCTTCTTAAATTGTGATATATCAATACCGTTATTTAAGTTAATGGTAGTTTTAAGCATTGAGTATTCTGCCCATAAACTTCCTGGAGACTTCAATCTTGAGCTTCTTTCAACAAAATAAGCTAGCAAAGTCTTTTCAGATATCTCCACTTTCTTCTCGCCCAACCATTTCTTGAACATATCATAAACGTTTTCATACCTTTTTTTTGATACTTTAGGAACCAAAGATTCGCAACCCCTTTGATAAGCTTCCTCAATGTCTGTATTTATTTGAAAATCTTCTTCATTAGCCATTGTGAAAAATTAATATTGAAACTTCAAATTGTTTATTCGGTTTCTAACAACAAAACGTTTCTAACGAAATACATTCAAAACACTCTGGATAATATACTTATGTACATGTCATAAAAATCAAGATAATTAAATCGGAAACAACTCATATTTTTGTTATTTTATTTGGTGTTATATGCGATTGTGCGAAAAACGTTATACCCTACACGGTTGTTAAGTGCCTAACGGAATCTCGAAAATTGAAAAATCTCGACTTCGTCTCGATTTTTCAAACTTTTCTCGATTCTGTTATAATGCACTTACCAACCTAATAGTGTAATATACTATTGTGACAGGCGTAAAATCTTACCCTTGGGAGTGGCTTTATTTCAATTGCCTGAAAGGGAGGGATATTATAATAATCAGTTAATTTTATGTTTATTTTATTTATTGTTAAAGAGAAAACGAAAGTATGATGTAAAAAGAAACGTTAACGTTACTAATACATTTTCCGACATCAAATATTGAAATTTAGGACATCCAAATTTTAAATTGTAGTTCCATTTTAAAATATGCTGTTTTTAGCAGACCCTTGCAGATTTTAGTAATTTGTTTTTAATGTACATGTACACATTTACGAAAATAACTTTTTTAGCCCTTATGTGTCTGTGAGTAATCCTTATATAAATTTGCTATACATATGTGTAAAGTTACAAATGGTAATAGCTGTTATTGGTCTTCCTGAACTATTAATTGTCAATGGTTTCATTAGCTCTACATTAAAAAAAAGGTAAAGGTTAGAAAAATTCAATTTCTCCAACTAGAGGCAGGCTGCCATAAGGACCTATTGTGCCTCTTCAGCCTAGAACGGGAATTACAGGATGGGTGAGAAAATGAAGGGGTGGAGAAGTATTACCATCATATTCACTTCAGAGAAGGTATTCTGATGATATGGGAAAACCACATATAAACCTGAATTAGAGCGACGGCCACTAGAATCGAACAAAGGATCTTTCAAATACGAAGCATTCGAGGAACCGCTATTCCACAAACATTTAACTCAAAAAGGCACATTGTTAGATGTTAACTAGTTTTACCAAACAAAAACCTCTATTCTTGGAATTTTAAACTGTGATATCAATATTATATAATAGACAAAACCCTCACTCATTAACGCAGAGCCGCTTGTACCAGAAACTAGAAATTTGGCAAGAAAGTTCATTTAGATTCGTAGGGAAGTGATCAAAAAGGATTTTTCGAAATTTCATTCCCACGGGGTGGAAACTGCTAAGGAGTTTTTAAAGAAATGCTATATCTCCTAAACAATGGAACCCAGTAAGTTGACATTTGGACAATGAGTTCCTTTTATAAATCTAGTCAAACCATTTTCAGGATTTTTTGACATTTACCCCAAATTGTTTAAATGGGGTAGATGTGTTTTTCTATATATCGCTATACCGCGGTAACTACTGCAGGTAGAAAGTTAAAATTCGGTAAATCAGTTCGTTCTACAAATTGAGGCCAACTCTCTTCTGGTGTTTTCGGTATTCCCCCCCCCCCCCTTAAGGTAACTATTGCGTCTACAAAGTTGAAATTTGGCCAATGTGTTCCTTTTACAAGTTGGGTCAAACCATTTTCGAAGTTTTTGCGGAATTCATCTCCAAAGAGGTTAAACGGGGTATGTTCATTTTTCTAAAGATCTCCATAACATGGTAATTACACAGGTAGGACGTTTTGCTCCCTTCAAAGATTTTATTGGCGAGTGCTTCTTCCATCCATGTTTGCCACGCATGTACTAATAGTATGGCATGAGATGAGAGCACAGGTTGTGGACCATGTGCGCTAGAAGAGGTTTCAGGTTAGAAGTTCCGATTAGCATGGAGACAACTATCCCAGCAGCGAGGCCGGTTTCGTTATTTTAGATGTTTACATTTTGCACTACCATTAATCTGATTTTCACTTTCTGAATTCCCAAGCCCCTGATCCCTATTTGCAACAAGGCGGATATATTTCGAAGGCTCTTAAAACCGTGCAAAGCACGAATACTAGTCACAATATATGTATAGTATGGCAGTATTGATTACTAGACCTTTAACGCTTTCATTTGTTAGTAATGTATAATAATTACTTTCAGTTAGTTACTAAATACTTTTATAATTCCTCCAATCAACCAATCTTGACCACCAAAACCATTAAAATCATTAGTAAATAAATACTTAAGATAATTTCGCATTTGCGGCAACTAAGTTGTAGAGATGGTGCCTCAATAATGTAAATTCTTTGTGAGTCTCGGAGACAATTACGGTAGATATAAACTTTTAGTTTTAACAAGGAATTCGCTGTATTCATCGTCATTTTTCTGGTTTATGCAATATATAAAGACAATTACATTAAAAACCGTTTCTTTGTTATTTTTTTTAAGGTGAAACATTTCCCCGGAGAATGAATCTATTATTTTTTAAGTGTGGTATTGTCATTATTTACATTTTTTATATCTTTAATGATAGAACCCCTGAATATGTTATTCCACATTTCGAGTCCGCAATCATCGACCAATTGATATTGAAGAGAATATTATTATATTCAATGTCCATTTAGATTAAAACTCTTACGTTCTAAACATTAATCCAAAAATGTACACGCATGGCCATCCCATTCGTGGCGTATTTGAAGAAACTTGCAGAACCCTAAGTGTTACTACGCTTCATGGTCAAATTCCAGAAAATGCAAACCGATTTTGACATATTAATGGCATTATTCATGAGAACTCAAACATCTTATAAGATTTAAAGCTTTAATAATTTCTAGTAAAGTAAAAAAAACTATTTTGTATAACTGGCTATAGGAAAAAACAAACAAATAAACACCAGTGGGATAAATGGAAAGTGTTTATATTAATTTTCCAATTTTTTTGAATAGTTGCGTAGTTTCCTAACTATTGTACGTGCATTAAAGGTTTCACTCATGTTTTTTACTGTTTCTCTCCGTTGAAAAATAGTTCTTGTAAATGTTTCTCCGTGAAAAGTCAGTGTAATGTAGAATAAAACTGAAATAGAATAAGTATGACTATTCAATTCACCTGTCATCTGTCAAAAAGTAACCAATGAAAATACAGAATTCTGACGTTTCTTGACCAATCAAAAAAATATCAGCGGATATATCTTCCTAGAAGGTATTCAAGTGACTATTTTTAACAAATGCGATTTTTATTAGAAAAAGTCAATATTAGTGTTCTGTTACTATAGAAATTGCGTAGTTTGTTGCTAGATTTACTAAAAACTAATTTGAAAAAGTAGTTTGGTTCATTAAATAGTCCCTCGAATACCATTCTTAGTCAAAGTTATGTCGACTATTTTTGCGGTGGTGTCACTACTCATGTCCATTGCGCTATCGCACTCGTCCTAATCGTACCAAAGTGCAATGGACATTCGTGACACCACCGCAAAAATAGTCGACATAACTTTGACTACTCATGGTATTATAAGTGAAAACACTGTCAATGCAAAGTAAGTAATATGATATCAGCTCTCGGAAAACACGGTAATACAAAGGCCTACTATAAACCTTCAATTATATAATAGCTATTTATGCAACAAGTGCTAAAAGTCGACTTTTATGCGCGAGACATGAAAATTATGAAACGAAGCCGAAGGCTGAGTTTCATAACATGTCTCGCGCATAAACGACTTTTAGCACGCGTTGCATACAATATTTTATCTACGACCTTAATTTTACCGTTATTAATCCATAAATATCGATTTAAGAAAGGTTCGCATCTGCGACGCTGCATCATAATGAATAGTAGCCTACGCCGCTGGCGATTGTTTTGGCCACGCCCGTGCTGTCAAGGACAGGTACGAAATTTAATTATTTATATTCCACATATGACTGTATTCATTACATAACGCTTTAATTATTTCAAAAACGCTTTACCTGTAACGCAAGAAGCAACTAGAATAGCTTTACGACTTCACTTGCAGTTCGAAATTGTAGTTTTGAACCTCGCGTCACTTTTAGCACATGTGCTAAAAGTAAACAGCTGATTTCTTTAAACACGGTAAACTATAAAACGTCACTTTTAGTGAAACAAGCTAGCGCTAAAAGGCCTACTTTTAGTAGTGGTCGTAGATAAACATATATAAACATTGTATGAAGGCTTTCTGTTTTGTATAAAGATGACGTGTGCTTTTCCTTTTACTTTCATTGCCAATTTTTCCTTCCATGCCCTTCTGTCTTGTGAGTATATTTTCCTGTTTAGCAGTCTACATTCCTTGCATCGTCAGCTTTTACGTTTGAGATGGTTTTTTTACCAGGTTTTCATTTATTATTTTAGCTTCCTCATGGGTATTATTTACCTGTTGTCTATGTTTTCGCTGTATTGCTGTATTAACACGCTGTGTATACTCGTATTAGAGAGAATAAGGGGAAGAAAGAGAAGAAGACAAAATATGCCCTTTAATGGTGTATTTTTCCAAGTCATTTAGTAAAATTACTACTAAACCGCACGGTACAACAAATAGCATTTCTTCTTTTTCAGTTCAGGAACTACTAGAAAGCTTTAATTAATATTTAGTTCTTTTCTTTTACATAGAAGGTTGTAGCGTATAATAATTCAACAATGCTTTAGTTTCAACACATTACACTGATCTTATAGGCACCGACTTCATGGGTTTAAGATACTTTTAGAACCCACAATTATCTATTTGTGGGTTCCTGGAACCCACAATAATTAAGAATATTTTAATTTTAATTGTTTTGCATGCTGATGGACCTATAATGCTTTGCTTGTGATGCAAGATGTAATTTCCTCAGTTCTGATTTCTTTCATGCGATTTATTCTAATTTCGGTCAGAATCACCGCAAAATCAAATGCAATGTGTCAATACAATCTACTTTAGTAAAAAAAAAAAGAAATGTTAGAAACACAGTCAGAATTATTGAAAATTATTCTACTCTCAAATATTTATCAATGCACCGATTATCTAGCGATTATCGTCATAAAACTAGTAATTTAATCATTTTTATTAAAGGTTAGAGCAAGTAACTGCGACGATCGAACACGATTATCTCACAATATTGGGAATGAAGTGGTTACAATAGGCAGTCATAAAGTATTTACACCCTTAAATGTACAAGTAAATGAATCAAAATACTACTTCATTGTGAATGAACCTAGTAACAATGCCATCAAGGATTAGGTATCAATTTGTTTATGATTTGTGTCAAATAGTTCTGACGTGGAAGACCCCTTTTTACTTCCATCGTCTGAAAGACGAAGGAAGTATTGTAATCACGAAAAAATCACCATCCGAGATTGCTTCAGATCTTCACGTTTCAGGGCCCGTAGATGACGAAAAACAGGTTTTCTCAATTCCGTCTGTCTGCCTGCCTGTCTGTCTGTCTGTCGTCTGTCTGTTGGCGGTATAACTCTAAAACTATTTGTCGGAGGAAGATGATATTTTGTATACACATTATATATATAAATGGAATGAAACCGGTACAATTTCAGACAAATATATACAGGGTGAGCACCTTAAAAAATAAAATGTTGTCTTTTACAGATTTTTTGTTTTTGTTTTTACGGAACAATTCGGCATTTTAACTGACTTTTGCCATGGTTAATGTTTTGACTGGGTTGCAAATATTTATGGTGTAGTAGCTGCTGTTTGAACTTATTTTTCAGAATTAGAACCCGAAGCTCTTTACGTGGGTTGACTACCACATAACCTAAATTTGATTGTTCAGGGTAGTGTTCGGTTTCAAGTGGGATTTCAAAATACTCTAAACCTTGTTAGGGAAAGGTTCTCCTAAGGGACTCTCAATATTTTTCCAACTTTAATATGAACAGGAACGGAAATACCAATGTCGACATCTTCCTCCATTCTACTCAACAATCCCTAAGATTTGTTTCTATGAATTCTATCCTTACCAATTATTTGACTTTTATGGAGTTTATGAGAGAAGTATAGAAATCGGGATCAAAATCAATGGTTTCCTCGATCAAAACGAAACCTTCTATTTTACCTATCACCTCAGAGTACTAGCCAAGAGTTTTAGCAATGTCGACGCTACTAATACAACTATTCAAAAAATTCTTATTATTTCAAAAAGGGTTTGATATGCTTGGTTGCTTGATTCCTTAAAAACGTAGTCGAAGAATTCACACTGCACCAGCAGTGTTTATAATTTTGGGAAACTACTCTTTTCAACTTCATTGCCACTATTGCCATTAAAGAGCGCTTATGGTTTCACGAATCGTCGATTCTTATCACATCTGCTGATTCAAGTCTTCCGAATTTTGTCAACATTTCCAATGGTGGTTTTTCCATTCGATGAGATAATTTTGCTTTCTGCTGTTTTTTGAGTAAGTGTCAATTTTGAGTGCTATAGCACAGGAATGTTTTTAGATCTAAAGGGCAAAGTATATATTGTTATTTAAGATTGTTTTTTCTGGGGGCTTCGGCATTTTATCTTACATGTTTAATGATATTTGATAAATAAAACACTCTGTTGCTGTTTCTTATAATTGTATGAATGTTTCTTATGAATATGGAACAGACCTTGCTATTATATTTATATCATCTGCATATGCTGCAAACTGTACTCATATATTAAACAAAATATTGCATGCACCTGTTCACATTTGCATTATTGCGTATTATAAGGCTTTATTGAATAACAGGGTTAAATCATCACCTTGTTTCAGTCCTTTTGTATTGTGATTGGTTCCATAGTTTAATATAAGCATCTATATTCGTCATTGTAATCCTTGTGAGTCCATACGTTTTTCACATTTTTTTCGTGACGTTAGCATTTGCACAAAATTCCATTTACGCATAAACCATATGCTTATTATTTGTACGCCTCTAATAAGTTATAATCGGTGCTTGAATCTCCTTCAGCCAGAGAAAGCCCGGAAGTCGCCGTTTGACTCTGGCAAGCGAAATAGGCTCGTCGAACCAATCCAGACTTCGTCTTGCCTTGAAAGACGAGTCACTGCTAGTCCAAATCTAGATCTGCCCGAAACTGCCGTCCAGAACCATAAGGTACACTTGAGCACTGGATCTACCTGAGAAAACCTTCCAGATCACCCGAATCTCTCATAAACTCCTAGCTTAACCCCGTAGCGTTTTTATGTGGCTTGTTGGAACCAGTACCCGAAGAAGACACTAAGATACCTCGTTGAACACGCTCCTCTTCGTGCTCGTGGCGTTTTGGAGCCAGTTCCTGAACGCAACCCCCAAAACAATCCTTAAACTGAACTCCGTGACTGTGATTCGGGTCCTCAGGCCCACCTGCCGTTTCTGTATCCCTACGGGTCAGGGTTCCAACACTGGACCGTAGAAACGACCCTCCAGAGGGGCCATGACAAACCCGCAAAACGCAACGAACGATGCGTTTACCATGATATTTCTCCGCCAGAAGTAATCAAGGGCCCGATCTACCTGTACATGGGCCCTTTACTGTATCCCGGCGAAGGCGGAGGATCTCGCCAGACAAAGACAGCTATTTATAAGATAAATTTCAAATAAAGAAAACTGGCAGGCAGGGATGTGTTCTCTCTCCTTTGCTTTTCATTACCTATAGAGAGTTTATGGTGAGAAAGACACTAGAGAACTAGAACGAGGCAATTTATATTAGAAGAGTTTAAGTGAGTAACCTGGTATATGGTGATGACATCGTCCCATTTAACATATTGAGGAACTGGAGCAGATAATGGGGAGACTGAAAGAAGAAACCAGGAACAAAATACTAGAAATAAACCATGATGCAACAAAAATTGTGATCATGGACAGGATCAACACAATAGATCATACATAAAACAAGTGTGTCAAATAGTTAGTCCATTTATTTACTTTTAGATATGCTCAAAATAGACACAGTAGGCTCCACACAGGAGATACGGCGCAAGTATGAAATTCCCAAAATTGCAGCAAGAAGTCTCAAAAAAAAACATGGAAAGACAGTGCTATAACTACAATTACAATGGAACAAATAATACAAGCACTTTGCGGAACCGAATCCTAGACTCCGTTGACACAAAGAGAATAGACGATTTGGAAATGTGTTGTTGCAGAAATATTTTACAAATTTCCCGGACTGGAAAACATACTAAACGAGATCAGTGAGTCACAGAGACTGTACCAAATAGTAAAATTCCGTCTTTTTAAATGCTTCTTGAACGTCTGGTTGCTAATGGAAGAGTAGACGTATCAAGAGAATTTTACTATTGTGCAAGCCACTTGTAATGTTAGTAATACCGATAAGTGGAAGAACATCATAAAAGT
>OW679197.1:122057527-122338196 GCA_940337035.1 Agriotes lineatus | reverse complement strand
TTTGCGTTTGACTGACATAAAAAAAGAGGGTGCCGTTTTCTTGATTAATATACGACCATCCAAAACTGAAAAGGGGAGGAAATTTGCCGTTGTTGATTGTCCTGAAATACCATATGCAAAAATTTTTAACAAATATTTGTCGTTGCGTCCTGAAAATGTAGCAACGGATAGAGTATTTTTAAAGTATGCAGATGGCAAGTGCTGGAGACAAGTAGTTGGCATTAATACTATTGGTGCAATTCCTTCTCGTATAGCTCGCTACTTGAATCTTTCTGAACCTCAAAAATATACCGGCCACGCATTTAGGCGTACATCGGCCACGATTATGGCGAACAGTGGCATGAGTATTGACGAATTAAAACGTCAAGTTGGGTGGAAGTCTTCCAGTGTTGCGTCAGCGTATATTGAAGACTCCAGTGTAAATAAAGTTGCAGTTTCTAAACGTATTGCTGAAAGTGTTACGCCGGATGAGACTCAGAACCTTCCAGCAATCTTTCATGCAACGACAAGTCATTCCACGAAGTCTACAGATGGATTTAAAGTGTCCAATAATTCGAATTGTACCTTTCATTTCCATTTTAATAATTAATATTGTTCAAAAAGTTGCAAAATTTGAATAAAATTGTGAAGTTTATTAATGTCAGATTAATATTACTGTTTCCTAGTAACCAACCTATAAAGCAAAAGCACGCCGTTCTATAATTATCGATCTACGCACGCTCCAGCGTATTTTAATCGTCATTTACAATACATGCGTACTAAAAAAATTGTTATTGGAAAGAAAGTACAATTTAGGTATTGCCTGGAAAACTGTACAATTTACATTTTTATGGTTTATCGATACGTTTTTCTATTTTATAAATTATATATTTTAGATGTGTGTTATATCCTTGATATCGAAAGGTAAATTAATAATATATTAAATAACAAGCTGCGGAAGTGACGTATATCCTGTGAGTATATTTGAGAAACGAGGCGAAGCGTAGCAAAGCCGAGTGACTTAAAATACAAACGTACGATACACTTTCGAGCGAGGTATGTACGCCATTTTTTACACGAGCACAGAAAATACACATTTTTGCAATTTAATGAATGACAGATTTATTGTGACAACTGACAATGTCAGTAGCTTGTCAGTAATTTTTAGGTCAAAATGACATATTTTCAGTAGTTTTTAGATTAAAATGACATATTGTCAGCAATTTTTAGGTAAAATGACAGTTAGCCCACTGTATAACTGTGAATTGTGCATCTTTCATAACAAACACATTCGTTATGATAACGACCGGGTGAATGATATTGTCATTTTTCGTTTCTACGTGACTGTATGGGAACTGCACTTTCGTATGTGGGCGTGGAAAAATGAATAAATGATGTGTGTTATAACTTAATCTGATCATTAGTAGGCAGTCGCATCGACTGCTGATGAAACTGCTGTAGTTCTCACCGATTAGTATAATATATGTCAAGTTACTTTTTCTACCATACGAATTTTTCTAAACCTCGCGTAGAAAGCTCTACACCCACGTTCCTGAAGCTCGATTTACAACTCTTAGGGTAATATTTCTTTAGCCGTTAAACTTCTGCCTCTTAAATTTCTTTATCTACGACCACCACTAAAAGTAGGCCTTTTAGCGCCAGCTTGTTTCACTAAAAGTGACGTTTTATAGTTTACCGTGGTTAAAGAAATCAGCTGTTTACTTTTAGCCCACGTGCTAAAAATGAAGTAAGGTTATAAAACTACAATTTCGAACTGGAAGTGAAGTTGTAAAGTTATTTCTAGTTGCTTCTTGCGTTACAGGTAAAGTGTTTTTGAAATAATTAAAGCGTTATGTAATGAATACAGTCAGATGTGGAGTATTAATAATTACATTTTGTAACTGACCTTGACTACTGTCATTCGCAAACATTCGCCCGCGCGGCATGGTCTACTGTTTATTATGACATAAATTAGAAGCGTCGTAGATGCAAACCTTTGTTAAATCGATATTTATGGATTAATAACAGTAAAATTAAGGTCGTAGATAAAATATTGTATGCAACGCGTGCTAAAACTAGTTTATGCACGACATGTTATGAAACAGCCTTCGGCTTTGTTTCATAATTTTCATGTCTCGTGCATAAACGTCAACTTTTAGCACTTGTTGCATAAATAGCTATTATGATGAATACTCATCGTATCTTTAGGGTGTTACATTTTTGCACAACTGAGTGTTTTTTTGTTTTACCCTGCTTTCACTAGTTACTAGGCCTAACAAAACGGTAAGTAATGACAAATGTTAATACATTTGACACAAGCGTTTTGTCATAGAAAAACGTCATTTTGATAACTTAGTATTATAATAACGTGCGTTAAAAAACTTCATTTAGGGTACGCCTTGAATAGAAATGAATATGTCACCTTTGATTCAACCCTACTCAAGTTTAGATAAACTTCAGTTTGGTCATAGCTTGCTTAAATTGAGTTCATTTTAAAACACACTCAAGTTACAATTGTTTTCACATACCGAGAATATGAAGGGAATACAATTGAAAATTACGCCAATCTTATGTATGGCCGTTAAGAAATATAAACTCAGTAGTGGAGCAAACTGGCTTCAAACTGTCAGAGTCAAATTAATGAACAGTTGTAAATTTAATGATGGGAAATCTTAGAAAAAATAAGATCCTTCAAAATCAAACTCGAAACGTAATATACAACGCGTTTTTGTATTTTATACATTTAGCGTGACAGATGACAGTACACAATTATATTTCCGTGATGTAAGCCATTGGAATTGTCATAGTAACAAAGTAGAGTTCCTAGACGTGTGTGATTTGATTATTAATTTCGTATAGGATGCGGAAACTAACTGTCATTATAACTAGCACTTTTTGGTTTGTTATGTTGGCTCTAGTGCAAATTTGAAAATTGTAAATTTCCGTTAGTCACACAGAGGCGTCACATAGAATTTATAAAAATCTCTGAGTTATACATACAACTTAAGTGCATAAGCAATTGCTCTTTTTGAATTAACTAAGTTGTTGTAGCTGGTTTTAATTAGTTGGCATTTTTATAACATTCTATTATGAAACAAGTAATAGTAATTTACATTATAAGACTGTTACTTAGAACTTTACGGGCGTGCAATGTAGTTAACGAGCGAGTGGAGCGAGCATGTTATCCGTGCGAGCCAGTAAAGTTATAATAACGGTCGAGTATTGTACAATGTTTTATTGCATTTTGAATTGTAAACACCAATTTTATAAAATATTGTTTCCATAGATAAAACATCTCTTTACGGGCAAGATCGGTAAAAATTTATAACGGGCTCTAACCAGCCCGTAAAATTTTTAAGGGTTGGGCTCGTTATACATTTTTACCGATCTTGCTTGCAAAGAGGCTCCTTGCCCGTAGAAACAGAGCTTAGTTAACGGACGTTTACGATGCAGAATACCGTAAATTGTTATACCTATATCAACCCCTTTTAACAACCGCTATAAGGACGCTTATGAATTCAACATGCCAAAAAATAAACCTACATTTGTGTTATGACGTATGTGTAACTATTTACTATTTTACCAATACAACAGTGGGATATTTCAATTTTGATAGTTTTGAGTAAAAGAACTTAAAGATTTTGTTTGTGCACCAAAATTCGAATTCTTTTTCAATATTTATGAAATTTATTTACCACAAGCTATTAAATACACGCATAAAAACGTCATCCTACTGGATCGAAAATTTTTTGGTTATGACCCGTTTTCCAAATTTTTTATTCAATGTTAACTGTTGCACAGATGACTGTCGACCTTAAATAACTTTTATCGGTTGCAGGATATTAATCCCTTGTTTACATATACAAAAGTAGGCTGGTAACTAAATCATAACTGATCTGTACGGTAATAGTCCATTACCGTACATGGCAACCATAACCATACAGCAACCGATAAACTATTGAACAAATCACGGATGTTATGAATCATAACAGCCTCAGATGTTTTAAAATCCTCGCTCTACGAGCTCGGATTTCAATACAACATCTGCGGCAGTTATGATACTCATAACATTCCTAGATATGTTAATAGCTATTATCGGTTTCAGGATATTAAGCCTTTGTTTACATATACAAAAGTAGGCTGGTAACTAGGTCATAACTTACCTGTAGGGTTAAAGAATATTACCCTACATGGCAACCATAACCATATAGCAACCGATAAACTATTGAACAAATCACGGATGTTATGAATCAATACTGCCTTAGAAGTTTTAAAATCCTCTCGTCTTGGCTTGTACTTGCCTACCTCAAATGTTAATAGGTCCTTACATTCCTTGTGACTTAAATAGCTATATCTCGCAATTAAGCTGTTCAATAAAAACAAAAATAAATACTTTAATTATTTAATAATAATCTTTTATTAACACTTTTATGAAGAAATGTAATTACAACGTATTTTAGTAGTAGATTTATAAAAAAAAGCATTAAACGAAAAATAGAAGTAATGAATTATTCTTCAATTAAAATACTATATAAACAAAACAAAATAATCAATTCCATTCAGTATAATCAAATTTAATACAAAAATCTCTTAACTTAAAGAAAAAACAAAAGCATGCATTCTTGTGGAATTAGAAAAATGTGTACATAGCAGTGCTTTCACTTTCTCATTATTGCACTTTAATTTATTATTTTTCTTCATCTTCATCAGAATCTGATGTTTTGCTTGATGTCCTTATATTTTTGTAAAAGTCATGATATTGTTCTTTTATTAGGTTTTTTTTTTGCATAACAATATTAAATCCTCTTTCTTCTTCATGGCTATTTTTGGCGCCTCTGTGTACGCCGGTATAAGTTTACCGACCGTTTTTCTTCCCTTTTGGTTTGACCTAATACTTATAAGTTTAAATTCTTCCTCGTATTCAGTTTTATAAAGCACTTGGTCAGGTTTTAAATCTTTATCAAATCGAAATACCTTGATGTCATTCCACTTCACCTTTTCTCCATTTTCATTGCAATTGAAATTCGTTCCCATATTTTCCTATAGCTTTTTCCAGTCGTAAAAATGCTTGACATGACATGGTATGGTTTGCCCTTTTTTTGCTAATCTAACAATAATCGCCACTTGAGTCGGTACGTAAATCTATCCACTTCTCAGGGCCCTTGACTTTTCTCTGTCAATACAAGAATGCATTTGGCCACCCTCATTCTGAGTATGTCCAACTATCAAATATTTGTGTGTGATTGATAGGATGTTTAGTGTCTGCATGCAATATAAGTATATACATACAAGAAATTTGTTCTTATTCTGCCCCGTGCAGTTATCAGAATAGAACACAACGTGTTGTCCTTAGCAATACTCCTTAAGGAAGGTGTACACACAAGTTGAAATTTCATTAGCACCCCGCATAGCTACACCTTCTTGCCATAGATAGCAAAACCCTAATTTTTCGGTTATGTTGTATACCATAAAATTCATAACATTTAATTTGAGTTTATAATAAAACGTTGATACATCGCCACAAGGAAGAGGAATTACAGCTTGTAAATCGTAACAACAAACCACTGTGTTCGATTTGTCTTCTAGGGATCGTTGTTTGTCGGATTCCTTTTCCTTCCGCGGTATTTCCTTGTCCTTGAAATGTTTTTCATAGGTTACTTTTAGGTTTTCTTTATCCGTATCATTGGAATTTCTGTATTGTGTACAGACCGCACACTGATCTTCCTTAGGAATGAAAAATCTAATATTAAAGTCCTCATTAAAAACTTTCTCATAAATACATTTTTTGGCTTGCGAAATTTGATTTTCTTCACACCACTGTATGTACAATCTGTACATTGCAGAAATATTAAGCGATCCGTCAATAAATTCACGTTTCGTCTGAGAACGACAATAATGGGATTCAATTAATTCAAAAGAGTTTATATGCTTTCGAATATCATTTAATGTTTGGTCACTCACCGTTTTGTGTTTATCATGTTTTCCTCCGTTTTCACCTTCTAAAAAGCCTTCAGAGTTAATCTTTCGTTGAACTGTGCTTATACTATCGTTGCTAACACTTAACGTGTTTTTAAAAAAAGTTTTGCATACACGAATTTCTTTTTAATGCAACCTACAATAAATGCACGTTGTCTCTGTTTGTCACCAAGGGTATGTATAGAAATTCCTAAAAATTATATGCCTTCTATGTGTGTCAATATTTTTAGAACACTGGTATGTACATTTTTCGTCGCATGCTTTTTTTATAACCTTTGCATCAACTGTTCTCTTTGATTTGGTAGTATATTCTTGTCCAGTAGTAATCTTCGGCTTCTTTATATTTCTAGCCTATTTTTCTGGGACCCTTTTCTTTTTTCTAGAATTTTTCTCTTCTTCATCTAGCTCAGTGATTTCCAAAGTGGGCGATATCGCCCTTTGGGGGGCGCTGAAACGATCCAGGGGGCGATAGTAGCCTCGGGTGATTTGGGGGGCGCTGAGTAAAAATAAGGGGGCGGTGAAGCTTAAAGAAGGAAAAAAGTATAAGAAGATTTAGAAAAACCATTCGTACATATTTCATCTGTTGTGTAACATAGCGTAACATTATTTTCCAAATAAACACACAAAATGCAAGTTACAGATTTATTTATTCCATGAAGACTATTTACCATTATTAAATGTTCTTATTCTTCTTCATACCATTTATTACTTTATTTATTCAGTCTGTTTATTCTCCGTTTCTTTAATTTTACTTTATCACACCCTTTAATACACCATCCAAAAAGTAAATACCATTATAATAAAGGGCTTTTATCATTCAAATTTGCTTTTACTCAAAATACAGGTTACAAATTCAGAAAAAAATTGTTTATTTTAAAAATATCATTTTCTCTAGCAATAATAATTTACACAAAGTTTTTATATGGTATATTTTATTAAAACATTTAATAATTGACTTTTTCAGATAATCATTTGAGTTTGGCTTTCACTTTAGTTATTCCGATTGTCAGTTAATACCTACAAATTAAAATCTAAGCTCTGATGTTACCAAACAACTATCCCAACTAAATCAACTTATATGCTCGAACCTTTTTAATAAACTATTCGCAATTTAACAGTAACTGTATCTAATGTATCATTCATTAAACAATTCTCAAATATTTATGTTGTACTTTTAATGTATAAATCCTTCCCTGTACTTTTTAATTGCTAATTAATTTATTCTTTAAAAATAATTTCCTACCTAGAAATACTATTATAGATAATTATCAGTCTCAAGAAGCTACCACTACAATATCTTTCTGATTGTTCGCTTAAAGAATGTAGATTTCCAGGGGGCGCTGAGTAATTTTTTTTACTGAAAAGGGGCGGTAGGCCAAATAAGTTTGGGAACCACTGATCTAGCTTCTCATTTTGAGTTGTTTTCTTTTCAATAGCAATATTTTGATCGGAACTGGAATCTTCTTTATTGTCAGTTAACTGTATATTGGCCTCCTCACCATCAGAAAGTGAAGAATCGGAAGGAACATAGCTTTCGTCATCTGAATCGTCATAATCAGTTTCTGCACTATCAATTTCTCAACAAATTTACTTGAATTTGTATTTATATCTGTTACATTATGAAGACCTTCACGATCGAGATTGGTTAGTAACGGAGATACAAGTTTTATATTACAGAGATTATCCCTATCTGCAAAAGTTTCGATTAGTATTTCTGGATAAGTAAAATTTTCTGTTTGTTGTTCTATATTAAAATTATCAGATGATACGCTTTTTACTGCGGAACGATTCTCGTCTTCGTGTTGCTTCAGGGTTGTACAAATTTCACTAGAAGGTTTGTCGATTTGGTTATTTACATCCTAAAAAAACATGAGCAACATGAGTTGGAGAAGTCATAACCTCAAAATCTCTAAGCTTTTCTTACTAATATATCGTATACCATCATAAAAAACTTACTTGAGACCCTGTATTATGTAATATTGCTAGTGAAACTAGTAGCTTTCTTCTACTTAAACATTTATGTTTCACTGTATTTTCCATAATATGATATTCACTCACTAAAGTTACCTAAAGTACCTACACAATAATATAAACAATCTACAGATGATCTCACTGTTGCTTCGATCACAGCACCTTCAGCGGTTTAGAACTTTGGTGCAATACTGAGACAAACTATTTATCCCAGTCTACCACGGAAAACCTAAATAACCTACACATAATGTAATAATGGGTTAAGGCGATTTATCGCCATTCCAGTAAGATTGCACTTTATCTCACTATTGCACTAAGAAGGGTTCATAACTAACGTCATTATATCGAAATATCCCAAAATTTAATTATTGTAAGATATCCCACTGTTTTATTGGAGCAGCGATATCTGTTGCATAAATGCCCACTTGGGCAGATAGAGGGAGACTTTGACGATTAGTTTCCAAACTCGAACAAAATAAATAATTACGCACATCTAGGAACTCTATAATAAGGTATCTCAATTTCTCCTATTTAGTTGCCAGACATTCTCGGTATGTGAACTGCAATTGGAGTAGTGTCAAATTGAAGATGCTATATTCATTTCTATCCAAGGCTTACCCTAAATGGTTTTTTTAAATGCATAATAAATTATAGTAAAAATAGGTATTGAAATTATTCCAATCGTGCAAAAAATACTATAAGCAAACTTTGTTCCCGTTTTTGATACTATATTATGCTTCAATACTTACTTTACAGTGTTTATATTACTCTACTTGTTTAATTTTTAGTAATTCCAATACCAACTGTTGTACGCATACAATGTGCATTCACATTGTTTCGTCGCACATATGCCTCTTCATTTAAATAAACGCCTACATAATACTCAGCATTTGTTAGTGTTGCTTTTTTGTTGTTATTCTTTTCCTTATAACTAATTTCTTTATTGAATGTTCACAATTTCAGACGGTTCTATTAAGTATGTCACGGTAAGTCTAGAACCAGGTGCCCCTAATTATTGGTTTGCTTATGACGATTGGGTAAACTTGCTATACATTCATTTTGTCTGCGACTCATCTCTGGCGTTTTAATATGAGCTAAAATTGTTTTAAATAAAAATTGGCGACATTAATACTGGGAATTTTTTGTTATTCTTACATTTAGCTCGAAACTTATGTAACGTATATTTACAAATTATTTTTCAAAATTGCACAATTTGGTTAAACAGCTGTTCAAGATCGTTACCGCAGTATAGACTTCCATATTTTTGTTCATAATAAGTATAATATCGAAGTAAAAGGAAGAGAAGTCTAGTATAGACTACTTATCTTTTATTTAGTGAAGAATTGTTTTGCAGTAAATCTTGCATTATGTTCTACTTAGTAATAACGCGGTCTTACTTGGTTGTGAAAGCAAATATGCAGTTCCAAAAATATTATATCGTGTGTTCCAAAAAACTCATTCGCAGCATGCCATGATCAAATTGAAGTTTTCCGTATATTGAGATATACCCAATGATGCAAAAGAACTACCAAGTCAGAGAGAACTAAATTACATCTTGACCTTGAATTATTTCCCTAAAAATATACAAAACACTTAACAAAAACAATTTTTATTGACCGTTATGATTATTACACTCATTGTTGTTACAATTAAACTTAATGCAGTGTAAACTTTTACCTGTCACAGTGACAAATGTGTTCATAAACAATTTGGAATCTGACATTCACCTATAGACTTAAGTTAAGACATGACTAGATTTTCTATCTTTCTTTCCAAGCCCTACCCTAAATGAGTTTTGTTTTTGGAACATACGATGTATAATTTTCTTCGACACTAATACGCTGGGCCCGTGCATAACTACACTATACATTTCTGAAAAAGCACTATAAATATTGTTTTGACTAATAAATTTGAAAGAATGATAAGATACTTTCCCTAGAAAATTGAAATTTTTGCTCATTATTTCCATCATTATTCGAGCTCGGGTTCTTGGGTAAATAAATATTTTTGTGCACCAAAATACACTCTTGAAATAAAGATAGAAATCCAAATCTGGGAACTATAAGCTCAAATCATAAGTGCTACTACACGTGAAAACACAAGTTAACCTAAAGTTAAATTAAAATGCAGGACTGCACTTCGTGTAGGAGTTTGGTCTGAGACTCGATAGGATAGTGTTATATTGACTATTGCATACATCTGTCGAACGATGTCATTTGACCAATGATCGCACTCGCTTTTTGAACTTGCAACCAATCAAAAATGGCTTGCGTCGATAATTCTTGTTATATAACTTATCGGTAATACTCCACCTTACTCATTAAAATGATGATTCGTTAGTTTTTTTAATCGATTCAAGCAATAGTCACGCAAAATATATTGCGTGCATAGTTCCTTGCTTCGATAATGCTGATCAGACTGCACTCACGCTGGATTGTTTAGAAAATGTATTTTCTAAACAATCCAGCGGTTGTGCAATCTGACCAGCATTATCGGCAAGTCACTATGCACTTAATACATTACTGTTGATAATTGCCACCGACTAACATCGGAGAAGAGTCGAGGTTCACTTACCTTCGAAAAGGTGAAATTCAAATTAAGAGGCGCCAAGTGGTTCCAATTGGCACATCTCCTAGTAGTTCCTGCGCTAATGAAATGAACCACTAAATATCTCAATCTTGGGGCAAAAGAAGTACAACACAAGTGAAACGCAAGGTTTACTATAGATCGTATAATGGTAGTCTAGGTTCGAATGAGAATAAGGGTAATATAAATAACAACTTATAATTATTGGTAATTAATTAACAAATATCGCAAGCACTACTGTAAATATCACAAACAATTTTAAATATATCAGATCATGCGTAAAGCTTATTGGTAGTTCATATAAATACCATAAATAACTTCCGCTCCGCAAAGAGCAATCTGAATGACCAAAAACCCGATTAAATTGTCATGCATAGCAGTGACACAATATTTAAAGGCATTCCAGTAAATTTTGAATAAATTGTTACATTTAGTGAATGAAAATTTCTACACGTTCCCCCCAACAACGAAACTTTATTAACCGAAGGTGTTTTTAAACCAGGTACCTATCTCTATTAAGCCCTAAAGTACTGAAGCATGCTCTGCTGGCTGACACTATCCAGCCGCTTGACATAAATAAAATATTTTCTCAGCAACCTGTTATTCAAGACCAAAATCTCGACAGAACAATGTGAACCCCAAAGTAATTGATATAGTACAGAACATTAGGTACTAAGAAAAACACAAGGCAAAGTAAAGATAACTTAGTTAATCAAGTTAACCAAATAGCACTGCTTCCGGGCGATATCGTATTGGAAAACAGAGCGAAGCGCCAAATAGAAACCCCTGAATCTCACAGCCTGGAATGACACCTCCAGAAAATCTTTTGCAGGAAGCAACTGTTGCCCTGAATTTGCTGAACGCCTCATATGGAAGTTTACGGGACCACAAAAATCCCTCTACGATGAAACTAATACTGGGCGTTGAGAAACGCAGCTAACCTGTTTTCCAAACGCGGCTTCAGTAGCGTATCCGAAAGGTTTTAAGAATTCGATATTGTAGAGTTCACCAAAATCCTAAAAGGTTAAACGAAAGCAAAGAATTAGGAACGGACGGAAGTGTTCTAAAATTTGAAAATCAAACCGCATATAACGCCAGCTTCAACACCCAGACATGTTGCAACAGTTGCATACCTGGCAGGCGAAAATTATCTTGTTATTTCGACAATAAATTTGTTAGAATATGAACTGTAAAATGTACATTTCAGAAACTGAAATATTTGAAAATAGGTAAAATTGCGAAAATGTTATTGCAATGGACATTTATATTTCTGTTTATTTAAAAAATAACTATACATCTTCAGTGAATTAAATTAGGTAAACTTAATTTATTCCGATTGATTGGTCTACCTCTGAACATAGATAGTTTACATTGTTTATTTGTTTGTTATAGACAAGGTCTAGGCATGCGGAGTACCGGGTACTTTTGACATGACATATGATGAAGGCCTGCCTGCTTAGAATTTTGCCAAGATTAAGGAATTCCAATCCTAGCAATGGAACTTTTACATGCTACACATCGTAGTAACATGGGACCCACAATTTTACATTACTTCCGAATGATGGCAGTCTGTATCGGGTTTTCATCAGAGCCAGTGTATATAGGAAAGTACCGCCATGTCCGCCATGTTTGTTCCTCTGTCATATGCGTCACTTTGAGGTTTGTAACACAATTCCGTCAATGTGACATTTATTGGCAATCCGAAATTACTTCGACGCATCGAAAACCACTTTGAGTCAAATATCTCTAAAATTCGAGCCAACCGACTAATGAACCCATTATATCAAATCTCCGTCTCGGCGGTGCGGATCTTTTGGTGAAGATCCCAGCGCACTAGATCAATCCCCCGTATTGGGGGGTGCCTAAACGTGCTGTGGGGGGGATGTATGTTCGTATGTGTACACGATTCCGGTCGCCAGGAACCTTCCTGAAGCGATAGGTCCTCCGAAAATGAAGGCAACATCAACTTTTGAGCTATGGTTGTCGGCAAAACAATTTTTTTTAAAATAAATAACTGGTTCATAGCATTTCATTGTATTAGCGAAACGGAGTGATGCTGAGTATCGAAGTATTCTTGGAAAGCACGGAAGGTCGCTTTTCTTGGGTGGGGGGTACCGTATATTTTTACTTAAAATTGGCAAGACTGTAAGTCTACGTCAAATTCGAGGTTATCAGGTTAGATTTTGTTTGTTATTTGACACAAGTTGACGCAAAACATAACCTGCTAACTTCGAATTTGACATATACTCATAGTCTTGCCAATTTAAGTATAGTTTTAGACATACCTCAATCAGTTATTGCCGATGGGAACAAAAATGGCGGCGATGGCGGCATTTTCACGGATCAAAGAATGGCGGTACTCTCCTATACTGGCTCTGACGAAAATTTCAGTTTTTGGTGCCTAGTTTTGAAAACAAAAATTTTAGGTAAGTTTGATGAAACTGTCAGTTTTTTGAATTGGGATGTTTAATAACAATAATAATCTTCGATTCAAACATTGATTTTTTTCAAAACATTGGTAAATAGCTTATTTCAAAATGCATCTTCAGCTGTCAATATTTCAGAGGAATGATTGTAATGATTTTTTTGTGATTTTTCCCGTACTCCGCTAGTAGTCCCCAACAACCCCTCCAGAGGAAATGCGCCATTTTTGAATCACCTTGTATAGCCACTGTAGTTTTCATCAGCATTTTTTAAATTTTCAAAAACTCCACCGGGACCAGTAATGCTTATCACGGTTATGCGTATTTGTGCTCACCATTTTTATTGAGGCAATGGCAATGGTACCAAATTAAAGAGGATAATATTCTCCGTCGTTTAATAGTAAAATACAAACTAATTGTATAATGTGTATAATGTTACTTTTGCATAAAAATATGAATTTTAAAATGTTGGTATTCTAAAATATAGATCACCTATGTTCAGATGTGTGACCTACCACTCCGTATGTATTCTAACGATATTGCCTTTTCAATTTCAACAATGCCCAGCATGTCTCTGGATCATGTGAAAAATAAACATTCTATACTGGCAACACAGCTTCTTGTTGTTGACAATTCTTGCTACAGTATCAAAATTAATTAATTTTTCGACTACCACTTCCTATTATTTGCTATTATTTGACATTTTCCATACGTCAAATGCATGTTGTTATTGCAGACCGTGCAGTAATAGTTATTTAGACTGCAAGTGTTAGAAGTGCAACTTTTTTTCACAAGTGTGTGGAGGGTTATTAAACGAGGCGCAGCCGAGCTTAGTAATCCACACGCGTTGTCTATAAGATTTTTTAAAATTTCATTAAATATTCAAATCCAAGCCTATTGTGTATAGAATTTTATTTGTCTTCATTTTAGTAAAGTGCGTTGGCCAGTTCTGGTAACTATGAAAACGTCTTTATTTATTGAAATTTGTTCACGCCAAAAAAATGTGTGATTCAGACGAATGTTCTGAAATTATCGAAGCGGCAAATACCCCAATTGCCGACCTTCTACCCTAGAAATCGAAAGTAGTGTATGAACATACCTACCACCTCTTTTCGGAATGGCCTAAGACCAAAAAAGGTCCCAGAAAAGTGAATGAAAATATCCTGCTTGCCTATTGCGCCGAAAAAGGCGGTAAAAAAGGTAGTAAAATCCTCCACATTATGGTCCACCTAATCGATGTTAAAAGCCACCAATAATATAAAACATAACATCGACATCAGCAAATTAGTAAACTTGTATCATTTTTAAAACGGATGTCTGAAAATTACAAATCTAAACGTTTACAAGGGATGGAGCTAATAAATTCTTACTGGAAGCAGAGGACGAAACATACTTATTGATGAAGGTATAATTCAAATTCGTATAATTTGTATGTATTGATAGTTGTTTCTAATGCAGGTGCTTTTAATTATGGGAATTTCGGGAGCTATGCGACAGGAGGAATTGATGAAAATAACGGTAGATAACATCCACGATAAAGGAGACTTCTTACTAGTTAAAGTACCAGACACGAAAACAAAAATTGATCGCAGTTTTGTTGTAAATAATATTGAGTTTATTAAGTATTATCGAAAATATGCTGCACTTCGACCACTAAAAATGTTTAGTGGTCGAAGTGCAGCAATGGAAACTCGAAGATTCTGTATAAATTACCAAAAAGAGAAGTGTACCCTAAACAACCTGTCGGGATCAACAAAATTGGAGAAGCGCCTTCTTTAGTTGCCAAATACCTTCAATTAGCAGACGTCAAATCTTACACTGGTCACTGATTCCGAAGAACGTCACGACCTTGCTGGTAGATGGTGGAGGTAGTATCACCAATCTTAAACGGCACGGAAGCTAGTAGACGTATTCAATAGTGGAAGGCAGCAATATATCCTTCGACAGAAAATAAAATTAAGCTTGCAAACCTAATTTCGCCTAATAATGAAATTTCAAACCAAAGCAATCTTGAACAAGCGTTTGTGGAACCATCCACAAGCTATCAAATGATGAGTGAACTAAAAATGCAGGCATAAATATTACAAATGGTTCTAACTGTTCTATTAATATTCACATTAATAAATAATATGGTTCTAAAATCGTCCATTTCTAAATAAATTAAAAGCAGTGTCACTTTTTTCACTGAGTGAAAAAAAGTGGCATTTCACACCGTGAAATTCAATTAAAAAAGCCAACTTTTTTAAATTAAAAAAGCCAACTTTTTAAAATAAAATTTAAAAAAATATTATTGCACACATGTGAAATGTAGTTATTTAATTTAGTGATATTCGTATAAATAAGTATTTTCACATTTCATATGGTATCGAACTATATTTCTACATTTAAAATCATGTAGTAAAGTGGTACTTTATAACACAGCAACCATTGCAGTATAGCAACGTATTTTAACATAGAAATTATTTATTTGTAATCGGTATAATATCAACAATGCAATAATTTAAATTTTAGAAAGTAACCTTACCTGATTGAATATCAACTGGAGCACATAAAAACGAGTTCTGCTCAGCTTATCTATTTTTGAGATTTAATGTCACTTTTATATAAAATCTTAAATATTTCAGAAGCTGCGTGGTGCAGATGGGTAAGCGCCAGGCTTGCATTAAGCAAGTCCTCGGTTCGAATCCCGCTGGGGTCGGAATTTTTCCTTAACCTTGGCGATTAGAATCGGGCTTAGTGAGACCATTCACAGTTGGGCACCAAATTAACTGTGCTCAGAACCACAGACCTAAGAGATAGAGTAACAAGGTCAACACATCACCAAGACACACAACTCACACAATGATTGCTGCGCAAGCACCAAAGGCGCGCTCCAACTCTGTATCCCGAATCCGGGGCAAGTTAAGCATTGTACCGCCAGATGCCAGCGCATAAAGCACCAGCCTCTAAACCGCAAGGTAAACGAGGTTACAGATTATACATACACACATACTTAAATATTTCACATTTCTATATGAAATGCGAAAAAATAATATATGGAACGCGTTCGAAAAGTGGTTTTACACTCGTATGGCTGTTTTATTACTAGCTCAAGCTCGTCTCAAACTAGCCATCCTCGTTCAGTAAAACATCACTTTTCTAAACCAGGTCCGTGATGTACTATTATTGTTTAACTTACTAAAACCAAATTATGGCCAACCTTCATCCAAAAAGATTCTGAACAGAATATACCGTACGTTCGAAAACTTTTAACCTCTAGAAGGTTGTGGATTTTTTAAAAATTTATGTTGGCAATGATGAATAAAAACACTTAATAATATCACCTATACACTTTTGACAGACAAACTTAACTTTTACAGGATGTTTAATACCGAACACTAGGTGGTGCTGTGTATGGAAAATGCAGGAAATCGCTGTAGTTGTTTTTGTTACTAACATTTTTATGTATTCAACAAAAATGTTTGTATTTGTTAAAATGACATTCCTGATATAAACTTAAACTGACATATATAAAATACCAATGTGACTTTTACTACCACGACTGCCAACAAAGTGTTTTGACAAAATAATTCCGCAGCCCTCTAGAGGATAAAAGTTTTCCATCATACTGTGCATACTGTACCTACCATACCTATTCATACATCATGTTTAGTTCGCGAATGGCTTGAAACTAATAATATACATACTTTTTTGAGCTACCAACCTATTTTTACTTGTTTTAGGGTTCGTTATCTGTGACGATAAGGTTACCTCCCCGTATCCTTGTTGGTTGGTATGTCAACAAAACATAATAAACTCGTTATGAATATAACTGTCCTAGGACTGCTATAGAACATTGTTTTGTATTTAGTTACTATAGAAACAACAATCGCCCATTTTATTTGGGGAAACAATATTTGTTATATTCAACTGTATTTTTATTTTTATTAGTTGATAGCGCAAAAATTGTTATACGAGACTCGATCGTTAAGAAGAAACTGTCATTAAAAATGGCAAATCTCGGTCTTTCGGGCCTCGTTCTTTTAACTTTTTTCGGCCTGTTCTAAGGCACTTACTGACCTTGTAACGTAATATACTATAACATGACCTTGCAATAGTCCTGATTTTTAACCATTTGCAGACATATGGCGACCGTTGACTAAAACACTGTACAAACAAATCATGTCACGAAATTCTGAAGAACTATTAAACGCCGTGGATATTGTAAATAATGGAGCCATGACTAAACATCAATATATTTTTCTATAGTTTGTATTTTTATTTAAAAATTCCCAATTGTTATTTCTTTTGTATTTGCATGTAGTAACAGTGTGTGATTAATTCATATTTGAAGAGTGTTTCTATAGATATTGTTGTTCAGTGCAGCAAATAATTTATTTATTTATCTATACATATATAAAAGAAAGTCACAACCCTGACTAATAAACGCAGAGCCGTAACCACTGGTACTAGGAATTTGAAATTTGAGTGGAATATTCATTTAGGTACGGTAGTGCTAAAAAGAAATTTCTTAAAATTCGTCCCCTAAGGGAGTGAAAAGGGGTAAAATGTGTTTTCATGAATTCATTAATATCTCTTAGGCCCGATAAGATATCGCCTTTGTGTTTGCTTGCAAAGATTGTCAATGCAAATACCTAGACACGTATTTCAGTATTTTGCTCTAATCAACCCCTAATTGTGCAAATCTCGATTCGTGGTGAATTATAGAACCCTTCATATCTTCTGTGTTTGTTGAGTTAGAACATTCTTTGTTAGCGTGTAACCCATTTGTTCTTGAGCCACCCGGTAAAATCTTTATTTATTTTGCGATTTTAACCGGATTTTTTAAATGGTAGAGCTTGATCAACTGTATTTTTGGAGCCAAAATGGCCATGTTCCTACAAAATCCAAGGTCTACTAGATCAGTGTTTAGTAGTAAAATTTCAAGAATTCATATTAGCGATTTTTTAGAAAAAAGCTGGACACGCCACTGGATTCGCCACCCCTCACAACGGTACTGTAGTAAATTTTATCTTAAAAGTATTAACGATTTTATAGCCAAATTAAAAATACATACAAATACTTGTAATTTTCATAAATTTATTCGAAAACGTAAGCGATCCATGAAAAAACTTTGAACGAGCTAATTATTGTCAAAAGTGACAAGAGCTAATTAATGTCAAAAGTGACAAATGCAGTTGTAGGAGAGTTATTACAGCTAGTGTAAATAAACATGGATAACGTAACTTTAAGAGACAAAATAGAAATTGTACGTCTTGTTGGCGATAATGTGCGTTCGGTATGATAAGCTGCGAGAGGATTCAATAATAGTCCAGTCGGCAGGTACATAATGAGGGGGGTTAGCTGGACACAATTCCCAAGTTAATGAAATTTTGGGATATTGTTTGGGGATGGTATTGGGTGTGGAATCTGAGTTTTCGACCTCGAGGACCCTGTGCTAACTCGGGGAGGGCCGAAAAACCACGACATTTTCGGACTTTTTTCGGTTTTTTGCCTATATCTTCTGAACCATGCATTTTTTGAGAAAAACATTCTTATAGAAAGTTGTAGAGCATGATATTTCCTTTAATTTTGATTGGTCAAAATTATTTGTTGACCCAATACTTACCGAGATACAGCAGTTGAAAGATGGAACAAATTTCTCAAAATGCAAAAAAAAATAGAGAAATACAGGTTTTTGCCTCATATTTTTCAACGTATCTATGTATACTATACATAGCTACTTATTATTCTTTATTTTAAACTAGCTGACCCGACAGACGTTGTCCTGTACAAATTTCAATAAATTTGTGATCGTTTTCTGAATTTGTGAAGAGATATTGGCAATGTCGTGAACAAAGTAAAAAGGAGAAAAAAAAACGTATTTCTTAGTGATAATTGCATCTATTAACGATTGTGGCTATAGATATTCAATTTAAGGAAGGGTTAATTCAGAAGTACGTTAATGGAAAATTCGTTTGGTTTGTAGCATTGCGGCATTGCAATGCAATTAAATTGTGTCAATTCAATTCAATTCAATTATTTGGTTTGCGACACAATGTGCGATGCGAAGAAACACAATTTGGACAACTGATTCACTTTGTTGTAACTGTATAACCGTTTGTCACTTCAAAACTCACCGTATTTCGTAGGTAAATCTGTAAATTTGCTTGAGATCAAAGCGGACGGAGGCCTAATGTTTGTTTATTTTAATTAATAGAAAACCAGATCAACACTGACTAACAGTATTATGCATGGTTGTGATGTAGGAACTATTGTTTAATTTCTGTCTTGCGCGTATGTTGACACGGAGGACACTGACGCCTCTGAAACTTATTGATTATTTACTATCACTTCCACTATCACTTTGGTTTAATGGTAAATCTTGGAGAAGCCGTCTCTTGAGTCGTATGTATATTATTTCGGCCTAGTTGCTGGATGGTGATGTTATCGGTGAAACGTAGATTGGTTAGGATTTTTTTGGTAGTTCTGTTTATGAATTGTTCAATGGTGTCAATTCCTAGTTCATGGTGGATTTGATCATTTCGAACAAAACCGAAAAAAGTCCGAAAATTTCGAGGTTTTTCGGTCCTCTCCGAGTTAGTACAGGGTCCTCGAGGTTGAAAACTCAGATTCCACACCCCATACTATCCCCAAACAATATCCCAAAACTTAATTAACTTGGGAATCATTGTTCTGTTGCAACGTTTCATGAAATGAATTAAGTTTCGTCGTTTGATCTCAAGCAAATTTACAGATTTACCTACGAAATACGGTGAGTTTTGAAGTGACAAACGGTTATACAGTTACAACAAAGTGAATCAGTTGTCCAAATTGTGTTTCTTCGCATCGCACATTGTGTCGCAAACCAAATAATTGAATTGAATTGAATTGACACAATTTAATTGCATTGCAATGCCGCTAATCACACGGAGCAATTTAGGTCGCAGAACTCGCAATGCTACAAACCAAACGAATTTTCCATTAGCGTACTTCTGAATTAACCCCTCCTTAAATTGAATATCCATGGCCACAATCGTTAATAGATGCAATTATCACTAAGAAATAAGTTTTTTTTCTCCTTTTTACTTTGTTTACACATTGCCAATATCTCTTCACAAATTCACAAAACGATCACAAATTTATTGAAATTTGTACAGGACAACGCCTGTCGGGTCAGCTAGTTTAAAATAAAGAATAATAAGTAGCTATGTATAGTATACATAGATACGTTGAAAAATATGAGGCAAAAACCTGTATTTTTCTATTTTTTTTGCATTTTGAGAAATTTGTTCCATCTTTCAACTGCTGTATCTCGGTAAGTATTGGGTCAACAAATAATTTGACCAATCAAAATTGAAGGAAATATCATGCCCTACAACTTTAAATAAGAATGTTTTTCTCAAAAAACGCATGGTTCAGAAGATATAAGCAAAAAACCGAAATAAGTCCGAAAATGTCGAGGTTTTTCGGCCCTCCCCGAGTTAGCACAGGGTCCTCGAGGTCGAAAACTCAGATTCCACACCCAATACCACCCCCAAACAATATCCCAAAATTTCATTAACTTGGGAATTGTGTCCAGGTAGAAAGTATCTGCCGACCGGACTATAATAGACACCCAGATAGACGAGTAAATCGTAGTACTGTACTACGGGTTAATAGAGTTTTCAATGAGACGCAGTTGTTTAAAAAAACTTGCTTAGAATCAGGCATAATAGATGTCCTGGAATTTTGAGAAATAATGACCATATTTTGGAATACTTTAACAACAACCCCCGGTATAGTATAAGAACGGCTAGTTTAAACCTTGATATCCCCAGAGAAAATAAAAGAAAATGCTTGAAAATAAACAAAATAAAGGCTTATAAGCCAAAGATTTTGCATACATTGGAAGTGGGAGATGAGGAAGGACGATTAGAGTTTTGTTATTGGCTATAAGGGAATATCTAAATAATCCTAACTTTATTATGGAAATTTTATTTAGTGATGAAGCCAAATTTACTACAAATGGGGTGGTTTCAAGTCAAAATTGCCGTCACTGGTAAGCTGAGAATCCCGAATTCGTCATAAATGCTAAGAGACAGTGTTCAGAAAAAATTAACGTTTGTTGTGGAATACTAAATGACCGAATAATTGGCCCTTTCTTCTTTGAGGGTAATTTGAATGCAAATGGCTTTTAAATTTTCTTGGGAACGTATTTTGGAACACATTAGATGATATACCATTACAGAATCTTTATAATGTAAAGTTTCAGTTCATAATGCTATTTTGGTAAGAGAATGGTTAATGAACAATTTGAAAATAGTTGGATAGGGCGAAACAGTCCTTTGATTCAGTGGCCGCCGAGATCACCAGATTTAAAGTCCCTTGATATTTTTCTTTGGGGTTTACTGAAACAAAACGTTTACAAATCAAGGCCACAAACTCTTAAAAAACTACGACCCAGGATAATACAAGCCTGTGCAGAAATACGAAAGGTGATTATGAACGTGCGTAAAAGGATTGAGAAGTGCATTGAAATAAACGGTGGATTAGTAGAAGCCACAAGAGTATTGTAGTTTTTGTAATGGAATACTCAAGGGTAATACCACAAGCAGTGGATATATTTTTGACAAATATTTTGTCGTTTCCCTGTAAATTATTGCGTTTCAATTTCACGATACAAAATCACATAAAAAAATGTGATTTTGTTAAGTGAAATTTGCAATAATTTCTATGGAAATGGCAAAATATTTAAAAAACATATATCCACTTCGAATGGTATTTGGGACGACTATTTAACAATATTAATATATAACGATTAACTTTATTGAAAAATAATCCAACAATTAATATAATTATTCATTCTCAATTAAATTCAGCGGAATACTTCCAAAACACAGCATTTTAAAATTTTTAAAACAAGCCACACAGTTTGTTGTGGTTTAGTGTTACGTAACCTAGCGATATCACTAAGGACAGAACATCGTTGCTAAGCGTTACTTCGCAACAAGGCTATTTATTTTTTAGTACGTACATTGTTTTGTGAATATTTTGCATGGTGCCCAATATTCAGTGATATACTGCTGTTATTGGTTGAAAAAAGCAAATGTCTGCAATGTGATTGGCTTATATGTTATAGTGTTGAATAGTCTTAGATATTTCATTTGCTTCAGTTTTGTTTTATTATTTCTATTTCTTTTTGTATTTGTAAAAATAAGGCATAAGAATTATAATGCCTATATCACCATAGTAATTTAAATATTTTTTCATGAATAACTTTTACAGTCGCGGCCAAAAAAATCGGGACACCTTTTTTGACCTAATTCTCAAAATCCGAAAACTTGTTGAACGACTGTACTTTATTTTCGGGAACAAATTACAAAATTCAAATTACTATTAGAAACATCAATATGAGATACATGTGTTTTAAACGAAAAATGTAATATTAGTATTTAGTTGGGGCTCCATATTTGGTAACAACGTTATTTAATCTTGTGGGCATAGACTCGTGCAACCTGTGAAAATATAGGTCAGGTAGTTCGTCCCAAGCTTCCTCAATTATTTGTAATAATTTGCCATCATTTCTCGGTCTTACATGACGCCTCCTAATGTTTTGTGTTAGTAATCCCCAAACGTTTTCGATGGGGTTTAAATCTGGACTGTAACTCGGCCAATTTAATGTTTCAATATTATTTTGGTGAAACCATTCTCTAACAATACCAGCAGTATGAACAGGGCAATTTTCCTGCTGTGAAACAAAATTATTTTGGAAACTGATTCCAGAAACTTTTGGTCATTCGTTCACTCAAAAAGACAACAATCACGTATACCGAGTAAAATGACATACGATGGCAAATCTTATGAAAGCCCCAAAGGTATTGTGGAAGCATTTAAACATTTTTTTAGTTCGGTATACGCTATTAATAAAAATAACCACAACATTAGTAACGGGTGTTCATAAACAGTCGTCATCCCAGTTGCCTTAAAAAACAAAATGTTATGTCTTTGATTAATTCGTACAACACAATGAAACGTCATTGAGTACTGTCATAACGCATTTTTTCTCAATTTTAATAGACATACGTTTCTGAAGTCAAAACCTACTGGGATGACGACTGTTTATGAACACCCGTTAGAATGGTACATGAAGCGAACAACAATTATGAAAACGTAAACATTACAAATATCACAGTAGCGGAAATAGAAGATGCAATAAAGACATTGGGAAGCAAAATGACAGCTGGGCCAGATGTGATACCATCCTTTTTAGTTAAAGATTGTGGTTATATATTTTCACTTCCATTATACATATTGTTCAAGCTCTCACTGAAAACAGTAACTTTTCCGAATCGTTGGAAAATGGCTAAAGCATGTGCAGTTTTTAAAGCAGGAGATCCTTCTGTGGTATCTAACTATCGACAAATTTCTATTTTGAGTAACTTTGCAAAAGTTTTTGAAATAGTCTTGTACAATCGCATATCTGTGTCTACTAAATCACTTATATCGCAATATCAACATGGATTTATGGTAAATAGATCAACTGTAACAAACCTGGTAGTTTTTACTCAGCACCTTGCCAAGACTTTAGATGACCATGGTCAAGTTGATGTCGTATATACAGACATGTCAAAGGCGTTTGACAGTGTTGATCATAACCTGCTCTTAGTTAAATTCACGAATTTTGGATTTAACACACGACTTTATTGTTTTTCAAATCATATTTGACGTCTACATGCCAATTTGTTTTTTATAATGTTTTTGAGTCATCAACATATGAGTCATTATCGGGAGTGCCCCAAGGCAGTAATCTTGGACCCCTAATGTTTTTGTTTTTTATTAATGACTTATGTCAGGTAATAAATTGTGACTAATAAAGGGTGTTTTTTAGAGGGATACAACTTTAAATTGAAATAAAACACAAAAAGATGTTTTTAATATCCATGAAGTTGACTTTATTTGAAAGATAATTTTATGACAATTATGTTTGAATATGATTTCGGACATGCGACCGTCGCGGCTGGCGTGTGCATGACGTAATCTGGAGGTCCAATTTTCACACACTCTTCGCAGTAAATCAGGCTGTATTTCGGCAATAACGCGTCGAATGTTGGCTTCCAAGTGCTCAATTGAATCCGGTTTAGCGACGTAGACATGCGACTTTACATATGCTCAAAGAAAATAATGTAATGGCGTCAAATCGCACGAAAGAGGTGGCCAGTTAAACATCCATTTCGTAGATCTGTTAACTGGCCACCTCGTTTGTGCGATTTGGCGCCATTAGATTATTTTCTTGGAGGATATGTAAAGTCGCATGTCTATGCCGATAAACCGGAAACAATTGAGCACTTGAAAGCCAAAATTCGACGCGTTATTGCTGAAATGAAATACAGCCTGATTTACTGCGAAAAGAGTGTGTGAAAATTGGACCTTCAGATTACGTCATGTATACGCCAATCGCGGCGGTCACATGTCCGAAATCATATTCAAACACAATTGTCATAAAATTATCTTTCAAATAAAGCCAATTTCATGGATATTAAAAATATCTTTCTGTGTTTTATTTCAATTTAAAGTTGTATCCCTCTAAAAAAACACCCTTTATATGCAGATGACTTAAAAATCTTTAAAAGCATACATACCAGAGAGGATTGTGAGTTGCTTCAAAATGAATTAAATAAGGTTCATCAATGGTGTTCGAGTAATAAGTTAAACCTCAATATCGGTAAATGTAAAGTTGTTTCGTACACAAGGAAAAAAGTTGTATTTATGATTACTCTATATATGGTAAAATATTAGAACGTCAGACTACAATTAAAGATTTGGGAATATATTTTGATGCTGAATTAAACTTTATCGAACACATATCGATCAAAATTAAAGAAACAATTAGGATGTTAGGGTTTATACTAAGAAACTGTAAATCATTTACAAATACGAAGGCAATAAAGTTATTGTATTACTCATACGTTAGGTCAAAGCTAGAATATGGGGCTATTATCTGGAGTCCTTACTACCAAATACATATAAACAATCTAGAGCAGGTTCAGAAAAAATTCTTAAAATTTTTACATTTCAAGTTAACAGGTCATTATCCTGAAAGGGGTATTGATAATTATCGTCTATTGCAACCCGTTGGTTTTGATGCTCTGGAATTTCGACGGATTTGTTATTTTTTAGTATTTCTTTATAAATTAATAAATAATAAAATTGATGTTCCTGAAATTCTATCACAACTTAATTTCCATATACCTAGAATGCAATCACGTTATACTTATACATTTTACTGCGCAAAAGCTAACACAAATGTGTTGCTTAAATCACCACTGTATCTAATAAAATTAGCGAAATTTGCGATCTATATATATGTTCTCAGTCGGATATTATAAAATGGGCTAGATTTAGTTTTTAGTTTTCAATCTTAATTTAATTTTAATTTTAATTTAATTTTTTTTTAGTTATTACGTCGCTTATTCTGTCAAGATCTAAAATAGATATTATATATTGTTACATTAGACTACAGCTGTAAGTACACTATTTAAATTAAATTTATGCAATTTGTCCTGTAATTGGGGTGCACCTGTTGGGCAAATAAAGGTATTATTATAACTCCACCCGTTTTCAACATGACCAATTATTCTCGCTTTATCAGTATTTGACAGATGTGCCGGCATTTTTCAGAATAGAATGACTTTTGATGACATTTATTAATTAGAATTGTCAGTGTCAGCAGTAGTTCTTGGCATTTTTAGAATTAGGTCAAAAAAGGTGTCCCGATTTTTTTGGCAGCGACTGTAGAATAAATTTAGTATTGTGTATTTTTAATTTGGCTATAAAATCGTTAATACTTAAAAAATTTCGATAAAATTTAGTAAGTACCGGATCCAGTGGCGTTTTTTCTAAAAAAATCGCTAATATGAATTCTTGAAATTTTACTACTAAACACTGATCTAGTAGGCCTTGGATTTTGTAGGAACGTGGCGCTTTTGGCTCGAAATAGTATATTAAAGTATGAGTGGATAACAAGGTCTTTAAAACACGCGCGAGTTTTCGAGCACGACGGCGTAGCCGGAGTGCTCGAAACAGAGCAAGTGTTTTAAAGACCAGTTACCCACGAATACTTTACGCAATTTTTTATTATACCTTTAATACTGGAAATAAATTAAGCACTAAAAACTTAGAAATAATTTTTGTGGTGATAAATCGAGAGGGCATAATAATATTGCTACTATAGTTACGAGAATTATTTACGTTTTTGTCGCGTTTATGTCCGTTGTTGCATTCAGTCGTTTCCTTGACAACCTTTAAAGCTCGGCGAGCTTTAATCGCCTGTATTCGCACGCTCAGCCGTGCTTTAAACGGCGATTCTGATGCAGGTGTAATAAAAAATACAGTTCATCAAGCTCTACCATTTAAAAAAACCAGGTTAAAATCGCACAATAAATAAAGATTTTACAGGGTGGCTCAAGAACAAATGGGTCACACTGTAGATGTCTTTTTAAAATATTTAAGGGTTTAAGGGATTTTGAAACAATTACCTCTAAGGGGGTGAAAAGAGGTAAACTGTGTTTTCACGAATTCCACAATATCTCTTGAATACGGTAAGATATCGACTTGGTGTTTGCTTGCATAGGAATCCAATGCGAATGTTTAAAACACATTTCAAGATTTTGCCCTAATCAACCCCTAAAAGTACGAATCTGCATTCGAAGTGATTTATAGAACCCCTTGTTTCGCCTGTGTTTGTAGAGTTAGAACATTATTTTTTGGCATATAGATGTGTATTTCAAATCTTTAGGAAGGGGTTTTAAAGATTTTTATAAATTCCACCCCTAAAGCGATAAAAAGAAAAATTGAAGAAAGGTAGGGGTTTAAAATGATTAATCTTTTTCACTCTGGGTTCATTTCAGGATAGCACGCGCTGGAAGAATTTTTAGAAATTCCACCATTAAGGGGCGAAATGAGTAAACTGTGTTTTCAGGAATTTTTCAATATCTCTTAGATAAAATAGGAGGATTTCTAAAATTCCACCCCATGCGATAAAAAGATTAATTTAATAAGTACATATATTTTTGATTTTATCTCATTGTTATACTAAAACTATAGTTTTATCAATCTCTGCATGGGGAACGACAATTACATACACATTTCCAGTGGGGACGTGGATCATAAAAGAGTTAAGGAGAACTTTTTTTGGAAGAATATTGTTTATTCGCAATCACATTGTAATGTGTCAATTTTATGACATGTCAACAGCTGGGAAATAGATGATTACTGAAACTAGCCGGGAAATTATTACATACCCCGAAAAATATTACATACCTGAAGACTGGTTTGTTTTCATGGTAACAAAAATATTGAGTGGGTTGTTATCATGGTAACAAAAATATTTGCTACATCAAGATATCTATTATTCAGAATTCAATTGTAGTTATTTTTAAAATTATATGATTGCGAATAAAATAGTATACATACCACGGTGAAAGGTTTCATTCCTGTCTCGAGATAAAGTTAACCTCGACGCTGCGCATCTCGGTTAACTACTTAATCGCTCGACAGGGATCAAACACTTCCCACCTCAGTATGTAATATACTATTCCTTTTTACCTCCAATATTGTTTTGCAGCTTCTGTCAGTTTAGCGTATTGAGTGAGGGGGAGGGGGAATTTAAGGTTTAGAAGAAAAAACAAACATTTGTAGCCGTACGAAGAACGGGCAACTTGCTAGTTTATTATAAAGTTTATGGGAAACCCCATTTTAACAATTAATAAATACAACAGAAATAAAGATACATCAGTTAACATTATTATACAAAATTCATTCATTCATTCATAATCTATAGCCTCTTTCTGAATATTTAACGGTAGCTTATTCACACTAGACCAAGTCCATAGGGAATCAAGATCACTCTGCAACAACAGAGAGTCCTTGACAGATTTAATTCTCTTATAGATTTTTAAATCATCAGCAAAGGAACTAACAGAAGACTGTTTAATGACATCCACAATGACAAATAAGTTAAAAAGTAATGGCGTACAGTGTAACCCTTGCGGAACACCTGAGTGCACTGCAAAGGAGTTTTAAAGATGATTTTTTATTTTTACACGTTGAGTTCGCCCCCTTAGGAAACTACTTAACGAGTTAATAAGTGACTCGGAGAACCCTGTTGCTCTTAGCTTGGCTATCAAGAGATCAAAGTTAAATTTATCGGAGGCTTTGGAGAGTGTCCGTGTAGATAGAGTCTATTTGAACTCGAGCCTCCACAGGCCTTAGTACATCAGTCTCATACAAAACCAAGTTCGTTACTGTTGAACGACTCGCAAATAAACCATGCTGTTTTGAGTTTATAATACCTGAGCAAGCTCAGCTGGTCGTAAACTAAACTATCGAACAATTTTGCCATAACCGATGGGCTACAGATACTGTAATGCAGCATACAGGATATATGATACATTTAATTTAAATATTTATATCCCGATATCTAATGAATATCATGTGATATAACAGTTGTATGTTTGACTGGTGGGGTAGTAAGGGCAACCACAAGGTTGTTTTTAGTAACGATATAAAATAAATAACTTGAATTGAGGATCTACGAGAAATATTCACGTTAAGGGTTAAATTCCCATTAATTGTGCAAAAATAATAATTGTTGGTTTGATACGTAGTAGTAATAAAGTATTCTCTACGATCAAATTTGACTTCAAGTCACAGTTATTACAAAAATGTATAATTCAGACTTATTTGAATTCGATTACTAAAATACTACGAAGAAAATATAGTCAGTGAATTGAGTGTTGTGCGCTGTATATCAATTCAATAAGGCAAGAAAGTTCCTAAGAGCTACAACGAGCTTGAGAGTTGGTCGAGAACCACCAAGAGGGGTTTGTGGACTTGAATTTTATTCAGTTAGAAGTCGCGATAGAAACTTCAGAACATAGAAACATAGAACAATCATCAGAAGGTTAGTGACAATTTCTTAAATAATATTAAGAAATTCGAAAGTGAGTTTGGTGCAACAACTATTAAAACCTGTAAGTCTATTTAGAAGATTATTAAAGAACACCTGGTTCTTCTATTAAAACAATTGTACAACAACAATACAACGCTGATCAGAGTCGATGGCAGGAACTCTAAACCCTTCAATATAGAGAGAGGCGTCAGACAGGGATGCGGTCTGTCGCCCATATTATTTAACATTTACTGTGAATATACTATGCGGGAATCCTTGGGGGACTGGGAGGGTGATGTAATCATCGGCGGTAGAAAAATAAACAACCTTCGTTATGCTGATGATACCACACTTATCGCTAAAGACGAACAGGAGACGTCTAGGCTTATCGAGCGAGTAGAGAGAGTGAGCTTGGACTTTGGTCTGAAGTTGAATCGCCAAAAAACAAAACTCATGCTTGTGGATCGCAGTTGCAGGATTGAGAGAGCACCTACTATACACGAAATCGAGAACGTAGAAGAAATCATCTATCTGGGTGCCCCCATAAGTAAGGATGCGGCTCAACTGGAGAAATCAGAAGACGGATAGGTCTCGCTAAAACAGCTATGACCAAGCTCAAGAAAATCTGGAAAGACAAACAAATAAAGAAAACAACAAAATGCAAACTAGTAAACACGCTGGTCTTTCCAATCGCCTTGTATGCAGCGGAATTCTGGACCTTGAAAGCCATAGACATCGCTAGATTGGATGCCTTTGAGATGTGGGTCTGGAGAAGACTGCTGAGGATTCCCTGGACTGCGCGTAGAACTAACGCTTCAATACTTGAAGAGCTAAACATCAAGCACAGACTGTCAACGATAGTAGAACAACAAATTGTCAAATACTTCGGACACATTAGCAGGAAGAAAGATGATAATCTAGAAAAACTGGTAGTCCAGGGAAAAGTCGAGGGGAAACGACCTAGAGGGCGTTCGTCGAAACGACGGATGGACCACGTAAAACTGTTTACGGGAAGACCCTTCCAGGATAACATAAAGAGCGCGTTGGATAGAGACGACTGGAGATGAATTGCTAATTCTACAACGTGAAGACAAACGTAAGATCACGACACTTCAAGAATGAAGTAACGACAGGAGAGAGAGAATAATTAATAAATTTTGTAAATTATCCCTGTGATTTGGGTAGTCAACGTTTTCGACTATTATAATTTGAAATTTGAACCTTTTGGAGTAGGATAAATTTTAGAACTTCATATTGTTAATTTTATCAAGTTTGAGCTTTATGACAGTTGATTAAATTATTCCTTACAACTTGAATTTTATTGTGTAATGTCAAATCAAACTTCTATTACTTACTAACAAACTGATTATACAAAACACGTCCCTGAAATACCTGGAATTGGGTTTTTGATTGATAAAATCAAATAATTATTGTTCTTTAAAAGAAGATTTAATCATTAAACATATAGAAGAAGTTGTTATTTGAAGGTTAGCCCATTCAGCTGGGAGTTAGGGGTATCAATGCTTTTAAAGTGACTAGTCGAGGCATAATAACATTAAGCACTTGACATAATTTCAAATGTCACATTGATTTATAAATTATGTCAATTACTACCGATCTTATTAAGCAATAAGGTAGGTATATGAGTGCATTTACGTAAAGGATAGTATTTCTTTATTGTAAGTACTTTAAAAATATATTACATATTTCAACTTGGATCGTAACTTGGAGCTATATGAAAATATATTACATTATATTAGAACCATCAAAAGGGGTGCTAATACAATCCGGCACCGCAAGTGGGGCTGGAATTAATACAATACCTCTATAATTTTTAATATCACCAACTTCTCAGCTCTTGAAAATTGGAGAGATAGAGCTTTGTTTCCACAGCTCTGGAAAGTTGTGTGGCACTCCAAGTGTCTTGTTTTCCTTGGAGGCAATATTACCTTCCTAATAATTGCAGTATACCCTGTTGGGAAAATTTATCCGAGAATATCCCTTATGCAAATTTAGTTGGAAATTTTCCATGGTAACGGCGAAAATTGATAATCGAAAATTTACCGGGAAATTTCCACTTCTGTCACTGTCATCAAAGTATTTAGAAACAATGAAGCTCCGAACAGTCAGTAGGCCGATACTGATTGTTGCTATGGGCAACCAAAAGTGACGCCTAAACAAAATTGTTTTTTAATGTGTTGTGCAGTTTCTCTTCAAGAAATTATGATTTTTTCAAGAAAACCATCCCATTAAATACGATTAAATCAAAGGCATGTGTTTGGTCTCAGTTTATGTATTTCTGCAAGCAAAGAAATTACAATGTTGAGGAGGAAAAAGTGAGCATTGAAAATCTTAGCAATATACTCAAAGATTGGGCTTTTAATATGAAAAAAGCTAACGGGGACGATTATAAAGAGACAGTAGTAAAAGTTATGTGGAACAACACTGCCCAGAGCTTCAAGAGCTGTATTTAAATAAGTGGCAAGCTGTGTTTGATCCCTTCAAAGATGTGCAGTTTACGCCTGCAAGAAAAGCGAGAGATTCCAAGCGCAAGCAACTACAAAAAGATCCAGAAAAGCGAAGAGAAAGTTCTACTGCTCTAACCCATGAGGAGTATACAGCGACAATATCATACTGGAAAGAAGATATACCTGTCGGTCTTCAAAAACAAAAAAAATTTATCACATCGCGGCTGTTGAGTTGGCATGGAGAGGAGGAGAGGCCGCCAACCTTTTGGTGTCCCACTTCCGTAAAGAATTGCACAATGATGGCACTTTTACAGCTTAGTGTATCAGTTATTTATATTTTTTGTTTGTCCTGAACTGTACTTAAATTATTACTTTATCCGTTATGAAACAAATACATTTTAATGTTTTCTTTATTACAGGAAGAATTGAATATAATCCTGTCTTCTCAAAAACAGCTCAAGGAGGCTCAAAAAATGTACAGAATGTACAAAAAGTCCCCCGAGTTTTGTCCAGTACGCATATATAATGAAATAATGGGAAGACGACCACCAGCCACTTCAACTGAAAATTTTTTTTTGACGCCAAACCCTTTTTTGCAATTAGTAATGTATAGTACAAGACTGTTCCAGTAGGAAGAAATATGATTTCCTCTTGGACGAAAGATTCAGCTAAAAGAGTTGGAATCAATGCAAAATTGAAAAATATTACAAATCATTCTAATAGATCCACCGCTGTAAGCCACTTGGCAAAGTCGGGGGTTGAGGAGCAACGATTAATTAAAATTACCGGCCATGGAAACGCCAACTCCATCAAACCCTACCTACAAATGGATAATGAACACCATGAAGAAATCCTAGAAAATTTAAGAAAAAAGCCAAACACTGAACCATCTGGAATGAAAGCGCCGCTGGTAAAGAAGAAAATCTGCGATGTTTCTGCAAATAAAGTAGTTGTTGATCCTGATTCACCTCTAAGCGTGTTGCCAAATTTATTGCCCAATATTTCTACTCAGTTTGTGAACGAAAAAGTATTGAGCACTCCAGTTCATTATGAAAATTGTTCGTTATATTAATTGTAGTTTTGACAAAAAACCTTAAATCTTTAGTTTTTAAATGCTAGTGTTGTTATTATTTTTAATAAAAAAATTTTTCTTTACTGTGTTTTTTCATTCGTGATATGCTCTATCAAAATATAACGCGTGCTTAAAAATTTCCCTATGGAAATATTTGGAAATATGTTATGCAGCTATTTTTTTTTCAACAAAAGCATTCCTTCGGAGTCGGGATTTTTTCATTTGGCATGCACTCATGCACTTATTGAAAAAATAGCTGCAGAACATATTTCCAAATATTTCCGCAAATTTTTCAAGCACTTGTTATATTTCTACTGAAAATTCTTGTAATTAAAGGAAAATTCCAGAGAAATAAAATTAATATTAAATTTTTGAAGAAATAGCGTTATTACTTTTGAAATCTAAAGATACACAAAATATTTTCAAGGTGTTAAATTCACCCTTATCCTAAAACAACATCCTATTGCGAGAACCTACCTCTTACAATTTTCAAATTTCCTACTATGGGAAGCAGTAACTCTGTAGGGGGTGTATATTCGAATATAAGTGAGGGAAATCAGGTAATATATTTTTGCTCTAGAAGTGTATTAACTCGTGATATGCAAACTAGAATGTAATACCAACATTAGCATTCCAGGTGCCATATTTGTTACACGTTTAAGAGGATGACTAGCGCTTATAGAAGAAGTAGTTCCACATTTATGTGGGTGTTATAACAAGTTTTTTTCAATGTTTAAAAAATTTATTATTATAAAAATTAATATTTACGTTTTTGCGTCACATACAGACACTGGCCTTAATAATTACATTTTAATATTCAAGCTTTCATTCTTACAGGTTTAATAACTTAAGCAAGTCTGTAACTCTACTTTTCAATACTATGTATAAGTTTAGCTAAGCAGGTAAATCACTAAAGACTCGTATGTAAGCAATAATTGTTAAACTAGAACTAGGACATACAGTTTCATGCATATCGGCTGACCTTACGTTTCCATGCAGCGTGAGAAAACAGCAGCATGGATTTTTCCTGTGACCCTCCCGAGCGGAGTTGGACGAAAGTTCGAAGGCTAAGCTTTTTTTGGCGATGATTCGCTGCAGTCACTGCTTGAAAAAATCTTAGAATTAATAATCGCATGCTGGTCGGTACTTTTTGCTCTCTAACTATAGAAACTAAATTGATTTATTTGTCATGGACGCAATTGTCTTCTGTGCGAACATGGCAACAAGCCAATTTAATATCAAAATACCATACCGATTCGATCATAAATCATTAATTTAAATGCTCTGGGAATAATAGAGCACTGGGCCAAATTCAATTATTACCGTCGTATGATCTCCTATGGAACGTAACTGCTGCAAATGGAAATGTACAAGTTCGGTGGTGTACATTTTGGGGCGCAGATCGATCATAAGTGGCGCACTTTTGAGGCACCGAAGGGAACGAGACATCCGGAAAAAGGAACCGGCGGAATACAAATGCGTTGGGTGAAAAATGAAAATGCAATGACTTGCGTCCTTCTGAATCGAAGGTCCGCACGTTAAGAGGCGTTACGAGCTGATGCCATGAAAGTATAAAAGAATTCCGTAAAAGTTCAATAAAAGCTGCTTAATCTTTACCGATAAAAAGTCGAGCAGCAGAAACTTGTCAGATATAGCGCTTGCTCGCCCTTTAGCCCTAAACTGTTCGTTTTAGCCGGAAATCGTGAAATAAAAGGTAACGACGGAGAACTTTTGCTTATTGAACGATGTCGTAAGAAAATGATCTTTGAGATTATATCGTGCCGACAAAACGAAAGGTTTCGTGCTACCAAACGGTTCACGGCAAGTCAAAATAATGACACGTTTTCCAAGAGAAAATTGCATGTAATTGACGAGACAATGTCAAGGAAAATTATAGAACATTCAGTGTATCGTTGACTACTGAGAAAATAAACAGTACCACACCTAAGCCCCATTTCTTTGTAACTTCGTGAACTAAAAAATCATAATAACACAATTTTATTTCCTTCAAATTGGGACAGCATAATTCATTCCTTTATAATTTTTTATATGGAAGCTATACCCAAAAGGGCGCTCCAAAAATAATTGAATAAATAATAGCCTCATAAACGACGTTATCCATAGTTTCGATTCTTTCCCTTTCGTTTAAGCTTATACATATTTTACATCGAAATAAGGGTCATATTTCTGTAGAAACAAAATTAACGTCGTATAAACCATTAACAGAAGCAGCATATTTCAGCAGGGGTTGAATTTATTATCCTGGTAGCTGGGCAAATAGATAAAATTAGACCAAAATACTAAATGCCCACTTCGCCTTGTTATTATGTGCTTTTTCTGGTACGGTTACCAAATTAGTTACAGCTAACCTGTTACGCTTACGTGACGCTAATTTGAATTTTGTATGAACGTAGTTTTTTCTTTTTTCTAAGTAGATAAATATAAAAGGGGCTTCTTTTTTTTCAATTCAGGAAATGGTAACAATGATATTTATTTTTGGAGCAAGATATCCGGGTTATAGAGACGGGAAATTTAGCATACACAAAACGAAAGGTTGCGTCAAACTGCTAATAATGAAGAAAATGAGATGACGTGATTGATGGTAGTGAAGGGAAGTTCAGATACTAATGCCTCGGACATTGCTTTAGAAGTTAGCATTTCGGAAAGGAGAGTAGGACGAATGTTGAAAAAGCACAAATATCATCGGTATCACATTGAGTTACATCAAGAGCTTTACGAACATGATATTGAAAATGGAGGAATGCCTGTAATTGAATGCCTAACCAAATTCAAGAAGTTCCGAATATTTTAAACCGTGTTCTACGTAGTTAGTTACCGATGAAGCCAAATTCAAAAGCAATGGGTATTCGAACATGTATAATATGAATTATTATGTCACAGTTAATTCAGATTGGATGAGAAGAATTGATCATCATAATACGTAGATGATCAGTGAATGTATGGGAGAAGAACACTTAACCAAACTCGATCGCAAGGCTACAATTATGTTTTTTGCTACAAGAGAAAATATTCAAACATATAATGTAACTAGATATGGTACTTTTGAGTGTTGGGTTTTTTGCAGAGCTTTTTACTTAAACCTCTTTAATAAGGTTTTCAACTTTTTCCCCAGATGGTATATACACCTTGTTATGATGGTGAGGTAGTATAGCTTAATAACGTTACTATGAAGGAAACAGAGTATGCTGGATGCCAGTAATGGATCCTTATCGACCCCGCTTACGGCCCTCCGGACGGTCAGCACCATTAAATTCATGGTAAAGGGTAATCTTAGCATACTGTTCACATATTCTGCCATTAATGGCCTGCTTACATGAAAGGTGTTTGAAAATAAATATTAATACCTAATATAGAACTATAGAAATAAATGATAATCTATAACTCAATATTATTAGTGATAAACAATGACTAAAACACTACTATAGACGCAAGAAGAGGACGAACCAGCAATACTAACATAGTGAGGAAAACGTAGATAATATTATGATAGATGAATTAATGTCAGCGCTGCACCACTGTAAAAACAAAAAATCCCTAAAAAGTGACATATTAAATATAAACTAATAAAATACACCCCTGTTTCATTATCTTCTGGAAATACGGCCATATTCGAGAACAATGGAAAATGATACAAGTAGTTCCAATATTCAGAAAGGGAGACAGCAACGACTGCAATAATTACAGAGGCATCAACCTGATAAGCACCTGCTATGTGATTTATACATTTATCATCATCATCTACTTCTTCTTCTTTTTGTTCAGACCGTGTACACCCACTGCTGGATAAAGGCGTCTTCTAAGTGTTTCCATGCCATTCCTTCTTCTGCAGTCTTTCTCCACTGGATTCCAGCAATTTGTTTAACATCGTCTCTCCATCTCTTTTGAGGTCTACCAACACTCCGTTTGCTGGTTCGTGGTCTCCAATGCGTTAGCTTTGCTGTCTATCTGTCTGGGTCCTGTCGTGATATATGGCTTGCCCATTGCCATTTCAATTTCGCTATACGTGTTGATATATCAGTCACTTTTGTATTCTTTCGGGCTTCGGTGTTACGTATCTTATCTCTCAAGGTTTTTCCCAACATAGATCGTTCTATAGTTCTTTGGCATACGCATAATTTCTCGATACTCTTCTTGGTCAGGGCCATAGTTTCTAGACCGTAAGTTGCAACGGGAAGTACGCAGCTGTCATATACTTTCCTTTTAAGTCGACATTTATCATAACAACACCTAAATGTTATATTAGAAAGTATTGTCTTAGAATACCAGCACGGTTTCAGAAAAGAATGATCCTACTCAGACTGTTTTTTTTTCACTAACCCAATTAGTCGAGCGTGAATCTGAAAACTATTTCTTGTTCCAGTTGAAACCAGAGACGCTGAAACACTTGAAATAGACAACTGTAAAAGAAAATTTACATTATTTTTGTAAAAACAATTTATTAACAGAGGTAGATTAGAGTTTTTAGAAGCCATTTAAATATATTGTTATGATACACTGTGTTGGTTTTGAGTAAATTTGGAATCTATAAAAGAAATTTGGGACATTAATACAATCTATTTTGACCCATTCAAACGGTAGATGATGTTTGAAAAAAGTTTATTGAATAAATCTAAATTAGATAAAATTCTTAAGGAAATGATAACTATTGAACGTTTACAGGTGTTTTGGAATCTAGAAACGATAGATAGAATGTAGTATCATAATGACAAATGCAGATTCTGATAAGAATATAACTTAGAGTAGGTAATGGTCAAATGATATTATAATATAGAAGGCATACAGAATGAAATAGAGGGTAGTTAGGTATTTTGTTCCAATAATTAGAAAAACAACTTATAAAACATGTAATTTTCAATTTTGTTCTAATAAAAAATATATAAATTTTACCCTATTTTAAATGTATTAGTTTGGAAAAGCTAAAAAGGGTAATTAATAAATCTACGGGGTTAAGATACAAGTGAAATATCAAGAGATGAGTATGAAAAATGAAGTTTAAGTTACAGAAGAGAATTGGAAGATGGTAAAACTAAATAGATACAAGAAGAGTTATTAAGAAGTGAAGAATTAAGGATTTGGATTGAAATAGTTTATTTTGAAGAATACAATTGACAAGGAATTACATAAGTTTGAGTGTTGCTGACTGGAGGATACTTGGATACATTCTGGAGGCAAGAGGATCCATTCAAGGGGGATAGCAGAGACAGGACCACATCTGAGGTATTCTGTTGGCTACTGACGACATAGGTTGAAGAATCTTGGAGCTACGAAGAGGTGTGACAGTTGGAGTTTATCTGTGACAGCTAACTTGCCAGAGAGCTGCTTGAAGAAGGTCTATTCTGGAAGGTGACAGGAACGCGAGCAGAGTAAGGCGTAGTATGTGCTGATAGCTGCCGGGAGTTGGCAAGTTGACAGCTGTTGGTTAGTAGGGGTTGACTGTCAGTGTTCGTGAGCAGGACATTACAGCAGGACTAAGAAAGGGTCCAAGCTGTTCACTTCAGAAGGATTGCTGTATTGGAGGTGGTATAAGAGCAGTACAAGGTGGGTAATAATCTTGTTCTATCAACGCTAAAGCAAATAAAAGACAATTTAAAAAGTGCAATTAATTATAAACAATTACTTACCGTATCATATAAAGTGAATAGTATACAATTAGAATTGAGCAATTGTCATGTTTGCTTTTGGAGGCTGTTGACGTTTAGTTTGACATTAATAGGTGACAATTAATTTCAATGCATAGTTGAAAAATATTTGCAAATCAAATTTACATAACAAAGCAACTAGATAATCGAACCCAAAGCCCTGAAAGAGTCTCAAGTGTTATTACTTTTATAATTTGAAACTTTTGGATATCTAAAAGGCATAATTCAATTTAAAATAGAGTAGTCAGTGCATATTTAAATAGGCGCCGGAACGTAGAGCCTTAACAATATATTAATTATAGTTGAAAAATATTTCTCCTAAAAAGCACCTTGCATCAAAAACGTAAAAAGTAGGCAAATATATTATTTTTCTGTAAATAATAAAAATCTAATTCAGTAATTAACATTTTAAATTATTTTTTCCATTTGTAAATCTTAAATTCCTCAGATACAAAAATTTTAATTTTAAAATAAAGTCGTGGTATGTTATATTTAACAAATATTTAAAAATTTCAAAAATAAAATTTTAGCTAAAGTTAAAAAAAATAGATGTTTTCTGGCGTTGAGATTGTTCAGTGAGCTAAGGTTAACACAATCTAAAAAATCTCATTGAAATCTTACTGAATTTCCGAAAAATAGCAATTTTGAGTTTCGACAATTTCGAAAAACGCCATTTTTAAATATCTAGAAATCACTCGATATATCTGATAGGAGCTAAATAGATTTTAGACAAGCACAAATTATTGTCGTAAAAAGTTTTTTTGAAATATCAAATAATAAAAAACTTTCCCATATAAGCCGTTCACGATCTTTTTGGGTCAGGTGAGGCTATGACCATCTAGTAATTTTGTTGGCAGTACCTCTGTTGCAACTAAACTCCCTCATGGAAATTGTCAATTTTTGTGTTAGGTTAGGTTGTTTTCAGTTTAAGGTTATATTTTCTGAATAGGTACATTGTTGCCGGATATTCTCTAGTCTCCACATCGACTCGCTTTCTTTTAAATTTGGTCTGTCCTTCTTAAATTGGAAGTAGCATCGTTTAGTGGAAATTTTTTGTTGCAACAAAATTATTTTGGGCATTTTGACTTTTCCTTTGACAGAAATTAAAATTATTTTTACACATTTGATAAATCATTTATTTTCTTACGAATATTAAAATATTAAATCTGGCAATGTGGTAGCAAGAAAATGTCGAACAGACACTGACAGAAAAAAAAAGTTGCATCCGCTACATCATCGAATCAGTTAGTCCAACATGAAAAGAAAAAATCATAGCCAACTCTGTCCCAAAAAGGTCGTGAACGGCTTATATGATGTCGACTTTCTGGCAGTCACGGTAGACTTTTAAACTCTAAACAAGTTTTGGAATTCATTCTTGAAATAGTGTGGATACGTTTTAGGATATCCTGTAAAACAAATCTCTACCTCACTTGAGGTTTGCACCATATCTAGATGTCAGAGTATTTGACTTACCGGCAAATGTTTAAAGATGCAGACTATTCTTACAAATTTATTTTTGATGTATTGTTGACTTCAAAATCGTAGTACAATATTGATAAGCATTTACTCTAAGTAATAATTATTATAAATATGTATTAGCAGTTCGATCTATTCAAATATAAAATATCAACTGCATGTTGTGGAACCAATACGAAACTAAACAGATAAATTCAAGATTTACCTAGCATAGCGAAATTTTCATCAATAAATCATTTAAAGATATTATCAAATAGCATCTTTATTGTCCACCATATAAGCTACGATAAAACAAATTTTGCATTCCATTTTCAGCAACAGTTGAATTATCTTATTCGTTTTTCCTTAATATTGATTTAACGGTGCCCTCATTCGAAACGTCGGCGACCTAAGATAGTCTGGTATTCTACTTAGCATTTTACGATATCTTCCTTTAAGTGTAATGCAGACACTGTAATTTTTATTACTCTTTTTCGACGTAAAATCCTGAAAAATCTTACATGACTGATTTTATGTAGGACAGGCACACTGCACCAATAAACTTTAAATATATTGGAAATGTGCTAAATATCACCTGTTTACCTCGATTTTAATATTAGACCTGTACAGCGAGTGTAGGTCCTTTTTACTTTTCGTTTTGGCTTGGCCACTTTTACATGAGACCTATATGTATAATAAGAATACCTTTAAACGGCCTACATGTGCAGTTGCGGCGCGCATAACACGTAAGTGAGATGAGTTTAGCTTGCTAATTTGATTAATGGTTTTCTTCTGTTTGCTCATAACATAAACTAAGAGCCTGAGAAAATAGTGAATGGAAATACAGAATTCAAGCTTGCATCAACGAATATAACAAAATTTCTTACTGTTAAAGAAAAATGCAACAGCTGATTGCATTGTTTATGGTTTGTAGGGTTATTCAATTTTGATGCTCACAATTGGGATTTCGAAAACGATAGGAAATACAGACTCTGTTAAATTGGGGCACAGTTTTAGATTCCAGAGCGGCTAACTTATTATTTTAAATGCACATCAAGGATGGCTCTGGGCTATCATTGATAAGCATTTAAAATAAACAGGTTAGTATACGTATTTCGAAAATTATGAAAAACTTTTTTTTTCATTGGTCTGTCTGGGTGTGTGTGTGTGTGCGTGTGTGTGTGTGTGTTGTGTGTGTGTGTGTTGTGTGTGTGTGTGGGGGGGGGGGGGGGGGAGGTCTGTGAACAGAATATCTCAAAAACGAAAAGAGGTATGACGTTGAAACTTCATATATAAGTTTTGTGTACTATGTAGATGAGACAGCAAGCTTTTGAAGAAAATCACACAACCGGAAGTAGGTGTTTACTCTTGTGATTTTTCAGTTTTTTCGATTTTTTCAACGGCTCTAACGATTTTTTCAAACTTCACATTTTTATTACATTTTTAATGTGTATTGATTGTAGGTGATTTTCCAGTTGAATACTTCTAAAATGGGTTTCTTTTGTTTTTTTTTCTATTTTTTTAACTCTTATTTTAAATAGAACACCCGGTATATTATTACATTTTTGAATTTAGCTTAAAATTCTAGAGAAAATTAGCCTCTTCAACTAACGCTCTATTTTTGACAAATGTTTAAAAATTTAAAATCAAATTTTTGGATAATTATAAGATCACTGTAAAAGGAAGTTGTGTGAGTGTATCACACCAGATATTTTTTAAGTAACATAATAATTAACGCACAAAAAAAAAACGAAAAGCAAAAATTATCGTTCTTTGCACATAACTCAAAAACCACATAACTCAAAAACTACGGCGGCTAGGTTTAATTGCTTTTTTTTAATACTTTTCACTATTAGAATCTGCAACATTTCCTGACAAATTTAACCGTCCTTATATCTCTTACCATTTTCGAAATCTCAATGGTGGGCATCGAAATTGAATAACTCTGTACACTAAGTAATTGAAAATCCACAATCGATCTTCAAAAATGTTTATAATCGCACTGTATATTCTGCTTCATGGTTATTCATTCCTATACAGGCGTACATCTTAATATAATAATAATAAACGTCTTTTTCGCCTCGCTCTATAGAAAATGATCTTTTTCTCCCAAATTTGAGGGAGCAGAGGATGCATTTACCTCACACGGGAGGTAAAGTAAAAAAAACTCCCACGAGAGGTAAAGTAATTTCCATAGAAACTGTAGCTGTTAATGATTAAATTTAATAAATTAAAATTGACAGTAAATTTCAAAAATGTCAAATTGCATTTGAAAAAGCTTTATTTCACAGTATTCTAAGAATGTTTCTCCTATAATTAATTCGAGGCTTGCACTTTACTTGCAATTGACTCAAACCACATAAATTTCAGCGACAGACGTGGACTTCCATCCCCCGTGACGTTTGATGCTTAAAATGTTTTCTCAAGCATCCACTAGAGGTGTAGCTGATTCCTCCTTAAATAATGACCAGTAAAGACGCTCCCATTTGTTGTTTTCGAATATTGGTTTTGAATAATTAAAATTCCGTCCTTCAATTTGGTGAGTTCGTCACACCGACGGGCACCTGAGATACTTATGACCAGGACAAGCTGTAACGGATAAAAATTATTTTAAAACGGGGCATTCTTGTTTATAACAATTTTGTATTTAATACCTTCATCAGTAGGTACTCATCTGGAGCTTCCAATAAAAATTAGTTGAGATCTCCTCGGGTGAAAGTTTCGAGTTGCCTTGGCCTGTAACCTGCAGCCTGACGCTTCAGTAATGCAATCAATTTTGGGTTTTTGATGTCAATATTTTCCTGCACCGCTACTTTTCCTTTGACTTTTCCGGTAACCAATCCAATGTTGCAGCATTTGCCTTTTCTGCAATATCAGTGGGCAAATCTGAATCGTCGTCACCGCTGCTACACATTTTTTATAATAGTTTGACATCTACTGAAATAGTTATTTACCTAGCAAGTTCGGGAAGTGAATTTTCCTGAATGAGCACTTTGTTTGCAGCACGACCGAAGGAGTGCTGCATGTAGTGCGAATTCGGGAAAATTCTTCCCGAAAGAGGTAGGTACAATGTTTTTTGTAACGAATAACTCAAAATATTTGAAAAAGTTAAAAAAATATTTTTTAGTGTTTTACAACTTTACTGAGTTGGCAGCACAAATTACTAAATTTTTATACGTATCCTAGCACCTGTTAGCTTTTGTTGACGTTTACAGCGCCCCTGGAACACACAATTGCCATAGTTTTGTGGAAAGTAAAAAACACCCCGGTGCGGGAAAAATCATTTTCGGCGCATCGGGAATGACCGGGAAATATGAATTTGAAATCATGAGTGCAAAAAATATGTTTCGTCGGTTTGTTTGTTTTCACTAGCACTCTATTGTAACTCACAACAAATCGTTGTTTGTTGATCGCATCACATAGACGACCTGATTAGCAATATACCCAAATGCCACACGTATTTTGATATTCTTTAATTAAAAAAACAGATAGTCGCATTCTTTAGCGAGGCGAAAAAATCATATATATATCTTGGGGGCAAAGTGAAATTCCTCCCTCGTGCAATTATGGCCCTCCGTTTTGCGTCGGGCCGCCAACTTTGCTCGCGGGAGGAAATTATACACTTTGCCCCCTTGATATATAAATGGCTATTATTTCTTGCAACTAAAATTAATTACTTAAGTATTATTTATAGAAATAATTGCTGGTGTAATAGTTGCAGAAACCCCAAGGTGCATTTCAGCCTAAAAGACCGCTTTTCCACCGAAACCTTGACATAATTGTAGAGTAATCTACGTAAATTCGATGCGGTCGTCAAATTCTGTACAAATCCAGATGACCAAGTCAGTCATACGCACTTTTAATGTTTTTATGTTACAATAACTTAAAATAACATTAACTGGGAAAGTCAGAGACAATAATGAACACCCCATCAACTTCGAGAAAGAAAGTGCACTTGCAAAAATATGTATAAGAACTAAACAGCTATTACTAGAGTTCAAGTAGTAATAATAATAGGAATAGTGATATACCATCCAACAAACAGCAGCTCTAAGAACAAATGTGTTATACATTAATAAAAAATGTTGAGCTAAAAGTAATTTTTTGCACCAATATTTAAATTTCAATTCGGCTAATATGAATTAAAAATTTTTGAAATTCGGTAGCTATAACTTCGTTCGAAGAAAGGTGTTTTATGTAAGGGTGGTGTCCATTTACTGTTATAATAATATTAATATTATGCACATCGTCTCTGAATGATATTTTGCGATATAAGTGAGTTTTCTATCCATGATGATCTTAAGATAAATACAAACACTTAACAGCTTTTATCTGTTAGTCATAGTTAACTAATTGAGTTCAGACAGTTTATGAAATACGTGGTCAAATTTCCCTATTCCGAATATTAATCTCATGCAAGATTTTTGGACTCTTTGGACTTGTCTTTGCTTATCTTTGGTCAAAGAAGGACCATAAATTTGACTGCAAGAAACAAACTGGGATAGAACTAAAGTTTCGCAAAGAACTGAATTGATTTTTGTAGACAAATAGTGCTTATGAGGGTAAATTAACTTGAGATCCATGTGCGCTTTCTTTAAACATATTGTTAGATGTGAATTGAATCGCAAGATGCAAGGTCTAGGTTTTGTGCATCACTAACCACAAGCAAGACTACACCATCAAGATATAGTTTTACACGGTTTTCGATTAGCTTTAAGATTACCATTTCCGAATAATTATACAGCAGGTTTAGTTGGATTAAGTTTTAAGCAATGATCTTTAGGTATACTTGAGATGTTTATCAGATACTGATTAATGAGGGATAGTGCCAGTTGAAAATTATCTATATGGAAAGAACAATACAGCTGAGTGTCATCAGCGTACATATGAACCTGGCAGTGAATCCAATACTTTGAAAATGTAGAGGTGTAAATCGCATACAACAGAGTACCAAGGATAGAGCCCCGTCGCACAGTGGTCCAGAATCGTAAAAACGTGATCGAAAATCCTATCTATTGGTTATAGAATAAGAATTAAAGTTATGCACAATTTGGGTTTTATCATAAAAGTCAACCCCCAAAAATGGGGTGAAAGTGGAAAAATATTGTTGTTTTTTAATAAAAGATTTATATTTTAAAATATTGTGTATTTGTTAATGTTATGTCAATAGCAGGTTTAAAATATAAAAAAACACCCTTAAAAAACAACATAAAAGATAAAAAAAATTACATGTATTTGTAGACATAATGGGTGGTGAGGCACTAACACACCCCATGAAGGAGCTTGGCCTGCAAGGCGGAAGGTTAGAGCTTCCGTATCCTCGCTCTCACACCCGGCTGTCGCGTGTCAAATTAATGACACGTGGTGATGTGGTGAGCACCACGCATTAGACAACCGCATTATTACCCCTTGTTCTTTCGAACGCAGGTTCCCAATTATTTAAAGCGACTGGGTAGGCCGCCCGCCAGGCATCGATCTGGGATTTGAACTCCAGACTTCCGCGCCGCAGTCCGATGCTCTAACCATCAGAGCCACGCTGGCGCATTTGTAGACATACAACAGTTGAAATGAACATTTGCACATCTTGTTAAGTACACAAAAATAAAATATTGCAAAATTGTGGTTGTATAATAAATATCAACCCTCTGGAATATAATAAGTTAATATGCAAAACAATTTTTTTTGACATTAGAGTTAAACATTGTTTAGTGTTTGGTTTTGGTTAGTTTGTAAACAATTTAAAAATAAAAAACTACCCTTAAGCAACAACACAAAATAAAAATTTATATCAGGTGTTTCCAGACCTTACGTTACTTAAAATGCAGATTTCCAAATGTTGTGTAAATAAAATTTAAATAGACGTATGTCATATATGTAGTAATAAAAAAATTATATTTACTTTTTGCGGTCACTACAGTGTAGTATTCGTCTAATTTAATAGTGAATGGTGATGGATACGGTATAATCCGTAAAAAAATATCAAAAATTACCTTCAAAAACTTTGAAAAAATTAATAATTAATAAGAAATCCAAAATATATAATATATATATTATATATTTTTTTTGTTATCTCTAATGACGAATTAGGAAAAATTCTTTGTCATATCGGTTGGTGGCCCTGAAAAGGGCCGTTTGTGTGTCTAAAAACAAAAAAAATCTTCAGTTGTCGGAATCAGAAAATGCTTCCGAGACGTCAGAATCGTCATCCGCCTCTTCTTCGTCGGTTTCTTGACCAGGAACAGGAACTACAAGTAAGGACAATACTTCCGAATCCAATCTTCTATTACCTTTGGATGGATCAGATCCAAACGTGCTCAGCTTTGGATCGGAGCTCAGCAGCAAACGATGGAACAAATCTTCATTTGTTGTTAGGCGCGATATTTTCTTTGTATGATGCTCCCGATATTTCCGTATGTCCTTATTTTTTGCTTCTTGGGCCTCTTCTGACAACTCGCCTATAGGTATAGTGGTGTCCTTAATGACTGAAGCGCCATGAATTAAAATTTTATGCACTGAAGGTGGCATGTAGTACCAGTTGTATAATGATACATATTTTTCGGCCGTGGTTAAACAGAATCGTTCATATTCCGCAATTTTAATTTCGTAGCCGCTCTTGATGGCTTTTAAAATAACGCGGAATCTATTTATAAGATCCTGGTCAATTCCTAAAACATTTAATATTATTTTCGAATACATTTCTTGTAGATCAAGCTGTAGTTTACCTGTTATTTCGGCTGATAACTGGGGGTTGGCAAAAAATCGTCTGGCTGTGTTGCCGTCATTGGAAGTTCCAAAACCGGGTTTCGGTACATCAACAATGAGACCCATCTTTTCTCGAAATTGTTGCTGTACGTGCCGTTTTCGTAGCTCAAAAACTTCCTTATTCGCTTTTGCAACCTGTTTAGTACATTTATGTATATTGCAATGAGATAGAAAAAATAATTAAAACTTATTATTTACCTTCCAACACTTCAGCTCGAGTCTATATGATATGTGCAGCAAGCATTCAAAAAACCGTATATAGGCATGAAGAACAGATACACCAAATTTAAACATTTCTGGGCGCTCTGGTTTTTCCCTAACCGATTTAATCTCGTTTAATTGAGAAATTGTTGCGTTGCATATGTAGCAACGCATACTGGACGCACTGCTTAATGCATTACAAACCTAAACAACTATACGTTCAGAGACAATTAGTAAATTAAAAAAATTGTACTACCTTTCCATCCACCATAGTTAGTAACAGGTCAAAACTTATTGGTCCTCGGGCAGAGGGAAAAGATTGCAATGCAGCAATCTGCTGGGAAATATGCTGTTCTTCTGCTTTTGTAATTTCTTCTGTTTCATGCACCCATTGCAACCTAACAGGCCTGCAAAACCGCGTTGATGCAGGTCGGAGATTTTTCCATATAATTTTGCCACTCTCTAGCTCTACTAGACTAGGTACAAGAGATGTAACAAAAAGACTCTCGTCCGTAACACCTTCTGTGGCAAATTTTTGCTTGTAGGCTGAAAATCCCGAGCTGCCATCAAAACCCCATTTGCAATATAATTGCATAGGGACCTCAGTATCGGACGGAATAAGCCCTGTGATGTTCACAATACTTTCACAAGTTTTGTTTAATAATTGTTGGAGCGGCACTTCACACAGAGCTTCAGTTATAGTGATGCCTTCCGGATACACATTTTTTTTGCATCCAATACCTTCTGATAAGCCGGATACAGGTCATGTCCATGTTTTTTTGCTGCTGCTCGTAAGCGCACATATTGATGTTTTCGCAAGTCTAAGGAGATGAGCATAGCCAAAGCCTCCTCTGCTGTAAAACACGTTTGTTCGGTGTTTGGCGACTTCCACTTTTTCAAAATTCGTTGTCCTCTACTGGGCGTTGTTGTCGTGGTTTCTGTGAGTAACTTGGCAGCAGCAGCATCTCCTTCTTCACGAAGCTTCATTGCTGCAGCAAAAGAAATTTCTGCACTTGAAGTTGTGCTTCTAAGTGATTCAGTTTTTCTTCGCTTCACAACATCGGAACATTCTTGAAATTCTTTTGGTGGACGACCGCGTATTCCTAAACCAAGAGGCATATTGCAGAAACCCATTTTTAAATCATTGACAGTGTTATAGGTACACATGTAGCTATTTTTGTGGTCACCAAATAATAAAATAAAATATAATAACTACTTACCTTCAGATTCCGAAGTAGCAGCAGATGAACTAGGTAGGCAATAATACACCCTAGCCGGAAATTGCATTTCCTGTTCGAGCCATGCACTATGCTTCTCCAGAAACCTATCATTCCTTCTATGCGCTTCCTTCCACATTCGCCAATAAGGTGCAAAAAAAATATTTCGGACATATTGAACCAATTCGTCCGTAGCCTTTTGGTTTCCATTTACAAGGAATACGGCTTTTAAATAATCCAGAAGACGCTCCTTCTTCTCTTCTGTGGAAATATCTTCATATTCCAACAGTTTTTCATGAAGCATTAAACGTGTAATTTTAAGCGACATAATTGTACACCGTTCAAAAAGGCACACTTCAATGCAACACACGACAAACTCCCAAAAACTCAAAACACAAAACGCAAAACACTTTTAATTCGCAGACTGGACGGTAACGACCGCTAACGCACGGTACTCGCAGTCGAATAAAAATTAATATTTTCCAAAAGGCACCTAAGGGCAAGTCAAGCTTTTCTAATTACCTACCCCTACCCTTATGCTACCTGATAAACCTCATTTAATGAGTTCTCCGTAATTCTAATAATGATAACAAAGGTATGGATTTCATCACCAAGGGTAATCGATATCCCTGCTGTGTATTATGTATGCAATAATGTGCAGTTCTCGTCAAAATAATAGGCGCCAATGACAATTAAATCGGATGATTTAAATCTTTGCACCCTGGATCTGATGCTAACGCACGGTACTCGCAATTGAAAAAAAATAATTTTTCCCAAAACGCAAAAAGGGCAAACCAAGCTTTTGTAATTACCTACCCCTATCCTTATGCTACCTGATAAACCTCATTTAATGAATTCTTCGGAATTCTTCCGTGTCGTAGAACTATTTTTATCCAAATATTTGTTGTAAAACTAGTATTCTAATATTAATTGCTACAGAAGTCTAGGTATAAAATAAAATGCAAGTAATTTCTGCATATTGTAGTTCAAAGAATGCTTAATATGACTACCTATCTCAATTGGTCCTAATGTGTTTTGTAATAGCTAGTATTAGTCTGACAAAAACCTCTATTTGGCGCATAACTTTCTCTTCGCAAATAGTCTGTTTTTCAGCGACTTTAAAGGCGTGCTACAAATTAATGCAACTTCAAAATAAGTCATAAGTCTCTCAGATGATGGTACACTTTTAAAACAATACTAGACAAAATTTTCAGCTTTTTAAAATATAGTTGAAAAATTAATTTTCGATCACGTTTTTACGATTCTGGACCACTGTGCGTCGTACACTTCTAGTTATTTCTTTTGACCTAGATGAGCCACAGATTGATTCCCGTCAGTCAGGTAGCTGCGTAGCAATTCAACTGAATCATTGGCAAGACAAAAGAAGCTCATGGTTAATGGTGTCGAAGGCTTTGCTAACATCCAATAAGACGAGTATTGCAGTTTTATCTTGATCATGTGCAGTTATAATATTGTCTAGTACATGAGTCAGCGCAGTAGTAAAACTATGGTTAGTACGAAAGCCAAATTGATCGCTAGGTAAGATTGTGTGTTGCTTCAGATTACCTCTCAGCCGAGCATCAATAACGTTTTCCAATACTTTAGATAAATTTGGCACTATGCTAATTGGTCTTAAGTCTTTATATTCAGTAGGTTTATCCACTTTAGGTACAGGAATGACTATAGCTTTTTTCCACTCATTTGTAAATTTACAAGTAGCTAAATATGAGTTGACGATGTGTGGGATATATTGTATAATAATTGAAGAACAACATCTAAGAATTGGTAAATTGATTCCGTCAGCCCCAGCACTATTACCTTTTAATTGATTGATAATTGATAAAATGGTTGAATCAGTAACAAATGAAAATTTACACTGGGATGTTATCAACCAGCTAATTTGTTAAATATCATTGACGCAGCTCTGCAACTTTATCATTGTTTACACTAGGAGCGGTATTTATATAGTAATCATTAATTACATCGGGATTGAGGAGATCATCTGGAATAACACAAATCCTAGTCTGTAGGTTATCTAGGGATTTAAGCTCGCTTCACATTGCTGTCGAACTACTGTTTCTCAGCATAAATTCGAAATAAGCTTTCTTAGCGTTTTTAATGGCTGTAGCGGTATAGTTATGTAACAATTTATAATAATCCTAGTGAGCTGGATTTTTAGTTGCCTTAAATGTTTGTTTAAGTTTGTTCCTACGTGAAAAGATGTTCTCAGTAATCCACGAGGCTCTATTCCGGGTTATTTTATCAGTTTTAATCGGGCCATACACATTTAGAAGGGATAGTATGTTATCACTTATGAGTTTAATCGTATCATCTACGTCTGACATATAAATAATATGAAAAAGCAGTTGTCTCAAATTTCTGTGAAAAACATCTAAAACACTGGACTAATTTTAAGGCTGGTACCTAACTGTCAATTCACAATATACCGCCGATGCATGATCAGCAATGTGTGCATCGCCAATTCCAGAAGCCGTTACCATTTCTGTATTCAGAATCAAGTCCAGTATCGAACCGTTATTGTTGCGATCTTGTTGGTACATTAATTATTTGTGAGAAATCTAATGCTTTTAGCATGAAATTAAAATAAACAGTGTTAGGATTATTTAGTTCTAATAGATTAATGTCGTCAAGACACATAACTTTGTCGGTAATTACTAAAGCCCGGATTTTTAGGTCGTTAAAATGCCAAAAAAGGTCACTAAATAGGTTCTAAAATCTCGTAATTCAGGTCTTAAAAACTTTAATTTAGGACTTACAATTTTTGTAGCCTAAATTATGCTACAACAAAATAACAGTATATACTTAAATTTAAATGTAATTTAAATAATACATACATACTAAGTACAAAATTCTACAGTCTTACAATAATTCTTGAATATAAACTAAGCATTTGCATAGCAAACCAAATACTGTTCCAACTTTTCTGGCTTAAAACTGAAACATATTTTAACCAGAAGAAGATCTCTCCACATCACAAGATGTTATTGGAGCAAACTTATATTTGCTCCAGTCGGCATCTACCTACGTCTTCCTCACTCTCATCAGAAAGCAATTTTCTAAGGTTGAGGATTTCTTGAAAACCAAGATTTTTTAAAAATAAACAATGAAGTTTAGCATAAGCTTGTGTAGCAATTAAACTTGGGGATTTTGCTAATGTTTCCATCCGTTTTTCAATAATTTCTACAGATTGAGTTAAAAACAGTCCCACTGTTTCCAACCTTGTTATACTGTAAATCAGAATTTTAAAATGAGCTTTAATATAAAGGAGATCATTTTTAATATTAGGTTTGTTAAAATACAGATGTGCTTTTTAATAGCCTGTACTGAATCACTGTGGAAAGATATAACAACTTAAAAATAAACAAACAAGTTATTCCCGACAAAAGAAAAACTTACTGATTTTATATCGTCAAAATGATTTGCAGACAATATAGCGCTTTCTATTCAAGTGCCCTACCTAGTCAGAACGGGCTCTGGAAAAAGAGCTAAACCATTCAAGTGACCGTTGTACACCTTTACCCTAAGAGGGGCTTGTAAAAACCATTTCTTTACATGGGACATCAATCCGTCAGCATCTTCCAAATTATTTCGAACTGTTTCACTTACTAAATTAAAAGCATATGCAAGGCATGTCAAATGAATCATATGCAGGGTGTTATGGAAATGAGTGCAAATATTTTAACCCGTAATAGAACTCGCTAAACTGAACAACTTCTCCATTTATCATTTTTTTCGAAAATGCCCTCAATACTGAGTTGAAATTCAAAACAATTACTCTAAAAATGCATACCCGCCTATGGAGTATCATTTTAATTTAATGGCACAAAACACAAAAACATTTATTTGATAAGCAAACGAACAAAAACTGCATAGGTACTGATAAAACCTTTAGTTCACATCTGGTCACTTTATCAATTGAGGTAGTTAAGTTTTTGACCGCATGTTTTTTATGCAAGAAATTTGCAGTTTTAATATACTTGTGTCGGTCATCTTTAACTTAGATTTGCTTACCAAGTGGTTCGTCAAATTTAGGTGAGAAAATAAGCGATTAAATGAAAAACGATAAATAGAAAAGTTGTTCATTTTGGTGAGCTCTATCGCTGGTTAAAATATTTTCACCCATTTCCATAACACCCTGTATACTGTACCGCGTCGGGAAAGTTACGGTAATTTTAGTTTCAAATGTGTAAAATAACACCTTAATATTTTTAAATTTTCGTTTTGACCTAATTTAAGTTGTATAAAAATGTAATTTAGGTTTTGTTTAGGATATTTAGGTGGTTAAGAAGAAATTTTGGGTATTTAGGCATTTAGGCCAAAACCAGTATAGCTCAAAAGATGTATTTTGTCATAATTCTTGTCAACTGCAAGTCTCACATCAGTGCCTAAATTAATATGAAAAAGGATAAAACCTACAAATCCGGGCCTTAGTAATTATAGTACTAAGGGCAAGATATAGTTCAAGTTTATCAGAGAATAACTTTATAATATTACACTGGTTCTGCTTTGTAAGTTGCAAGCCAAGTTGTAATATTATCTCCCTCAGCCCTACTTGAGGTGCCAAATTATAATACTACCCCCTTCCTTTGGTAGTTATTACAAATTAAATATACTCTTTTACTTAATAATAAGAAGTAGTATCAGGTATAGTTTCTTATATACTTACCTTACTCCTTATTGAATTCAATTAAAATTGACATATCTCAATATTCAAATATGACATTTGTAAATTATGTCATGTGATTCTAATTTTAAATACCTCGGCTAGATAGTTATTGAGCAATGGAAGTCCTCATTCCCAGCTGAATGAGTTAATATTCAAGTAATCTCTTATTACTATCAAAAACTGGATTACTATAAAATATTAATGAATTTATTTCGTTGATCAAAAACACTTCTTAGTACATCACATTGAATTTATTTATTATTCGTTGGTTAGTATTTGAAAGTTTGGCCTGACATTACAAAAAATCAGGTATTAGTTGTCAAAATATTTAAACAGATTTTTAACTGTTTCAAACTTGGTTTAAAATTAATTCTAAATACCTACTCCAAAATATTTAAATTTCAAATTATAATGACCGAAATACGTCGAGTACCCGAATCACTATATAAATTTAGAAAACTAATATTCTAAATTACGCTCTAAATATAAAATTACAATTGTTTCTACTAATTTGTCGTTCCAAACATGTTATGTATTTCTTAATTAGACATAAGAAATAAGCACTAACCTTCTTGAAGTATCTCTTGTACCCGAGTGTATTTTATGCCAACTCCTAACTGGATGTTGATCTGCAAACACCTCCTTTGGATTGTTTACGACCAAAATAAGCTCGTTGCAGCTCTCTAACCCCTTAATATCTGGATATACAGTTCTACAACATACCACAAACACAAACACTTGCACCTTTTTTACTGTTTCGAAGCAAAATTGCCACTTCAAATGGCTTCAAACTTTCTTGAATTATAATTTTAATAATAGTTATGACTCTCAGTCAAATTTGATCGCAAAGAATATCCTATTACTATTGCGTATCAAATATACAATTATTACTTTTCACAATTAAAGGAAATCTAGCCCTTTAACGTGATTATTTTAACGTCGATTATTATTTTTAAGATATTTTTTTACTTCATGTAAACAACCACACTGGTTACCCATTACTACCCCACCAGTTATCTATATACAACTGTTATCACATGATACCCATTGGATATTTGGATATTATTTTTAAATTAAATTAACCATCCACACAACATGCTGCATTACAACTTGTAAAGGAAGCAACACCAATTACAAATTTTACATTTAGGCCGACGTAGTGTGTGTACTATCAATTGTTTCAAAAACAAGCACGATAATTTTTAAGATATGCTAATTGACGCTTATTTAAGTTTCTGTATTCTTTCTCTTTATTTCCTAATTTTTATATACTAGCTAACCCGCCAAACGTTGTTCTGCACAAAAATAATTTGTTTTTGTACACACATCTTTTGAATATGAGCCAAATTAGACCATATATACACATTTTCGTAAATATCTCGACTCCAACGCCACCTACCGGGTCCATATTTTGTAAAAATATTTATTTCCCTGTGACTAACATATATACTGAATATGAGCCAAATCGGACTATAAATACAATTTATCGAAATATCTCGACCCTATTGTAAAATGGTTGTTTAGAAATCTTCGAGGGCGTGGGCAAACAACTCACCAAAGTTTTCATCGCAATCGGATGAATGGTATAGGAACGCATACGCGACAAAAAAAGAAACATTCATTTTTATATACAGGGTGCCCGGATTTCGTAGGGACAACATGGGTAACTTGTGTATTTAAAGAGATAGAGAGATGGTTAAGTTAGCAAAAAGGTGCAGGTTTGAGAGCTCATTAATTTACTTGTCATGGCCCACTTGTTTAAATTAAAAAAAAAATCTCCTAATTCTTTTATATGCCGTAACCCTTTTATTACTTAAGATATTGAGATGCGATTTGAAGTAATTTTTAATAATATAACCTAACCTCAAAATTTTAAATTGGTACCGTGCAATTTTTTGGCCCTTTTAAGAGAGGATTTTTTCTGAATGCAATGATTATTACATAATATGGAAACTTCTTCAAAATTTTGAAAAACTGAGCTTATTCTTTTTACAGGCAGAAATCACTAGTGCCATGATCACAATAACTTTGTTTTTCGTTTATCACGTATCTGTGAAATTATGTCGGTTGTGTGTAATAGTGATGCAGGGTGATCAACAACGCCGTCATTTAAGCCGGGATGATATGTTTTGAGCAATTGCTATTATTGAAGGTGCTACAAGGATTTTGGAACAGCAAGAGGAGTAATTCATCGATTATGGCGGCGTTATCAAGAATCTGGACATTCACAGAAACACCACCCAGAAAAACAGAGGCTAAGGGCATTACGGGAATCTTCAATAAATGCAACTGCTCTGATTAGTGCTCCACAAAACACACATGATGTAACTGTTTCCAGTCAAACTGTCAGGAACAGATTACATGAAGCCAATCTTCATTCTCGTCGCCTTTAAGATGCCCAGCTATTACTCGCGGTAATCGAGAAGCTCAAAATGTGTGGTGTGCAGAACATGCAAATTGGAATCAGCAGCAATGGGGCAGTTCTTTTACCGACGAGTCGCGTTTGGGCTCTGTCACGACACAAGAAGAACTCGTGTTTGGAGACGATCTGGCAATGAACATGGGCTACGAAATATTCAGCAAGTAAAAAATCCAAGGCATCATGGTATCATGGTATGGGGAGGAGTAATGACTGGCAGAAAAACAGAGCTCGTTTTAATTAACGGATCATTAACGGCAGATAAATATCGGGATAACATTCTGCAGCCTGTTGTCCTTCCTATCGCTGAAGAACTTCATCGAGATTTTTGTCTGATGTATGGTGATGCAAGATGTCATGTTGCTGCTACGGCTTCTCAGGGGCTGGAAACGCACAATGTATCCATTTTACCATGGACTGCACAGTCGCCAGACCTAAATCCCATTGAGCATGTTTGAGGCATGCTCGAAAGAAGAGTTCTTGTTGATATGGAGAATGTGCAGAACAATCTAGATCTTTTTAGATGCCTTCAGCGTCATTGGAATGCCATACCGCAAGAAAGAAACTGACAATTTGATACTGCCAATGCCGCGAAGACGTCGAGCAGTTTTAAATACAAGAGGATGTAACACTAGTTACTAAATGGCGTTTGAATGTTTAATTTCATGTGCAGAATTAGAAATTAAGCAAACATTTTAAATTACAAATTAAGGTAATACTGCTTCATTTTGTTGGTTTTGTCTTTAAGCAATTTTTAGTGTAATAAAAATGTTCTGTAGAGAGTTATAATAACTTAATATAGTTTCGGAAGTTACGTTTTATTATATGTAATTGAAATATAGCTAAGCACTAGTCATTACCTAGTATTTTTAATTTAAAACCCATGTGTTCCCTAGACTTTTTTAATGTGTGTATATAGATTTCAATAACCACACTTGGATGAAGAATTTAATTATAACTATCATCGAAATGGAATGCACCAAGATTTAAATCAGCGTGCAGTGTTCGTCTGGATCGAGCAGTGCGTACTCGAACGGTTTCCAGTTCTGCTTCCCGTTGCTCGACTGTTTCAGACGAACGTGCTTCAGCATTGCGTAGTCGAGCGGTTTCCAGTCTTGCTTCCCGTTGTTCGTCTGTTTCTGAAGCTCGTGATACCATTTTCTTTCGTGCTTGAGGTGTACATCGACCAATCGCTTATCGGTTGGGTGGCATAATTGATTTGACAGCAAAAGTAATGCTTTGTGACGACTATTACAAATTCACTTGGAAAAAGCAAAGAAAATGCTTGTGATACCTATTATCTAATGTCGACCGGCAATTGGAATTTCACAATCACAATCACACCACTTGTTACGTCACACACGAACTAAAATGTCGCTGTTTGCATTTAATTCAATTCAATTCTGTCAATCCTCATACACCTAAAACAATGGTTTTACTGATTCAGAAACCTTCGCGCGCGTGCGCACAACAACTCACCAAAGTTTCATGGCAATCGGATGAATGGTATAGGAACGCATACGGAACAAACAAAATAAACATTCATTTTTATATAGATTACTGCCAAATGAAGTAAATTTGTTTCTGTTGGCATTATAGATCCTTGTTATTATCCCTTATTTAAAAAAAATAATAATGACGGCATAATACCTAAACATCGAAGAAATCGGCAGTTATACTACCATTAGCCTGTTATCTTTATAAGCTTTTTAGGAAGATATTTACCAAACGTACAACAAATAAGCTAATTTTTTTTCAAACCTCGGGTTTTAGGAAAGGATGGCACGATGTACACTGGCTTGCAAAAAAATCGCGTACACTTTTTTTAAAGTACCTTATTCCTTTACATTACAGAAAAAATTCATGAGAAAAAGTTGTTCGGAATATAAAATTATAACCCACTGCAAAATTTCAGAAACATAGGCCTACCTTTATGAAACCGTGTGTATAAAGGCCCCTACAGACGATGTGCCAAACGTCGGCCAACGTTGGGCAAATGCACGTTTGCCACACCGTGTGTATGATCATCAGTCGAAGCATTTTTCCAAATTCTTCTAATAATCAGTTTCATAAACGTCATTCGATATTTCTGAAATCTAGTATAAGGCCTTAATTTTGGATTCTGAATAACTTTTTTAAATGATATTTTGTCGTATTCAAAATAGAAATGGTACTTTACCTGAACAAAAGATGTTTTTAAACTACTGCCAAGACCTTCTTGATACGACGCCGGCACTCCAGAGGGTTGCTCCTAGAGTGTTAAGAAACATTTGTGTCAAAGATCAGGACTACATTATTTTTTTGAAGTGGATATCTATTATGTCTGGGCTATAAGTCGAAAACGTTAAATGGCAAGATTGGTAGAAAAAGGAGATTATTAATGTTTCTAAGTTAGAGGAGGGATGGTCTGCAAGAGCAATAGCAAATAATTATGGCTTAAATAAAAATACTTGATTTTGAAAGTGTACCATAAAAACGCTGTAGAAAAAACCACCGAGTACAATATACCATTTATTTGACTTCATAGACTTCCACAAGGAGTTCGCATCCGTAGACACATGGACCACCTTGATGTCTCTGGACAATGCAAGAATTGATTATAGATTTGCCAGACTTATTACGATACTGCAAGTTAGAGTTAACGAGAACACAACTAACAAAATCAGTATCAGAAAAAAAGTTCGCCAAGGTGACCCCCTTTATCGCCGAAGCTATTCACGTTAGCTTTAGAAGATGCATTCAAGAAATTTCAGTGGGAGGCAAAACGAGTGAATATAGATGGCTCATTTCTTAGTCACCTTCGTTTTTCTGAAAAAGTTGTGTTCATCTCACACGATCCAGTAAGCGAAATGATGCAACAACTAAATCAAGCACCTAAAAAAATCGGTCTGAAGATTAATCTAAACAAAATAAAGGTTATGAGCCATGTTAACATTCAATTCTTAGTTAAAGATCATCTGATTGAAAACGTTGCTGAGCAAATATACCTCGGACATACTATCAGGAAAGATAAACAAAATCAAGAGGCCGTAAGATCAAGAAGAATAGCGCCTTTGTAGGCACCTCAGGACAAGCACTGAATGGTATCTTAAATCTGCCACCTCTGCATATCTTCCTGGAAGGTGAAGCCAGAATGGCAGCCTACATATTACAAAGTACTGGTCACTGGATGACCACATGTCACACATCAACAACCCAATATTAGAAATGGGTTCTGATCTTATAATCAAAGCCTATGTCTTTGAAAATAACTTTACTGTACAAACAAGTTGGGATCTGGACCAACTACCAACCCCAAAATAAGAACATCATTTTTTATACTGATGGATCTACGTTTGAAGGGGGTACAGGCTTCGGTGTGTACAGTACTAATCCTAGAACCAACGAAAAAGTCAGTCTCCGAAAGTTTTGTAACATCTTTCAGGCTGAAGTACAAGCTATTAACGTATGTGCAAACATGAGCATAGAAAAGAAGCTGCTCAATCGAGACATACGCATTGTCTCAGACAGTCAGGCAGCACTGAAAGCGTTAAACGCTTTCAGTACTTCATCGAGACTGGTCAAGGAATACAAATCCAAACTTCAAACCTTGAGCCAGGCAAATACAGTAAAATTATGCTGGATTCCAGGTCACCAAGGTATTGAAAGAAACGAAAAAGGCGGACAAGCTAGCCAAAGAAGCAGTTCGTAATGCAATGACCGGTCTAGAACCTGGTTTAAGCATTCAGAAAAACCAAGCCCGCTCACCCATTAATGAATGGGTCAATACCGTACACCAACTGAGGTGGAGAAAAGACAATCAAGCAACACACTGCAAAAGATTTCCGGCTCAATTTATTATATTTTGGGCAAAATTTTATGCAAATTCAAATATGCTTGCTTGCCGTATAAATAACGCCTTATCTTAATTAGCAGTCTGGTGGACCATTGTTTGGATTTTCACGGACAACCGTGAACATGTTTGGTCCCAACGTATCGCTTTAAGCGCGGAATTCTGATGCAACCTTGTGCAATCATGACGTTTCCGCATGAGTTAGAGAGAGAGAGTGAGAGAGAGAGCAGACAAACAACTCCCGTTTGCGTTTCCTTTTTTTCCGCCCGCAGCATCAAGAACAAGTTGCTGGTATTTCGGCCTGTCGGAAAGCGCCTGTTGTGCGGAGGTCCCGTTTAAATTAAGCTATGAAAGTAGTTATGCTTGTGCCTAGGATCTCGTGCAGTTCTTTACGATTGGTAATTTCTACTTTCCCCGTCGAGTTGGATGCTAGCTTGCCAGGGTTGAAGGGACCTGAATAAGGTACTAGTGGTGGAAGAATTCTTACCAGGAAGTTTTGCGAGCTTCCATTGCACGCCAACAGAATTAACTTTAGAATTCCCAATTGAGCCAGCTCTTCCTTAAGGAAGCCTCGTATGTCGAACATCCCAAGTTGTGTTTACGCCGTTAATTTGCCCTCAGGGGATATGGAAGCATCCCTCCCTTGGCAGGTGATGACCCTTGTCGTTGAAGCTTTGATACCGCATCCCATGGAATTATTGGGACAGTTGCTAGGTTTTTCGGAACTATCAGCCTCGTTGGACGTCATGTAACGGCTCCCGGAGTCTCAGAAGAGGTACTGTGTTTTAGTGAGATAGTGAATGTTAAGCCATTTAGTGATGCGCCATTTGAAACATTGCGTTAGGTAATACAACAGCCGCTTCGTGCGAACATGCGTTGCGTGTACACAATGTACTCTAAAAATATGCGGCTTCTTACGAATTTTGCAGCAAAAGTAAAGGTCAGCCTGCTTCAAAAGTTTTTAAATATATAAGATGTTACGTTTCAAAAATCATTTACAGCTATTTATCTAATTATTTACCCTAATCTTGGTTAAAATTAACTTTTGCCATATCTTTCTTTAAGTTTAATTTTTCTTACAGCAATACTGAGCATTCAGATCTTCTGAAAACTACATTTCAATCTAAATAAGCCATCTGATCAAAATTACAGGCCTGAGAGCCCCTGGTGTGTAGGCTTCACTTTATGCATATTGAGTTATTATTATCTGACCCCTTCCAAAAATTTGATTTTTGGTTATCAGTTTTTGGAAACCATCTTGGCATTCGCCATTTTTGTGCTGTTAAAATCAGGTGTCTCGAAAATTCACGTCTTGGAGACGTAACTTTATTGGATTTATTCGAGCACATCTTACGTAGGAGGTTGCTTTTGGTGTGTTATGGATTCCGCGGATGGTCTGGAATAGGCCCCGGGAATGTTATTTGCGGTAATCTCCTAGCCCAAACCTCGTTTGGGGATTTCGATTTAGCAAGCACATGTTTCCACTTCTTTGGCGAAGTGCAGCCGTAAAGATCTAAAACGGGTATGTGGTTTTTCTAAGCTTATTCAGTTCGATTCTATGGCTACTTGCCCTTTTAGCTATTCCCGCTGGAGCATACCTACAGTATTGCCGTGTGGATACGTACCTGCAGTACCCCCTTCGCTTGTAACGTGCCAGCAGCCCTGCCTATTAAACTGTCATATGATCTCCCTATTGAGGGTTTGTGTGGATTACTCCGTATTATTTGTTGTGTAAAATATTTGTGGAACCTCTACCATTTGCTTATTATATTGAATCGTTACCTAGGTCAGCGAATTTTATTTATGCACCCTCGCCATATCTCTTTGCAGGAAGTGTTTGGTAGCGTATCTTATCGTATGCCTTTATGTGCGATTAGCCAAGAGCTGGGTTACCTGCTACCTGGCGCCTGTATTTTCTTTTTATTTTAGCTGAAGCTTTGAGCCTCGTATATAACCCACGTCCTCCTCTGGCTGAGAAGCCGGCCACTCTTGCTTACCGCCCCTTACCACCAGAGTAACGGTAATAACGGTAACAAACATTTAAATACCCCAAACTATATACTACCCGACAATGAACTAGAAAATAGTATAATTCATCTGCCAACTTCTTACATACGTCTTTAAGATTTCAATGTTCATAGTACACTATACGGTGGCGACTACGTAAACCAAAACGGGAGGATAATAGAAAATTTACTAATCCGTTCGAATAACACCGTCCTACGCAATGATGGAAATCCCATTTTTTCAATATGGCGAACAACAAATTTTTCGCCATAGATGTTTGCCATGCAAAAATAGCATCTAATATAACATGGTATCCGTCACAAAACTTATATGGTAGCGATCACTTCCCATAATCATAACAACAGTTCCCGTAGTATCATCTATGTCACCAATCCCAAAATGGAAAATAGCGGAAGCCAATTGGACCGTCTTCCATACTCAATTTAGAAAATATGCAACTCGATGCGGATACAGACATAGGCTTTAATGTGGAAAATATACGTCAAGCCATAATGGCAACAGCTTGTGTCAATATCCAGTAAGCCTAACAAATTATTGAAATAGAAAGTATCGTGGTGGAACAGTGATTGTCGTGCCGTAATTAAGGAAAAAACTCTAATAAATATACAAGATACCCTTCCAAATAAATCCAATCAAGTTCAAAAAGGTTCGATCAACAGCGAGGAGAATAATAATAGAAAGCAAAAGACAGTAACAAGTAAAGACATTTCGCTCAAGATTCGAAGCAGTCGAAAACTAGTACCAGGCATTAAGATAGCTGGTCTTAACACACATGAGGGACCTATTACTTCACCAAATGAAGTCGTAGGGGTGTTAGCCCGAAGAACAGCGAGTTGTCCGAACTATGCTCATACATTCATGGATCATAAAGATTTAATAGAGCAAATACCACTTGTAATACCGAATGCTGACAACGAATCTTACAATATACCATTTAATTGAAGACAGCTGCTGATTGCTCTAACGTCAATCAATGATTCAGTACTAGACCCTGACGGTATCCACTTTTAAATGTTAAAGCATGCACCAGAAAATGTAATAAACACAATACTCAATATTTACAGCCATATTTGAATACGAACCTATTTACGAGATCAATAGCTCACCTCAATAATTGTTCTAATTCTAAAACTATAGTTATTGACTTGTTTCACTGACAAACAGGCTTTGCAAATTAATGCAACAAATGGTCAACCAGCGCTTAATATAGATACTAAGAAGAAATCTATTAGTTAAGGAGCAAAGTGGATTTACAACAAACCACTCGACATAGGACCATATTTCTAAATTAGAGAAGGAAGTTGAAAATGCATTTGTTGGAATACTTAATACCGGTCTTTATCGATATAAAGCGAGTTGACGATACAACGTGGAAAAATCGAATCTTAAAAATACTTGTTGGCTGGAGCATTGGTGGATCAATAATAAACTTTATTAGAAACTTCCTGGAAAATTCTTTAAAGTTCGATTAAAAGGCGTTATATCAAAAGCACATCCACAACAGAATGGAATACAACAAGGATACGTTTTAAGTGTCACAGCAATCACTGATGTCATAACTCATATCCAGAAATTAGTAAAAGCAATTACTATAGTGTAAAATTTGGCATATTAAGCATAAAAGTAATGTTATATACGGATGACCTTATATTTTATTGTATTTATAAAGATATAAAACTAATAAAAGAACAACTTCAAACAAATATTAACAAATAGAAACTTGGATGCTAAGACTGGTTTCACCTTTTCTCCTGAAAAATCGAGATGTATCACCTTTTCTCGAAAATGCAGATACACAAACCCATAGCTTAGTCTAAATAATATTCGTCTACAATAAGTTGGTAAAATCAGATTTCTTGGTATAATATTTGATCAAAAACTAACGTGGAGGCCGCACATAGTAAAGCCGAGAGATTACTGCAAATATTCACTGAATCTTATGAGAACAGCTTCACATAATGCATCGGGTACTGATAAGAAAACTATAATGCTGATCTTCAACGCACTTAATCACTCTCGCTTAGATTACGCTAGTTTTATATATCCTGTTAATCATAAAAGCATAACAAAACATCTAAATACGATATAATTAAGACTTATCACTGGTGCGTTTAGAACAAGCCTACTACCGACGTGATGAACAAAGTCTCAATTATGCACTCTGTTAGGTAATTTAAATCATTGGCCATTCGTTCAGAAAATTTACTTTGTACAATCGCATGCAATTGCCGGCCGCCAGCTCAGTTGAAGGAGGAGTACAGGTCTTTAACAGAATAGTCGGTAGAACGTAGTAAGAGCGCCAACGAATTTTTTTTTGTATTACATACGGCAAGTGCACCCAGGTGTTCAACGAGAATTGGTAAACTCAAATAGCTGATGCACAAACACGATTCCTGAAAGAGGAGCTGCAAATACGATAGGCAGCCGTAACTAAACTAAACCCCCATAGTTGACATAATCACAGTATAAATTCCAAAAATTAAGGATTACAGTTCATATAAATATCACAATTATAGATCCACCATCAGAATCGTAGGTGGCCCAAAATTACTTGCTACGATGAATTATATTTGGCAAATTTAGCAGTAATAACATGAGGTACCTCAAACAAGGATTAAAATTAATACTTACAGTTTGTAATACCTACATCAATAAAGCAATATCATTGCACACATTAAAATAGATTTATCTCCAGGCAAAGATTATAGCGGCAAATCCGGTGAGTGCTTGGTTTCGGAGGGAACGCAAAACGCGATTCCAGGTGCGAACTCACGGCCGAATGCTGTCACAATTTTTGGTTAAGTTTGGCCCCAAATTCGGGAAGCCAAAAGCTGGTGGCTTAGGAGGGATTTCACCGTACGACGCTGGAACAATTCAGACCTGGAGGTAAGCCTCCGTGTCGGATCCTCTCCTGTGTTCAAAAAGCATCCGCTACAGGGGTCAAAGCGGGTCCGGAGATCCAGAAAAATACCAGCGCATGAAACGTCCGCCCGAGAAAGTGAAAACCAGCTGTAACTAAAGCCTCAAATCGGCCCTCCGGCACGAGGTGCTATAAGGGAGGAAGAAGTCTACGATAGCGTATAAGAACGACAGAATATTTCGAAGCAAACTCTTTACTTACCCCGGGAAAAATTCCAGGCAATTTGCGAAACACGTGGTAGCATAAAAATTTCGCCGACGGAGTTGTACTCAAGCTTTCCTCATATCGAAATTCGGGGACTAGAAAATCCACTTCAAGAGTGTAGGCTCACATAAACACCATCGAAACTAACGGCAGCCCAAAATTAATCCTCCGAAATTCTAACTGCTCCTCGGCATCTTGTCGTTTCGCCAGCGAGGTGGGAAAGAACGCGTCTCAAAAATAAAGGGTGTCCAAATTTGAGGTTAGATTTTAATTCGTTAATAAAACGCGCAAATAATTTGAAAATCTAAGATATTTTAATGAGAACTTAAAGCATATACGTAACGATTAAACATGGAAGATAATATCAGATAAATGCCCTCCTCGGCTTGTCTGACACGAAACCATTCTTTTTTTTCCAAATATTTAAAGACATTTAAAGATAAACGAGGGTCTATCTCACCAATTACGCGTATAATTTCGACCATTAGGTCTGTAATTTATTGTCTGTAGACTATTGGCATAGACTTTGTTTTACACATAATCCCAGAGGAAGAAAAAAAGATCTTGACGAACAATTGATGTCATCATATTGCTCATAGTGCTCTTCAAACAACAAAAGTTATCTGCACGGAAATAGTATTACATAAACCAAATCCTCAGCTGATCGGCCAAGTTCTTACCAATAAAAGTTTAGTATTTATCTGGATGCCGTCGCACATATTTATAGAAGATGAAATTGCAGACAAACGGGTAAAAGAAGCAACATACGCATCGATAATACACGACAACACAACACCCATAAAAAATTACGAATCATTTGTTAAAAGTCATACTCACTTCCAAGGAAAGTAATACTGAAAATCTTTAAAAAATAGTCATTTGAGGGTGATAAAAGTGAATGTCTTCCATTTAGAAATAGTCTATCGAAAAATTAAAAAGGAAGAAGTGTGTATCATAGATCTACGAATTGGCCACACGCACTTCAATCGTTCACATATCCTAAGGAGGGAAGAACCATTGCCGTGTAACCAATGTAACGTCAAATTAACAGTAAATCACCTGCTAGTAGATTGTCCATACCACATACCAATGTACGAAAAACAAAACACTGTTACACGCAGGTATCAGAAAAATTGTGAAATACCAACTGAAATACAAATGTGTTCGAATTTCCTGAAAGAAACTGGTCTATTTAAGTTAATTTGATATATTATAAATTAAACGTTAATTTCAAGTGCCAGTAACTCTGGCAGTTGGAGCACTATAACTTTATAATAAAAATATTTGTAATTTTTGCTTCCATTTTTAATTTGCTATATCCGTATTATTATTATTTGTGCTGCCAGTACCACAACAATATTTTATGTAATATAGAGTCAACCTGTAATTGGGGTTTTACCTGTTTACTGGACAAGTAATAATCTAGTCTATACATATATAAAGGAAAGTCACAACCCTGACTAATCAACGCACAGCCTAAACCACTGGCACTAAAAACTTGAAATTTGGGTGGAAGGTTTAATTTGTTATGTAAGGTAGTGCTAAGAAGGGATTTTTTTGAATTCGACAGCTAAGGGGATGAAAAGGGGTGACATGTGTTTTCACGAATTCTTCAATATCTCTTACACCCGATAAGATATCAATTTGGTGTTTGCTTGCAAAGATTATCAATACAAATACCTAGAAACGTATTTTAGGATTTTGCCCTAATCAACCCCTAAAGGTGCAAATTTGGATTGGGGGTGAATTAAAGAACCCTTTGTAACTGCTAGGTTTATTGAGCTAGAACATTCTTTTTTTGGCATATAGATATATTCTTAAAATATTTAGAAAGTGATTTAAGGGATTTTACAATTTTACCCCTAAGGGGGTGAAAAGGGGTAAACTGTATTTTCACGAATTCCTCAATATCTCTTACACCCGATAAGATAGCGACTTGGTGTTTGCTTGCATAGGTGTCCAATAGAAGTATCTAAAAACACATTTCAGGATTTTGCCCTAATCGACCCCTAAAGGTGCAAATCTGGATTTGGGGTGAATTAAAGAACCCTTTGTAACTGCTAGGTTTATTGAGCTAGAACATTCTTTTTTTGGCATATAGATATATTCTTAAAATATTTAGAAAGTGATTTAAGGGATTTTACAATTTTACCCCTAAGGGGGTGAAAAGGGGTAAACTGTGTTTTAACGAATTCCTGAATATCTCTTACACCCGATAAGATAGCGACTTGGTGTTTGCTTGCATAGGTGTCCAATAGAAGTATCTAAAAACACATTTCAGGATTTTGCCCTAATCGACCCCTAAAGGTGCAAATCTGGATTTGGGGTGAATTAAAGAACCCTTTGTAACTGCTAGGTTTATTGAGCTAGAACATTCTTTTTTTGGCATATAGATATATTCTTAAAATATTTAGAAAGTGATTTAAGGGATTTTACAATTTTACCCCTAAGGGGGTGAAAAGGGGTAAACTGTATTTTCACGAATTCCTCAATATCTCTTAGACCCGATAAGATATCGACTTGGTGTGTGCTTGCATAGGTGTCCAATACAAGTGTCTAAAAACGCATTTCAGGATTTTGCCATAATCAACCCCTAAAAGTGCAAATCTGGATTCGGGGTGAATTAAAGAACCTTTCATATCTCCTATGTTTATTGAGCTAGAGAATTCTTTTTTGGCATATAAATGTATTCTTAAAACATTTAGAAAGTAGTTTAAGAGATTTTAAAATGTTACCCCTAAGGGGTGAAAAGCGGTGAACTGTGTTTTCACGAATTCCTCAATATCTCTTAACCTGATAAGATATCGACTTGGTTTATTGTATTCATAGGTATCCAATACAAATGTCTAAAAACACGTTTTAGGATTTTCCCAAATCAACCCCTAAAGGTGCAAATCTGGATTCGGGGTGAATTAAAGAACCCGTTGTATCTCCTATGTTTATTGAGTTAGAACATTGTTTTTTTGGCATACAGATGTATTCCTAAAATATTTAGAAAGGGGTTTAAGGGATTTTAATGTTACCCCTAAAGCGGTAAAAAGGAAAAACTGAAAAGGGGTAAGGTGTTAAGTTTATCTTGCTGTAATTTATGAATACAACATTTAGTTTGTACATATATATATATTTTAATTTTATCTCATTGTTATACTAAAACTATAGTTTTATCAATATATACAAGGAGAACGACAATTACGTACACATTTCCAGGGGGTACGTGAAGCATAAAAAAGAGTTGTGGAGGAATTTTTTGGGAAGAATTTTGTTTCTTTTTTTCAACAATATTGTTTTGCGGAGTTTGTTAGTTTAGCGTATTGAGTGAGGGGGTGGGGGCGCCCTAGAATTCATTTGAAATTTAGAAGAAGAAACATTTGTTGCCCGTACGAAGAACGGGCATCTTGCTAGTAAATATATAAATAAAAACCCCTATAGTTTAGTTTCTTAAATATATTTAAAAGCTTTGATTTACGCAATAGCAATCAATGGTTTCGCGCACTTACAAGAGGGAATAGAACATGTTTGCAGTTATTTGATTAAGACCTGGCATTTTGGAAAAAGTACGAAATTCCTTTGAACGAAGATGTCAGTGTTGTGTAGCAATGGAAGATGGGCACGTAGGACACTTGTAATCGTTCAATGTTAAAGAGTTCCTAAATAAACTACAAAACCAACTCTATCTCTAGAAGTAACGATTTGTGGACTTATGTTGATTGGGAATTTGTTTTGTACCATTTGAGAGTAAAAAAAATTAAAAGATTTAACTACAAAACAACAAATGATAGAAAAAGTTAATCAAAACATCCAAGATATAAGAGGAAAAATATTAGAAACGACAGCAGTACAAGGCAGATGGAACATAATAGAAACAGCACTGACAAAATGAGATACTAGCTCCATCGGCTTACAAGAAAAAGAAACAATGAATGACAGACACCATTCTAGAGTTAATGGAAAAACGAAGACTTCAAAAAAATAGAAACAGTAAAAAATATAAAGAATTACACAAACCGATACAAAAAGAAATAATAAAAGCTAAAGAACAGTGGTTATTAACACAATGTCAGGAAATTGAAGAATACGACAGAAAATACGATAGCTTTAATGTACACAAAAAGATCAAAGAAATTACATACACACAAAAGAAAAAGAATGCTGGAATACTAAAAGATTTCAATGGAAATATAATCACAGATATAAAAGACGAGCTTAAAAGATGGACAAGTTATGTGAAGGACTTGTTCGATGATACGAGGATAGAAAACTTGGAAACTAGCAATGGCGATAATACGAACTTGGAAATCTTGCGAGAAGAATTGAAATATGCCCTCCAAAATACAAAGAACGACAAAGCAACGGGACCAGACCAAATACCAGTAGAAATACTGAAATGTTTGAATGACACCCTTGATATTCTACTTGATCTTTTTAATACAGTGTACAGAACAGGTGTAATTCCAGAACCATGGTTACTGTCAACTTTTTGCACCCTCCCAAAAACCGCATGTGCCAGGGACTGTAATGAATACAGAAGAATCTCACTCATCATCCATACTCTTAAAGTATTTCTAAATACTTGGGCGATTCATGGGCGAATACATACAAAACTGGAAGAGGGAATTGACAATACTCAGTTTGGTTTCAGGAATGGAATGGGTACGAGAGAAGCCTTATTTGCATTGAACGTAATAACACAAAGATGTCTTGATTAGGGTTTCCAGTCCCGGGATCTGGTCCCGGGACTTTCCCGGGATTCTACCAAAAAACCGAGTCCCGGGACCACAGCCAGCACAGGCGAAGTCCCGGGACCATGTCAACATTCGTGCGTATACTCGATATCAGAGAATTAGGACAGGTATCCACCGGCGTCTGGTGTATACTCATGCCTCTTGTACATTCTGCATTATTTGCGTTTTGCGTAACGCAGGAGAGGTATTGTTTTCGGTCGGTTAGAATTAAACATGTGTATTGTTTCAGGCATACTTACAAGTGTACGTTTATTTTTTTTTCTTTTGTTGGTTTTAGATATATTTTACGCGTAGTCGTGTGCATAGGTAGTAACGGCAAGGAAACTAAATTTGTAGACTTTTAAAATTATGTGCGAAGAAGCTGAATAATTTATATTTTTAGGTGTTTGTTATTATCTGCTAAAACGTTAGAATTGGAGCGAATTCCGATTCCCAACCTATCTACATAAAAAAATAATGACTTGAAGTCGATATAGCAACACTTTTATATATCAAAAGATAAGAATTCACGAAATATAAAGTTTGTCCCAATAAAATTATGATAACCAGAAGCGGCTCGACGACAGGATTACTCATGTTGCAGTTGACGCAAAAGCAAAAGATGAAGAGCGACAGACATTTTTAGTACCAGAAGAAAGTAATGAAGTTATAGACGAGCCCCAATGCAGCTCATTATCAGCACATAAATACTTTATTTATTTTAAAACACTTGTTTATCTTTGGAATTCGAATTCAGAAATTTCACTTACACACTATTTCTCTTTCGGGACCTTCGGGACTAATCCCGGGACTTGAAATTTAGCTCGCAAGTCCCGAAAACACTTTTGGTCCCTGGACTTGGAAACCCTAGTCTTGATATGAATCAAGACATATACGCCTATTTCATAGATTTTGAAAAGGCGTTTGACAAAGTCCGTCATGACAAGCTTATTAAAATATTACGACATAAAAACATAGACAATAGAAATTTACAACTAATAAAAATCTGGTGTGATACACTCACACAACTTCCTTTTACAGTGATCTTATAATTAGTCAAAAATTTCATTTTTAATTTTTAAAATTTTGTCAAAAATTTTCAAAAATTACAAATTCTACAAAAACGGTACAAAATAGAGCGTTAGTTGAAGAGACAAATTTTCTCTAGAATTTTAAGGTGAATTCGAAAATGTAATAATATTCCGGGTGTTTTATTTAAAATAGGACTTAATAAAAAAAAATAGAAAAAAAAAACAAAAGAAACCCACTTTAGAAGTATTCAACTGGAAAATCACCTATCTCACATCAATACACATTAAAAATGTAAAGTTTAAAAAAAATCGTTAAAGCCGTTTTTGAAAAAATCGAAAAAAACTGAAAAATCACAAGAGTAAACACCTATTTCCGGTTATACGATTTTCTTCAAAAGCTTGCTGTCTCATCTACATAGTATACAAAACTTATATATGAAGTTTCAACGCCATACCTCTTTTCGTTTTTGCGATATTCTGTTCACAGACAGACAGACACACACACAGACAGACACACAGACCAATGAAAAAAAATATATTTTTTGGGTTCAGGGGACTCTAAAACGTGAAGATCTGTTGAAAACTCAATTTCGAATTTTTGGGGTGAATCCAATACTTCCTTTATTGTAAAAGGAAGTAAAAATTCTGTACTGGAACCAACGAGCAAACATAAAAGTAGAAGATGAAATCATTGAGGAAGTACAAATAAAAAGAGGAGTAAGGCAGTGCTGTGTTATTTATCCGCTCCTTTTTAATATCTACAGCGAGGCAATTTTCGAAGAATCATTATTATCGGAAACCGACGGCATCGTGATAAATGGAAAAATTCTAAACAATATTAGATTTGCAGAGGACACGGTTATTCTTACAAGCTCTGTTGAAGAATTACAAAGATTAACAGACCGCACAAATCATTTTTGTGAAAATTATGGACTAAAAATTAACACAAAAAAGACAAAATATATGGTAATAACTACAAAACGAAATATACAAACAAATATAAACTTGAATGGAACACAATTACAACGAGTTGAAAACTACAAATACTTAGGTACCTGGTTGAATTATGACAATGATCAAACAAAAGAAATAAGGTCAAGAATCGAGATAGCCCGTAATGTATTTGTGAGAATAAAATCGGTTTTATGCAATCGCGACCTATCAATAGGTCTTAGAACTAGAACACTTAGATGCTACATATTCTCAACTCTCTTATATGGTATGGAAAGCTGGACACTGAAACAAAAACAGATAAGGAAAATACAATCTTTTGAAATGTGGTGTTACAGGAGAATGTTGAGAATATCGTGGACGGAAAGAAAAACAAATTTGGAAGTGTTGGAAGAGATGGAAAAAACTATGAATTAATAAAAACAGTTAATGTGAGAAAATTGCAATACCTGGGACATGTTACGAGAGGTGACAGATATGAAATATTGAGGGTAATAATACACGGTAAAATAAGAGGAAAAAGAAGTGTGGGGAGAAGGATTTCGTGGTTGAGGAATCTGAGGGAATGGTTCGGTTGTTCGTCAATAGAACTATTTAGAACAGCAGGAAATAAAATAAAAATAGCAATGATGATATCCAACCTCCGCTAGGAGACGGTACACAAAGAAGAAGAAGAGTAAAATATTCGAACACATTTCTAAACACTCTATGTAATACATGGCCCTTGTTCAGACATTTTTGCATTAGGGTCTGTACTACTGCTCCTAACATACCTAAGGAGCGATCCTCTATAATATTTTGTATTTTTGTTTTAGAACAAGCCCGTTTCACCATTGCATAAAAGAAACACTTTTATTCCAAATCTGTTTCGCTTAGTCGAAAGGTTAATCTGCCTTTATGCAACATTAAAATTTCGTCTATGCGTAAATCACAATGCGATTTAATAACATAATTTTTGAAACAAATTTTTCAATACTGGTGTAATATTTTCGAGAGAATTGGATTCCTGTAAGATGTCGTCAATAGACCACCTAAAATTTACTTAAATCTATATCTTGATAAGATCTTTCCGAAAAATGGAGTTGCTGTTATCGGATTTGTAGACCAATAGTCCGTTATTCGTTTCTTTTCAATGAATCCATACAAAATATGTATTCACAAAAAAACAGGACAGCTCCTGAAGGTCTACGTCGCGTCATCCCAAGTTACAAACATTGTAATTTTTATGAACTTGACATATCTATTAGTTTCGACAACAATTTGAGAAACAAGGTCGCTGTCAGTTTGTGTTACGTATTGTCAACTTATCAATGAAAATGAATAACACGGAATACCAAGCTGTCATAGAATTTCTTACAAAACAAGGAAAATCTCCAAAAATTATTCTTACAGAAATATTGGCTGCGCACAAGAGTGCGTGTTTTGCAAGCGGCCAAAACTATTAAATATAGTTAAAAATCGTTGGATAATGGTCCCTGTACTGATCGCCTTATTGAAGCTATCACTTCAGATGTTGCTGAAAACAGTAAATGTTTAATAGTTTGAAGACGCAAGATTGAAAATGCAGCAATTATCAGCTTTATTAGGTGTTTCAGAAAGCATGTTTTTCAGAATTCTACATGATTATCTTCACACGACAAATGTAAGTGCAAGACGGGCCCCGCGACTGCTTTCACCATTCCATGTGTGTTTTTGGGTGGAAACAAAAATGAATAATTTTTTATGCTTCGTTGATACGAATCAAATATAATTATCAATCGATTTGTCACTGGAGATGAGACCATCGCTATAATCCTGAATCAAAAAAGGAGGCGATGTATATCAAGGGTGTTCCCTAGATGTTTAAAGTCACCTCTTCTGCAAAAACTGGAATTAAGTTGTAAGGACTGTCACGGAATTTAGTTCTGATTATCTGAAGAAGTAACAGTAATGGGAGAGTATTATGTAAAATTATAGCATAATCTCACAAATCCCATTAAAGTGAAATGAAAATGACACAGAAACCTTACACGAGGTGTTTTGCTGCTGCAGGATAATGCATCAATGAGTAAGTCAAGACTTGTAAAAGCTGCTGTTGCTGATCGGGGCTTCAAAGAAATTGAAAACCTGCCGTATAGTCCATATTTGACACCTAGTGATTATTTGTGTTTCCGAGCCGTAAAAAACTTCCAGGGGGAGACAATTGAGGAGCAATGACGAACTTACAATATCAATTGAGGATCATTTTTAGGAGAAACCAAATGGATATCTTTTACAACGGATTAAAGTTATTATTGAAACGGGGTAATCCCTGTATTTAAAAGGAAAGGAACTATATTAAAAACATCATTTGTTCTCTAGTCTTTTGTTTGCATTTCTAGTACGGCAATACAAAAAAACCTTCGTTAGTGGGGACACCCCCAGATGAAATTTTCCAAAATTGGTTCCGGTCTATAGAATAAAGCGCTTTATTGTAATCAGTAGTAATACTATCAGTACTTCCATATTATCGAGTTATATGTTGATAACTTGTGCACAATAATGAAAGAGTGCTGACACTTTGACAATTTAAATAATCTGACCGCGAAGCGAAGAAGGATCAAATTATTAGAATGGTAAGTAGCACTGAACTGAATCATAATCTGCACTCCCCATTCTGTGTTAAGCCACAACATAGGTCAATCTTCCTTGTGTAAAATGTTGATAGAAGACCATAGCTTTACGAACTCATGATGGAAATTTGCGATAACGATACTACTATTGTAAGTAACATAATTTCTGAGAAAGCATCTTTTGTTTAAATGGGAACGTCAGTAGACATAATTCCATAATGGTTTGAAAGCAGTCCGCATTGAATGCGAGACTTTCACATACAGTATCATCAGCAAGTGAGCACGTGTGGTGGAACTGAAGGAACGCTAAAAGCCAAGAGATATTTGCAACTGCTGCATTATTTTCAAATGGAGATGATAATAAACCAAATGACAGGTTTGTCGGTATTTGGAAAGGACATTTCGAAATAGATGTATCAGAAAAAGAGAACACATTGAGTGACCAGTTGGATCTCCAAACCTCAGTTTCCTAGATTATTTTTGCTGCTAAAAAAACAAGCGTTTACTAAGACAAGCCAGCTAATTTGCAAAACACGTTGCAGAACTTTCCAAATCAGTTTGCTCACTGTCCAAGCTGTTAATGGCGAGCAGTTTGGAAATTTGATTTAAAAAAAATTGTGGAGGATCAAATTCTCTACAAGTTTCTTCTAACACATTTGTTGGGAAGTAAATAGTTTTAGAGTTAATTTCATGTGAATTAGAATGTCTTTCTTAGAATTGCATAAATGCTTCCATTTCACGCGAAATTGTATTGGTTATTGATTAATTTTTAATTATCCAGGCTTCGTAGCTCAGTGGTTAAGCATTTTGGCTGCTGATCTAAGGATCGAGAATTCGATCCCCGATCCCAGTGAGGTTTTTAAAAATAAAAATGCGAATGAAAACCTCTACAGAGTGCCATCATTCGGAAGTGATGTAAAGCCGTGGGTCCCATGTTACTCCGATGTGTAGCATGTAAAAGATCCCTTGCTAGGGTTGGAACTCCTTAGTCTCGGCAAAAGTTTAAGTAGGACTTTGACAATATGACCAAAGCAGTCGGTGTCTAAGGTACCTGGTACTCCGCATGTCTAGATATTGTCCGTTAAAAACAAACAATTATTAATTAATTATCATTTATACTCGTTTTCTACACTAGCATAAGGTAGAGTAAATGGTGCGTTCTTTAATTGTGGTTTCCCCATCCACATCAGTGGTTTTGATGGATTTTTATAATTTTCGATTCACCCAATAATTAGGTATAATACCACAACAGCATAAAAAAATAATCGATTATTTTACGTACCGACCAACGATACGTATTCTGCGAAAATTCACGACAGGGCAGCTGTAGTGATTTTTTAAGAAAAACGTGGAGTTAGAGGGATGTAATCGATTATTTTTGATGATCGAGTGATATTCGTTACGATTATATAATGAATGAAAAATTCATTAAACAACAAAAAATCGTATTATTTTGTAGTTAAATTATAGATATTAACGATACAAGTTTGATTATGAGTATCTTAACGAAACTAGTTTTTTTGTCAGAACGAGACGGTGAGCCGGGTTCTGTTACAATAAAACGAGTTTCGTTAAGTGCATAAGCAAACGTGTATTGTTCAATATTTTATCTTCATCAATAAATTCTGGTTTAATTCATTCTTTGTTTTGTAAAAAAGAGTGCGTTAATAAAGCTCTTAACGATACTCAAAATTAATTTGTTAAGTAGTCAACAACAACACCGATGAAGATAAAATGTATTAAAATCCCAACAATGTTACTATAACAACGATGTTCAAAACCATGACTCTAAATTGATTTTTTCTAACTGTTGGTGCCAGCGAAAAACCAAAACGGTTATATCACGTTGTCAAACGTATAATTGCTGATCTATACTTCGTAAATTTTCTATTGGCGTACGATGTAATGAATCATATAATCACTATAATCGCAGCCGGAATAATTCTTTATAATATTCAATTCCTTCAGTACGTAGTTTTATTTAGCCTTCCACATAATGCGGAAGTGAAGAACCGTAAGGTGTGCGATATTTTTTAAGTTGTGAGACAGGTGGTACCTGTAACCAACGCTATGGTTTCATATATCGCAACATATGCTATAATTAGCCCTAAGTAGACCGAGCGCGACGTATTGCACCCTTCTACACGTTGCAAGTTACTGATATTTTTTGCTCGACAAACTGGACAAACTGGATGTGCGCTAGGTTTTTCTGGAATTTATTTCGAACATGTGGTATAAGTTAACGTTAATACTAAAAACTGGACTACCTTGGTGTCTTAACAAATGTATTTGCTGTATCCATATGTAAACCCAGATGTCCCAGGTATTTTAACTATGTAATTTCCAACTTACTGAATGTAATAAGTAGCTAGCTCATCTTATTTAAAGGCAATATTGTTGAATTATTTCTAAATTGATCAATTATTTACATGATTATCTAATTAGTTTCACCTAGCAGTTAAGTATGTGGTTTTTGTATGGGTATTCCTCAAATTACTACGTTTTGGAATAGTCCCTACAAATTATTAACGAAAATCTTAAAAATATTTAGAAACATTTTTAAACTTTTATTAGAGGCAATTCCGGCAAATAAAGCTACATATTGAACAATCTAATATAGCCTTCGTTTTAAATGGAGTTCGATAGCCGAGTAGAAACTAGTTAGGTGAAGTGTTTCCGCACAAATGGATTGGTAACGAAGGGCCATTAGCAAGGCCAGCTCGTTCACCCGACCTAAATCCCTTAGATTTCTTTCTTAGGGGCTACTTAGAAGCTAAACTAGAATAGGTATTATTCCTTCTACAGAGAATGGAGGTCTGGCGTACCTAATGGATGCTCCAATAACAAAAGATGCGTATCATAAAACGCGAATTGGTGCTAAACAACGTGGTGCTACTATATATCCTTATGTACGTATTCAGCGGGCCAAACAACGATGTTATCCAGAAAGAATAAAAGAGACTGAAATCAGTGCAGCTATTCCTTTACAAGATTTATTAGACCATACTACCAAGAGGTTGTTTGAAATTATAAATTTTCCCAGAAGCAATGATGATACTAAAACTTCTACCAAAGTAGAACTTATCTGTAAATGGGGTTGTGATGGCATTCGGGTCATAGTGAGTATCAACAGGCATTTACTAAAAATGCTAAACATGCTAAAAATGCTGATAGTGACAAGAGAAAAACTAACGAGAAAGAAATAATTACAGATGAAAGTTTATTTATGTTTTCGTTAGTTCCGTTAAGAATTAAAAAAAAATAAATAGCGAAGAAGTAATATTTTGGCGCAACCCAAAGCCTTCCTCTACAAGTTATTGCAGACCTATTAAATTTAAATATCAAAAGAAAACGATCGAAAACACATTAAAAGAGGTCGAGGGGTTAGAAAAGAAATTTCGAATTTAAAACAATTTAAAATAACTATCAACACGCAAACTTTCCTTGTTAGTATCCTTGTGAGTATTCACTGCTAATGACAATGGTAGACGGTAAAGTGGTGAACACTTTAACAAAAACCTCTAGTCAGGTATGCTCTAGATGTACGAGTAAGTGTAATGCTACAAATATGAATCATATCAATAACATGGATCGATTTGTAATTAATGAAGCAAGTTTAAGATATGGTTTATCAGTACTTCATGCCTGGATTAAGTGTCTCGAATTTTACATATTTCGTACCGATTAAAAGCAGGTCAAACAACAAAGAGACTAAGTCTTGAACAGAAATCTGAAATTGCGGCACGAAAAAAGGAAATTAAGACTCGTTTTTGGAGAGAAATGTGTTTAAAAATTGATAAAGTCGTTCAAGGAAGAGGCACCTCCAATACAGGCAATGTTGCCAGAAGATTCTTCAGAAACTTTAATTAAAAGATTTGGTACGATTTTAACTGCAATTTCTAGTGGGCATACAAGAAATTATGAGATGTTTGACAAATATGCACGGGAAACAGCTGAAATTTATGCCTCCTAGTATCCATAAACTTTTGATACATGGTGCACTGGTAACAAAATTTGCTCTTCTTCCTATGGGACAATTGAGCGAAGCAATTAATAAAGACTACAAGAGATTACGTCAGCATCACACACAGAAATCATCTAGAAAAATACAATCAGTGATCTGCTGAACATGCTATTAGTTCAATCGGATCCAATAATATCGTTCTTAAGACGTACACCAAAAACATCCAAAACACAACTGCATCATGAAGTATTACATTTATTAAATATTGATACAAAAATGAATGATAGTGACAACGAATCGTCTTGTGCGTAACGTGAATCAAATTCTGATGATAGCAGTGATTCCTAAATTCACCATAAGTTTACGTTTGCCCTATTTTTTGTTTGTTTAGTATTTGATGTTTTTAAATGTGTACCTAGTTTTGAGTATCTACCACAATCTTCATATCATAATAAAAAATATAGAATGTTTTGTCTTTTTTATTTTAAATCTGTGAAATTTTAGAGCAAAATATCTCAAAATCAAATTCTGTAAACTAAAAACTACGAATATCAAAGTTTGCTGATTTTTGGCCAGTTAGAATTCTACTTTCTCCCACTGTGCATCGTCTAACTACAGCTTACACGCCGCATAGCTGAGCTTATTTTCAATGAGATGTTAAATGGACGATTCGGATTTTTCGAAAAATTAAGTGACATAGATCCTGCCGGGGAACTTCCAGTTATTACGGATGGCGAAAATGTTAAAGACACCACAACTTCAAATTACTTGTCACAAAGTGAAGGACAAATTATGATAAAAAACAATTTCGTCGATGTGGTAAGTCCACCGAACGAAGACGTAAATCGGGAGTGCAGTTTATTCTACTAGAGGTCGAGATAGACCTCGTAAAGTCCTCACTGGATGACCAGGGGCACCAAGAAGCAATACTTCACGGTTAACAATGAAAATCCTCTTCCTACAGTTAGTTTACTAGAAGACGAGCAGGAGACAAATGGCAGTCATAAGCGGCACGGTGCTGAATTCATCATGACCGCTACGGAATGCAATTATCGGTGCGGATAAGGAAGAACGGGAAGAAGCTATATTGTTTGAAATAAAAAATCTGATTAAAAATGATATCTGGGATGTTGTGAATACGCCTATGAATGGGGAGGTAGTTTGTTGCAGAATAATACTTTGTAACAAATATGCCGCCGATGGAACTTTCGACCGACAAGGTTTTACTCAGCGACCAGATATTGATTTCAACCAAACTTTCGCATCAGTTGCTCGGTTGAGTTTACTGAGATTGTTTAGCTGCACTACTTGGGATAAGGCGAAGGTCATGTTAAAGAAGCTACAGGGAGGAAAAAAGTATTTCGACTCCAAAAAGCCTTGTACAGCTTGCGACAAGCGGGACGACAATGGAATTTGGAGATTTACAAAACGATCCGTAATATAGGACTCGTTCCCACAAATGCTGATCCGTGAGTTTATGTCAACAAGAACATGAGAACATCTGTTCTTATTTTTGTGGACGATATTCTGATATTTTTCGACAACAGAAACCGAGAGCTGTAAATTAAGACTGCATTATTCAGGGCTTTCCATATAAAACATCTTGGTGAATCTAAGTACTATCTGGGTATTCAGATACAACAAGACAAGGATGAGTTAATCTTATCTCAAGCCGGATACTACCAAGACATCCTGAAGAGATACGGTATAAGTGACTCCAAGCCGGTTTGCACCCCACTCGCAGTCGGATTAAAATTGTCCAAACAAAATTCCGAAGATGAAATCGAAGAGACAGATTATCCCTTCAGAGAACGTATGGGTGCTCTCACGTATGTTGCTGTAGGCTCACGATCTGATATAGCATATGCAGTAAGTGCACTAAGTCAGTTTAATAATTGCTTTGGTAGAGAACACTGGACAGCTGCCAAAAGAGTTCTCAGATACCTGAAAGTTACCATAGATCAAAAGCTCCTCTATAGGAAGAACAACGATGCTTTAACCTGCTATGTTGAAGCAGACTGGGCAAATTGCGCCATCGATAGAAAGTCTTAACACTGGTTCGACCTTTGTTCTGTCCGGTACTTCTTTTTTCTGGGAATCCAGGAAACAGCGGACGATGGCTGTATAAGTGATTGGTTTCCTGAAGGAGTTACTATTTGATTCACTTGATAAAGTATTGTTATTTTTAATGATAACCAGGGGCCAGGTAAATTGGCGAAAAATTCTGTTCATCATGCAAGGTCAAAGTACATAGACGGCACATATCATTTCATCCGCAACGTATTGAAGAAGTATCCAGTGGAGCTTGCGTATTTACATACGGAGAAAATCATAGCGGACATCTTGACAAAAACTTTGAGTAAAGTGAAACACGATCGATGTGAAAATGGATTGGGGTTCTATACACCTAACGTGCAAACAAACGCAAAAACTTGAGTGGAAGTTGTTATAGTTACACATAAAAACATATCTGATGTTTATACATATTGATATTGTAATGGTGTATTTTCCCAGTATTAAATGTTTATATTGTATTTGGAAATCTGTGCCCGCTGTAAATTTAACAATATGCGAGTAAATGCTGAATGGCATACATTTGTTTTTTTCATAATTTAGTGTTAACAAATTGTATCTAACCAAGATTGTATTTTTGTTACATCTTGCTCAGCACTCATTATAACACAAAACACTGTGTCGTCTACATAAATGATATGACTTCCATTTAATGTCAAACAAAGAAGGTCATCCATATACAGTGAATTTATTTTAAGGCGAAATGTGGTCTTGCCGTCTCCAAAAGGATTTGATTGTTACCTATTGCTTTCTAAGGATACACCCAGCCCACACCATATGTACCCGGTGTCAGCGGTACGAGTACGAGTACTACTGTCGTCTTCCGCCGAGTTCTGTTAAGTGCAACGATGAACATTTCTGCACACAGTGTATTAAGCCAGCTAAAAACAATCTAACTTGCGCGAATTAATTCTCACTCAGCGAACTATAAAGGGTATCCCTATTATCAATGTTTTTAAACTAGATGTAATACGAGCAGAATTAACATGTTAGCATCACAGAATGCTACAGTCAAAAAACCTATAACAACTCCCAGGCAATCGAGTTCCACTTTTCGATCCTACGCTTAAGCAACCAGAAACTTCTTACGCAACGAAAACGCGTTCAACTCTTCCACAACTCAAACCAACATCAACAGTTCTCTAATTAAAATCAGATTCTAGAATCCATTAAACCACTCATCACTGAATTAATTTCCAATAGTATTGCTGAATCCATCAACAAATAATACTCTACGAATCTTTCAAATGTTAACTCTCAAATAATATTTCTACGATTCAACTAAGAGACCTTCATTGCTAAAGTACGTACTGGGCTGTAGAGTAGATAATAAATAAATAAATGCACAGGGACGCATATAATTGGCTTAACGGCTGTTGGCTGAGTGCGATATAAATAAATAAATAAATAAATAATCCTAATGGATCTAAACTAGATATAACAACAAATTTAGAAATTCACGTCATGGTGTCATCAGAACCGATTTACTACTCATATAGATCCACACAACAACCAGACATCGTCGACATCGCCCTCCTGAAAAACGTAAGCACAGCCTTTCAACAAAACGTTGTCTCTGAGTTTAAATCTGACCACATGCGGTTATTATTAGCTCATACATCACACATAGCCCATATCGAATAGTTTTCAGATTAATAACAGGTAGAGTCAATTGGGATACCGTCCAGTTAGTCCTAGAAGAAAGTCTGTCAATAACCAAAATCATAAGTAACGATGTTGATAATGCAGTTTACGAGTTTACAGATACACTAATCAATGCAACTCGGTCAGCGACTATTTACAACGAAAATAAATATCATAGGAGAGATTATTCCGAACCTCCATTATCTACGACCGGGTGCTGACTTGCGCGACGCACTATAGGAATTATTTTAGAGCTAGAGTGTAAATAGATTTTCTGTAGAGCAAAAAAATACTGAATTCATACTGTTCATACACGCAACGTAAAAGTAAAGGTACGAGGTGCTGGAATGACAGACTCGTTTGTTATTTCTAATATAAGGACAGTCTCAAAATTTGATTTACGTACTCGTACATTGGACATTCGCAGCTTAAGTGACATGCATCATTTGCAAGTATTGGACCTGGAAGCCGTAAAGAGAGCAAAGCCCAAGCTCTTGATAGGACAAGACCAAGCGCACCTCATTGAGTCAAGGGAACTTCGCGAGGGTCCAGAGGGTAGTCCAATGGTTTCACTCACCAAGCTGAGATGGTTTGTTCATTGAACACATTCAATTTATAGTGGAGAGGAATGCCAATTTATCTGCCGTGTCTACAGTAACAAGGAGCATGATGAAGATATCCATCAGCTTGTACTTGATTATTTTAAAACTGAGTCATTTGGAGTCAAAGTAACAGACGAACAGTTGAGATCTAGGGAAGATCTCAGAGCCAAAAGCATCATGGAGAAAACTACCAGAAGAAAGAGAGACCGATTTGAAACAGGATTGCTTTGAAGAGATGAGAATGCTGTCCTTCCTGAAAGCATGCCAAATGCTCTTCGACGACTCAAGAGCATAGAGAAGGAGATGGATCGTAACCCAGCCTTTGCGCAAGCCTACGAGTCGAAGATCCAAGAGTACATCACGAAGGGGTTTGCTTGCAAGGTCACTGATGAGGAACTTCAAGTGGTAAGCCCCAAGGAGTGGTACCTTCCTCACTTCGCTGTGACGAACCCAAATAAACCCGGAAAGCTCAGATGGATGTGTGATGCAGCAGCGAAGTCTCATGGTGTTAGCTTGAATGACATGCTAATGCTACTCCAAGGAGCAGACTACCTCAATTCTCTACCTGGAATTCTTTGGAAGTTCGACGGATAAGGGTGGCAATCTGTGGTGACATATCTGACATGTTTCACCGTGTTTTTATTCGCGATGAGGACCTTCCTGCTCAAAGATTTTTATGGAGAGGAAAAGACAGAACCAGATAACAAGATGTGATGGTCATGAAGGTAATGATTTTTGGTGCCACCTCTTTTCCCTCTTCAGCTCAATTTGTGAAGAACGTCAACGCGTTGGAGTTAAAAGATTCTTACCCAAAAGCAGTAGCAGCAATTATAAACCACCACTAGATGACTTGCTTGATTCGGATGATGCTGTTAAGGGAGCCATCAAGATGATTGAAGAGGTGAGGACAATTCACCAAAGAGGAGGATTCGTCATTTGAAAATTTGTTTCAAACTTCCAAGATGTCATGGACTCAATTCCTGAGAAACTTAGACCCAATTCGACAAAAGTACTAAACTTAACACAGGGAGGTAACTGTGAAAGAGCTCTTGGGTTAAATTGGAACCCTAGATCCGACGAGTTGACCTTCAGACTTAAGTTTCCAAAGGTTGACAACAAGCTTCTTGTTGAACAGAGACGTCCGACAAAGAGAGATGTCCTCCGGCTTATCATGTCACTTTTCGGTTCTTTGGGTTTTCTTTTGCTGTTCATTGTAAAAGCGAAGATTTTGGTTCAGGACATTTGGAAGACTGGAATCGGATGGGATGATGAGCTCCAAGAAGACGAGTGACATAAGTGGAACAACTGGCTTCAACACTTGAAGGGCATCACTGAGGTGAAAGTTTCAAGATGCTACTCGATTCCAATAGCTGACAGCATTCAACTTCATGTTTTCTGTGATGCAAGTCAGCAGGCATTGTGTTCAGTTGCCTACCTGAGATTCGTGGCACGAGGACAAGTAGATGTGGCATTTATCATCGCCAAGTCAAGAGTAGCTCCAATAAAAACCTTATCCATTTCTCGACTAGAACTTCAAGCAGAGGTTCCTGGGTCAAGACTCGCTAGTAGTCTTCGTGGAGAATTGGAGTTAGGCATTGCAGACACAATCTTTTGGACCGACTCAATGACAGTTATGCATTAGTTAAGAAATGATACTCGACGTTTCAAGCCACTTGTCTTTCATCGTCTTGGAGAAATTCAAGAGCTCACTGATGGTGATAAGTGGAGATGGTTACCAACGGAACTTAACGTGGCAGATGACGGCACTCGAGACTAAAAGGATCACGATTTGAACCCCAAGAGAAGATGGTTTACCGGTCCAAAATTCTAGTAAAATGAACCTTTATTTTGGCCAAAACAAACTGAAATGACAATTGAAGAAGAGACGGAGTTGGTAGGCTTTCTGGATGAAGTCGTATGTTTAACCGTGACACATAATGATAGCTTATTGGATCCAAAACAATTTTCTTCGTGGAATCGATTTATTCGTGTAATGACCAGAGTCCTTCGATTTATCACTCGGGCAAGAGGGAAGCCCAATTATAAATCGAGGGCCCTTGCAGCACTTGAATTGAAACAAGAAGAGTTACTCGGTCTTAAAACAGTTCAGAACGACAGCTTTCCTGAAGAGATTCAACGGATGTTACGAGGTAAGTAAATTCCAAGAGGCAGCAGGTTAAGTCAACTTTCTCCTGTTCTCGATGATGATGGTTTAATCAGATTGAAGGGTAGAATCGAACTATCACCTGACTTGGAGGATTCTACTAAAAAAAACAATTATTTTGGACCCGTGAAACAATAAAGAAGCCGACCTGCGATCAATTAATTTAATGAGCAGTGTGTTTCCTAGGGCTGACAATGATCAGGTACGATGGCGCTTTCCTGTCTTATTATCTCCATAGTAATTACATTTCTTCTTAGCTCTTTATTAACAGTTTCGTCCACGAGTTTATCTCGGAGGCCAAGTTATTAGCCTAATCGCATTTTCGACACTTGCTGGCGTTCTGCGTATTTGCTGCCATTTGAGGGTGCTTCCGCTGCAATTACCGGTGCATCCACGGCGATTTCGCCAATGTGTGTAGCAGTTCACGACCACCAAATGTTTCGAGGTTAGTTAGTGCTACTCCGAGAATTATACTACTTCGACTTATTTTCAATACCTGGAATTTACTTCTGTGCATTTTAAACCCGCCAGTATTTGGAATTCATACTTTTTGCAATGATTAACATGTAATGTTTGATTTCATACATGCTCTTGTTTTTATATTTAAATTTTTATGCATATATTTAATTATACTCAGTATTTAAAGCTACAATTTTGATGTGTATTGACCCTCTGTAAAAGGTACAGTCACGCTTTTTTATTTCAATAGCCTAAACAGAAGGAATTATTCAATGAATAAGGTATGCATATCCCATGAATGATTTGAATTTACAGTTATTAGAATAACCGGAAAGGGGTTTTTTATTTTATGCGTGTCGCAACCTTCAGTTAACGTACACAACTTTGTTATAACATTATTTGCATTTTAATTATCCTGATTATTTATTACTGATACTTCAAGACTTTTTATTACTTACTAATTAAACTCTAGTCACATGCAGTTTAATTCCTCTTATTATTTGAGATCTTTTGATTCCTGGCGCCCATTTCCTTTCCTTTTTTGAAGATATTACAGGGTGCACAGCTGGTGATTTGAACCTACGACCCAAGGCCGCCGAAATTTGAGTTAGTTCGGCCATCGCGGTAAGTAAAGAGTTTTCAGAGCTGTCGTGGTGTATTAACTGTAGGGGGGTTGATCTGCGATTTTTATTACCATCGATCAATTTTATTAATTAATCGCAGGTCGGCTTCTTTATTGTTTCACCCGAAGCACCCTTTGACCGTGCTTCTCATTCAAGCATACCACAACAGAGTTGGACATCATGGATGTGAGTTAGTACTCAATGAACCTCGCCGGAAGTTCTGAATTTTGGATGCTCGAAGTGCAGTTAGACATTCATGGTGAAATTGTCAATTTTGTAAAAATTCAAGAAACATGCCGAAGATTCCTCAGATGGCTCCTCTTCCGGATTTCAGAGTCACACGTCAAGTGAGACCATTTATGAAAGTTTAAATTGATTATTTTGGGCCCTATGACGTGACCATTGGAAGACGTACCGATAAGAAATACGGAGTCCTCTTCACTTGCCTTAGTACAAGGGTAATATTTTTTTTTCTTCTGCGGGGTTAGGTGGAAGAACGGCCCTGCTATATTTGGTAGCTGTGCTGAATCTCGCCTCGCGCAAACAAAATAATATGTGTTGTTTTTATCATTATCAATAAAGGCGATTTATTATTATTATTATTATTATTAATACAGTTGAAGTTAGCTGGGTCGCTGACTACGCTTTGCGGTGAATGATTGCAAGACGAGGTCCTCCAGCTGACATTTATTCTGACAATGGTACTAACTTTAGAGAAGCTTCGAGAGAGTTAAGAGAGGCGCTTATATGGCTTTGAATCAAGACCTTCTTACTTCGACTTTGGCGTCCAAGGGTATAACTTGGCATTTTATCTTTCCAGGATTAGCACATATGGGAGGCAGTTGGGAGCGATTAGTGGGGTAGGTCAAGATTGCACTGTCTACGAATTTGAGGAGGAAGTTCTACACACTTTATTCTGTGAAGCAGAAGACACGGTGAGCAGTACACCGTTGACATTTGTTTCAATGGATCCGGACGACAAGGAAGCTCTGACACCTAATCACTTCCTGCTGGGCCTGCTGGAACGACACCACCAACAGGAGTATCTGAGCCTCCTGATTTGTATCTGCGGAACCAGTGGAAATTGGCTCAAGCCTTGGCAGATATGTTTTGGAACCGTTGGGCTAAGGAATATCTCCCATCTTTGATAAGGAGAAAAATATTTAACTATGCTTTTTACCTCTCTTGGAACAGTAGGAGTTAAGAAAAGCGAGTTATTATTCTTTTGCATGTTTTTAAGCAGTTAATTTGGTCGGTATCATTATTTATCCTATTTTTTTCTGCAAGATAACAACCAATGTTAATTTAAAATTATGTTAAAATTCTACGGGGAAATATCTGGCAATTTACTTTCAATATTGGAATTTTTGCTAATGAATTCTTTGGCTATTTTCCATATTAGAGGTGGTTTTAGGCCTACAGCTTGGCTCTGGTGGCAGTGCAAGATATTTAACCAAGTCAATAAAGCACAGCGTTAAGGTATTTTATGAAACTGCAATTTAAAACAATAATGGTAGTAGTAAATGCATTGGTAATGAGATGCGAGAAGTAGTAATTAAAAGGATAAAAGCACGCATAAGCAAAGCATATTTCAAAGGGTTGGAATTTGAAGTTGAATAAAGTAATATAATTAATAATAGGTTTGTGCATATTTAAAGCCAGACGACACAAAATTTAATTGACACAAAAGGTTTGCAATGTGCAGACTAAATGAGCGAAAGTATTAATAAAAGCAAAGATCAGTGAATGGCAAGCAATCTGAAAGGTAAATAAGATTGGAAAAGAGGAAAATAGAAAATTGCAAAATAACAATCCTGAAATTAAGCAACGGATTAGAAGCAAAGCGAGCAACGTGTGAAAATTTGAACTTAATCTCCAGTGCATTAATAAAAGAAAGTGAAAAGCAGAGCAGTGATTTTTAAAACATTTGTGTGCCTGACGAAAGGAACAATGATAATTAAAGCAAAAGACAATTTTTTTAGATTTAAGAAAATATTAATTTAAGATTTATGTAATCAAATTTTACTCCATTTGTGTATTTTGCTATGATAAGTAATTTCTAATTAACAAAAAACATCGCGGTAACATAGCAACGTGATGCACTGGCGACATTTTGTGTCGTTTGACGGATTGTAAATTTTATCTACCGGAACCGAGTGTATAAACAAAAAATAGCGTAGTTAAATAAAATATTAAGCAAGGGGCATTCAACCATTTTATTTGTGCAATTAATTAGTACTTATCATTTTAACCAGCCTAAACTTTCTGACAGGCAAAAATTGAGCACAGTATAAAAATTAAACTGAGAATTGTGTGTGTGGTGTATTTGCCTTAATTAAATTTATAATTTTGTACAAACAAACCAATAGGCAGCTCATTGCATATTTACAGGCACCGCAACGTGGAGCCTTTTACAGTCAAATCAATTATTTGCAAACAGGCACCACAACGTGGAGCTTTTACAACATTTCATTGCAATATATCTACCTGCATTTGCAATTTTTCCTCGCAATGATTTGATTTTAACTGTTTAATGAGTTTGGGTAAGTAAATATTTCTTATAATTTCGTTATTAGGTTGCTATATAGTTTGTTTACATGAAGCATCACGGAGATTAATTGAAGTAATGGTTTTTGCGTACTCCAAGGTCTTCGTTTGAAATTTTTGCAAATATCATTTAAGTAAACATTGAGATTATACTTTATACAAATTATGCACCATCAAAATGTAGAGAAGAAGAATCATGTTTGTTGATAAGGAAAGCAATGAGAAATATGAAGTTTATAACTGGCGCCCTATAACCATTTACTCAATTCTTCGTCGTATCACTGAATAACTTTCTGATAAAAAATTGAGAGAACAAGTTGTATTCAATTGTAATCAACGAGAGTTTGTGTCTAATATTCCTGGATGCCATATTAATTCTAAATTAATTAACGGATGTCTTCTAGACTAAAATTAATGGAGAGGACTGTGTTGTTGTTTTTCTGGCTATCTCAAAAGCTTTTGACATAATTGGTCACAAGCACATTGAAAACTCTTGTAACACATATGCAGGCTCACGAAAATTAATAAATGGAAAACAATACTCAAAACTAATATCAATAAAGTTTCTGTACCACAAGGTGGTCCTTTATCACCGATGTTATTTAACATAGCTATTAATTACATATATTGTAATAGCACCTAGCTTTTTAAAATATAATAATAATAGGGTTTTTAATAATATAATTATGGCAAGGGATACTACACTTTATAATTGTTAAGTTTTAATTGAAAAGTGCCTGTCAAACTCAGGGCAAATTAAAAGAATATAATATTTATTAACAAAAATAAAATGGTTTATTGCTCATTCCGTAATAATCTATTTGGAATAAATTAGGGCTTAGCTCCGGTGAACATGAAACAAATCTTAACTCAGGGTGTCGGTTCATAAAATTAATAAAACACTTTGTATGACAAATAATTCCTTATATGACAATTACTCTCAATTATTAGCGCAAATGCACAATTTCCATCTGACAATTATAACCTCTAAATTTGACTGCCGCAACAAAATTATCTGTGGTTGCAAGAAACAGCGTAAAATTGAATTTTAAACACCAAAATGGCAAGAAAGCATCAGGAAAATAACATTACTTCTGTAACGTAGTAACTGCTAACCTCGTTTTGTTTCTATCACATCAAAACCCACGCGCGATTGCTTTTTGTTCTGCATCCGGCAAAAACTGAAAATTGCGCATCAACTCGCACTTTTTAGAGACGCTATCGAATTTACTCGAAGCTGGACGGACCTGGGATTCTAGATTATGCCTTTCCATCTCGTACACAGTCTAATCTTGGTAAACCCCGCGAATTATGGGGCTGATGCAAGGGCTTCCTGTGAAATCATACCTTAATCGGAGACCTTTCGGACGCTGCAGACACTTTCCAATGACGCCACGGGAATTGCGCACTTGGGAAAGGTTTGTTGGTTGAAAATTCTACACCCACGGACTCCTGAAGGTCCTCTCTACACGTAGCAGACACTATTTTTTCCGGGCGGTGCTGCTTACTTATGTAAATGGGCCCCCGAAGTTACTCGCACTTGGACGCATCTTGCTGCTGGCTAAAGTGCTACACTTGAAACTCTTAACACATGGCAAACTATACCCAAAGATGGGATGCACACTGGTATTACAAAATACTGTTTATTTATAAATTTATGCGATAAAATGTGGAGCTCAATTTGACTCCAGCACAAATTTTACAAGCTTGTTAGGTAATCTTCAACAAAAGACTGTCTCGTAACTTAGCAACTAGATTTTCAATTTTTATAAAAGAAATTAGGATTGATAACATGTTTGACCTTATGGACTACAGTTTGATGTCATGTGCCTAACTACTAAAAATGTCTTTTTCTTGGAATAAATGTCACTACACTTTGCTCTGCTTTTAAATCACTTTGGTTTATAATGCACTGATACCCTTGAGTTCCTTTAGCGTGTCACTAATTGTCTTTCGATGGGTTGCCTTACATTTTTCCATTGCTCTATTGCAATTATTGCTTTGCTAACACTGTTTCGTTTACCTTTCAGATAATTTGCCGTTTGCTGGCTTATACACCTTTAATACATACCGAGCATATACTTTCTGTACTTAACAAATCATTCTCTATCATTTTATTCATATTATGTTTGACGTAACTATGCGCAGATGCGTCAGTTGCAAATAAAATTGCATTGTCCCTTACGAACACTTATCAAATTTGAAACTCTGAACGTAAATCTTCTGAAACCTGCTTTATTTTATGCTAACTTTTATTTATCCTTTAAATTATTAGTTATTGCCCTAATCGATAGCATTTATTAATGTAAAATACTGATTATCTTACAATATATAAAATATTTGATTCTGTGCTCATTTCGACCTTATTCGTTTAGTTAATTAGGCAATTAGAATTGCTGTGGGCAGTAAACTATTACAATATAATGAAGTATGTGGCAAACCATTTTCAAATTTACATGGTTATGCTGGTTACTGCTAACAGTATTTCCTCAACAAAAAGACCTATTAGTCTAACTAAACGTGTCTTTGAAAAAATTGGCACTACGACAAATTCACGAAAAAGTTCTGCCATCAACATTGTCAAAGGCGAACTAGTGTCGTACGAGTTAGAAATATCCAGTGTCAAGATAAACTGCATCAAGAAGACAGACAGAATAAAATATTTGGGTTGTACTTTTACAGATTAAATTACATTTGACATAATATATGTTACCAACTTTTCAATATAATTTGGAAAAGTTAGTTACATCACCGCTTCTCAGGCCTGATCAAACATGGAACATCATTAATCAATACACTTTTTCTACGTTAATATACCCTCTTCAACCAGCACCATTAAATAAAATACCTGACTATATTCTGAACGGTGTTTATGCAATCATACGCAGAAATGTGAAAACAATCATTGGCCTTCCTGTGTCTACTTGTACATCAATGCTGTATTCACTAAGAAAATTTAGAGGATTGGTAATATTAAACTGCAGTTGGGAAGTTTTTCTACAGCACTCTTCAATTGCTAAAAAACTGTCACATATTGATGATTTACTTTTGTAAGAAGTTTTTAATATTGTACAAGAGAAATGCAATTTTGTCAAGAAAAGCTGACAGTAAATGGGAAAAGTTCACGAGAAATGCGAGCGCTTCTTCGTGAAGCTGCATTTCAAGAAAGGTGTTCCAAAACATAATATCAAGGGGTCGGTGTCAAACATTTTTCAACCTATTCAACAGCTAATAACTTTGTCATTAACAAGAATGTAATCTTCAGAATGGACTTGCATTGAAGTTATCAACAAATTGTGCAAATCTAGCTGGTGTACCTGGCAATACATTGTATAACATGAAGAACCTTTTAAACTCCTGCTCATGTAATCGGTGGTTGATTGTTTAATTCCCTAATGATTATTGCCACCATAAAATGAAACATAAAATCTCCAGCCTTTTCAGTAAGCGTGATTTTGATTGTTAAGAAGAAGTTAGCAACGGGAGTAATAGGTATAATGATATTGTAATATTTGACAAGAAATCACAGATAGTAATAATAGTGGACCCTACGATACTGTTTGAAACAAACAATGAAGACCCTGGCGAAAGAGTACAACGTGAAAAGCAATTTATTTATGACAGCTGCAGCAAATCACTTAATAGATGATACAGTTCAAAATACGGAAATAGATATTTATGCATTAAGGGAGATAAGTATTTTTTCCCCTGAGGTTGACATGTGTTACAGGCCGAGGGCTCTAGCCCGAGGTCTGTAAGTCAACCGAAGGTAAAAAACATGAATATCTCCCGTGGTGCACACAATATTTTATTTGCTAGCATATTTGTAAGAATAGTATGAAATTTCAAAATGTTATAATGACATTTAGAATTAGAATATGTAAGTAACATCAAGGATTGCCTCATTGTATGGTTGCTAAGACGTTATTTGTAGTTGCATGGTTACCATGCGTTTGAGGGAGAAACTATTTGAAAAATCGCTTGGGAGTTATGAGTAGCTTTTCATATTTTGTTTCTATGACGAAAATGTACAATATCATGTTGCTAGTAAATAATATTATATTATACCATGAGGGACTAAAGTGCACCATTTAATCCCGCGAGTGGAGTTTGTTGCCTCGAGGGCAAAGCCCGAGGGCAACAACCACTCAAGGGATTTAGGCACTTTAGTCCTGAGGTATATACGCTATTTTTTGCACTTTTTGGAACATTATCATCAAACCTTTCCAAAATTTGGAATCTGTCAATTTGGAAACTGACAATTACAGTTTATTAAAAACTGAATTGCAGCAGGTCCTGGATAGCCTGAATCAGTTGGCAGTACTGAAGTGTATTGTCAGTATATGTCAAATTCGAGATTTGCAGGTTAAGTTTTCCGTCAGTGTGTGTCAAACGACAAACAAAACCTAACCTACTAACCTCGTGTGCACATACATTTACCATAGTTACGGTATCATTTTTACTTTACTCCCTAGGGATTAAATGAGCTGCTTTAGTCCCTGTTTACGGGGACTAAAGTATCAACTTTAGTCCCGGAAGTGCAAAAAAAAATTTTAAATCAGCAAAGTGTTTTGTCTGATTAGATTGATAAGTACGCTGTGTTAGAAAGCAACTTGAAAGCAGCTTCACTTTGTTATAAATATAGTTGTTTCTCTCTTCTTTACTTTTGTTGATTTTTTAAATTTCTGATTGTATGAATTTAAATAAACTTTTACAACATTCATCATCATTACTAATCACATGTTCCCATTTAAACTCACCTAATTTCTTAATTTCCTTATAGTCAATAATTGATATCTTCTATATTGCGTTTCTGGTTATAGTAATGATAGAAGTAGTTCGAATCTAACAGTTTGGACAAAATAACTTCGTCTCGGAAAGCTATTATACTTTGAATCTTGATACCGATTGGATTCGCGATAAAATCAGAAATTATATTATTTTAACGTGTAATATTGATTCGTAGAGAGGCAAACTTCTAGCAGCTTTGTATAAAGTTACTTAATTAACTTCTTATCTATTGATTGTTTCCCAGACATTTTAAAAGCCGAACGTCTAACAAGAATATTAAAATTTGCTGGCCCTTCATTAAAAAGGGAAAAGTAAGTAACTTTTCTACGGAAATATTTCGTAAATTAAAACCATCACTTTGAAGAAATGTTATTTGTATCTCAGTAAAATGAAAGTTTTCTCAATAAAATGCTATTAGTGTGGTAAAATCTATTAACCAATAATTCCATGCATCGATCTATTATTGTCACAATTGTTAGCTTCACGATGTAATTTGTCTTTGACGTCAAAACGCTTACCTCGTATTAGAACACACGCCTTTTCCTATAATTCAAATATAAGTTATTTTTAAAACTACATTTCTCCAGAAAATTAAAATCGTTGTTTTTTCGTTCTGTAACTGTTATATTTTGTTTGCGTAATAATCTTTAAAAATGCACTGTATAGGTATTGCCTTCATAGCCGTTTCGTATCGAATGCGTCAGTTTTGAAACAGTAAAACCAATGTGTACACGAATTTATTTCATTAACTACATAACAATAAAATTATTGTGTTGTAACTAAAACGGTTGTTTTAGAAAGATTCGTAAGAATGCATAGTAATCCCAAAAATCGAGATTATATGCACGTAAATATATCCTAAAATACGTAAGTAGGAAGCATTTCGTGGTTACTAAGTACTAGCCAATTATTTTAGCTGCTATTTTTACCATTTATACGAGTAGCGTAGTACAAAAATTAATATAGGAAATGGATTTCAAGAAAATTCCTTTTAAAGCAAATGTCTATAAATTTAGTGTGCATATTCCATGCAACATGTCTATTAATCACCGTTGTTCTGAAACTGCAGTTTTGAAATATGATGGCAACTGCACGGCACAAATAGGATATACATGAATATATACTAAATGTAGCACGAGCTTTCTGAACTTTCTTTAGTCGCCCTTACACTATTTTTTATGTGACATTCTATACCAAAGATTATTGCAAATAAAATATAAGTATGTATCAAACAATAACTAACTTAAATGAATAAAATATATACCTATGCCAGGTTTCCTACATACCTCGGATAAAATTAAATTAGATTTATGCGTACAAAGGGGGCACTACAAAATAACACAATTAATTAGACCGTTACAAATTGTAACATTCTAAATTTGTCAGTTTAAACTAGTCTGTACACTCCTGGTTTTAAGAGCATTACTATTATTTATAGTTGTGGCGACTTATTATGCATGTGAACACATAAACATTGAAATATTACTAATTAGATTCGAACGTTACACGCATTTAAACAGAAAGAAAATATATTTATTATTGCAATAATTATTATTTATTCATTTAATATTTTTAATACGTTTGTGTTACAATGGCAAACCAATTGAATAGCGTATAGTCATCTGCAATAATCAAGCTACTAATAAAAAAGAACATAGAGTGGCACATAGATAGAGATACAGAACTTGCAAAAACCGTAGCAGAATCCGATGAAATACTTGACGGATACGAATAATACACACGAAAAAGTAGAAACTCTCTGAAATACAAGATAATCAATACAAGTAATAACATTGAACAATTATGGTTTACGATTAAAAACCAATCTGAAATATACGGTTTTGGTGTAATCTATAGACCACCGTCTACAAATTATAAATCATTTGTAGATGAACTTGAAACATAGTTTAGATTGTGTACAAATGTCTGGAAAAATATTTTGTATGGGAGACAAAAATATTCATTTACTAGCAAAATCAAATCCACTCACTAAGTATTTTACTCAACTTTTGGAATGTCTTAATTTAAGTCAACTAAAATTACTCTAGATTCGGAATCTATCATTGATGTCATTTTATCTTCTGATCCCCCTCTGGTTAAATATTCGAGGGTGGAGGTTAATACCGAATCTGTTCATGCACTCATAGATTGTACTATCGCTGCAGAGGTACCTAAGAAAATCCTGTTGTCAGAACCTATCGAGATTTAAAAAACTTTAATTTAAATGATTTCGTAAATGACTGAGTTATTACCTTTACAACAAATGTATTACGTAATAGTACATTGTGCTTCTAGGACGAAAGGCGTAACATTCCCGGGCAACTGTGAATATTGTTGGGCGAGGCGAATGACGAGCCCAACCACACAGGAGTCTTCATAAACTATACTTAACTGTAAGGGGCATTTTACCTATCTTTCAAAAAATTTTTTTGCTCTAACTTCGTTATCTGTAACATAATTTAAAATTTTAGGTTATAATAATAATAATAATAATAATAATAATGTCTTTTATTGGCACAAAAAAAGAAAATCAAATTATCAAATAATGAAAAAATACACAGAAAAAAAATTTAGATTTACACTGTCATAAATAAAATTATTAGTGTGACAATATTTTTCCGTATTAAAACATATAAAAATTTAAATATAATCTAAAAAAACTAATAACTATGCCAATAAAGCGAAGTTCAGAAGATTTACTTCCGAAGATGTAAATCTCTGCTCTTCCACTTAACCTCTTAAACCTAAGTGTATTACATATTATACCTAAGTTACCAGTGCAGACTGTACAAAAACTAAGCAGCTACAGCTAAAACGAATTATATTATTTGTGTAATTAGCCTTAATTGTTTTGAAGGTCTAACAATATCTGATGGAGATGTTTTTTAAATTCATTTATTGTTAAAGATTTAAAAAATGTGGTAGAGGATTATATATATTACCTACATTATAAGAGAAACATCTTTCAAATAGAGCAGTTCGATGAATTGGAGTATTTATGAAATCTTTATAACGTATATTTAAATTGTGTAGATGAGATCTGAAACTAATTTTATTAAATAAATAAGAAGGTGACTTGTTAATAATTATTTTATGGTATAGACATGCCGAATGAAGTTTTCTTCGATTAGTCATGTTCTACCACTTAATTTCTTGGAATTTGTGAGATATGTGTTCATATTTTCGTATACCAAATATTAATCTCAAACAAGAATTCTGCATAATTTGAATTCTCCTGATATCTGTACTATCCAAGCAAGGCCGTACACACAATCACAATAATTAAACTGCAACAAAACCATAGATTCGCATAATATAGTTTTTACCATTGGGCTTAAAGAACATCTGTTTTGAAAAATAATTTTTAAATCGCATGTTTTGGTCAAAGGTAAGTCCAAGGTTTTTTACATTATCTTTGATTGGTAGTATTGCTTCTTGAATTTTTATTATAATACTATCTCGAATAGCCTCTCTTGCTTTTAGTCGTCCGAATAGCATAACATAACATTTATTTGGATTAATCATTAAGCCATGCTTCTCGGAGAAGTTAACTAGATTGTTTAGGTCTGAATTAATTTCTGTATTAACTTTGTCAACATTTTCTGGTCTAAAATTATATTGCAATTGCGTGTCGTCAGCATACATATGAAATGCACAGTGGTCAAGAGAAGTTTTTAAATTAAAAGTATACTAGCAGTCCAGTGAGACAAATGTCTCATTTAATAAAACAAAAAGACCGTTTTGCAAATAGAACGCGTATTCACCACACGTACGTATATGACGTCATTGTTGGTAGCAAACTACCAGTCGCATTCGCCTTGATAAAATTTGCCTAGAATATAACCTAAAAAGTTAGGATTAGGATATAATTAAGATAATAATTAGTGTTAGAGACTGAAATTCGGTTCCTGACCTGACATGACCATTCCAAACTGTCAGGTCATTTTGTATTTTAATTAGCCACCTAGGCTTTAGGGCAGCGTGCCCGTATGTTAAACCCTTTTAGTTACTTATTTGGCTTCATCGCCTAATTCCATAATAATGATTTTGCACATATTTGGCCTCAAGCGCAGTATTTCTCGTCATCCGGGGCACCCCTTTGTTGGTACTTTAACAGTCGGGTGTTAACGCTCGCAGGATTTCCGAACCTTCTAGAATTTACGCTGTTGGTGTGACTGCGAGGCCTCGCGCTCTCTTTGTTACCGGAACTTATTTGTTTTATTGGGCGCATCGCCATTGGCTGTCGAGGGTCACGTGGTAACGCCGTTTTGGCTCACGCCACTTCAAGCGTCGTAACGCTCCTTGCGGGGCATTCAGCCGAGAGCCGTCGATCTAGTAAGAGGTCGGATAGTGTGTGTGTTCGTGCGGCGCTCCCGCCCTTGGCGGGGGCGTCAGCCTTTTCCCGTCTCGTGCTGCTTCAGCAAGTATGTGATAAACTGTTTCGCCTTAAGTGGCAGTTCTACTCAGGCGATTGAACAAGGGAGGTGTGTGTGTGTCCTTAACGGCGATCTTATTACGCCAAGGCGTAGGTGTGATGGAATTCCATGCCCGGTTCTACGTCGTCACGTAAGCGAGTGTTCCCTTTGGCTCGTTGTGCGAGGATTACGTTGAGGTAGGACATCACTTGGGCTAGTTTGGCCGTCGTAGCGGCGTTTGTTGAAGCGCCAGCCTTTGTCGCCATTTTGGGCGCATCCAGACCATTCACACGTCGGCCGTTTTAGCGGCGAATGAATTGCCACAGGCAACCTGTTTCCCGCAAGCTGGACCGCACGCTGATCTCTTGGATCGTCACCAATAAAATTAAGGTATTTGTAACCATTGAATTATACTAACTTCTTGTGCGCGAGCTGTGCGCTTAATCATGTGAATAACTGTGAAATCTTGTGCACCGTTAAAAACGTACCCTTCGCATCTTAAATCGTTGTGGCGAAGTGGCGTCGCTCGCTCATTTTTGATCTAATCACTTCCCTCACTTGGACTTTGCTGTGTTTGCCCAAATTATCATGTGAGCATTTTTTTTTATGAACAAACGTTCCCGTTGTGGGACTCATATGTCAAACTGCTTTTGATGTTGTACAGTTATGGGTGTTGTTTAGTAACCGTAGTGCGCCCATCAGCTGATGCTTATTTATAAGAGTTAACGCAATGTTTGCGGCACGCTTTGCTGCCCCAATGTAAGACTGGACCAATAGACGCTTATCTAAGTAAGAGACGCTTTATTCTTGGTCGCTTTGTGCATGTTCTGTTTCAGTGTGCGGCCATCATTGAGGAGATGAATGTACGGTGGAGCCAGTGAGATCAGAGCATGCAGGTAGGCTTGGTGGTGACATTGCCGTGGCTGAAAAAGCCCCCTTCATGATCTAAGTATTTTTGCCATCACGAAATCGTTGTGTGAGTTTATAATTCACGAGTACCCCTATCGACGGAGTGTCTTGAATACTTCGCCCCGTCTAACCGCCCAGGCCCGGTTATCCGGGTTAAGACAGGCTTGGTGGCGCCCTCATAATTTTGACGTACCCTATATATATGCCTCAACACGCTTGCCCAGAACGTATCGTGTGACTCACGCCCGACTCCCTGAGCGTTCCAGCCGTGGCCTTTAGCCTGTTTTTAGCAGATCTCAGGGCAAGTGTGCCAGTTTTCCAGGACTGATTCCGTGGTGCGATGCTCACCTTGGGTGGGTGTCGTAAAGTTGTTTTAATACCGTAACAAAACTTATAACTTTAATAACTTTTTTCTCTATCTCTTACGGTTTGGCTGCTGAAACAGCGTCCCAGACAGACAAAACAGCGTCCCGGACAGACCAACGTCCCGGACAGACACGTCTATTAGATAAAGGATATTATATATAGAAGAGGACCAAGTATTGATCCCTGGGGGACTCCAAGTGTGACTGGTAATAAATTTGATTTGTAATTATTTAGAATAACCGCCTGAGTTCTATTTGTAAGATAACTCTCAATAAACTGTATTGCTGAAATACTAAACCCAATGTGATGCAATATTGAAATCAAGATATCATGCTTGATTGTATCGAATGCTTTGGAATAATCGAGCATTAAAATAATTGATAATTCATTGTTGTCAATAGCAGTACATATATCATCAGTTATACTAAGTAGTGAAGTTACACAACTATATCCGGGCTTAAAACATGACTGTGTTTCCGGCAGAATGGAGTGTTGTTCCACATACTGACGTATTTGTGCTGCCATTACTTTTTCAAGCACTTTAGACAAACAAGGTAATATACTAATAGGTCTTAAGTCTTTATAATCACGAGGTTGTCTAATTTTTGGCAATGGAACAACTTGAGCTGTTTTCCATGCTTCCGGAAATAAAGATTGGTCGATACTGCAATTTACTATGTTAGTTATATAGGGAATTAAATACGGGCAGCATAGCTTTAACATGTTTATACTTATATTGTCAGATCCAACTGCATTTGTCCTTATAGAAGCAATAATTTTTATAACATCTTCATTGGAAATAGGAGTAAAAGTAAATTTAGACATGAAATCTTTAAATAAGTTGTTATTGTAAAAGCGCAAAATATCACAATAATTATTAGAGGTTTTTGGTTTAGCAGTATTCAGAAATGCATTGTTTATTTCATTTACATCGCTGAGATCAGGAGGAATAGCAAAATTGTCAGCTTTGAAATAAATATGTGCTGTTTTAAGTTCTTTCCACAACTACTGAGGGCCGTTTACATATATTTGATAATTTATGCACGCTTTTTTTCCTGTTTGACAGCAAAATTGGTGTAGTTGCGAAGAAATTTGTAATATTCCCAATGTGCAGGCTTTTTTGTTTTTTTGAATTTTTGTAGAGCTTTATTGCGAAGTGATATCATCAATTTAATGTTATCAGTCATCCACGGAGCTTTTGGTTTTGATATTTTTATTGTTTTAACTGTTGTGTGTTGATTAAATAAATTTACAATATTGCTATTTAAAAAATTAACTTTATCATTTACATTATGTAAATCGTATATTGTACTTAGTGGTAAAGATTGAAGTTCAGCGTTAAAAATTGCGAAATTAAATTGGCTAAAATCTCTATAGGTATACAAAATTGATTTTTTATAAAGTTTTTCATCTATGGGATATTTAGCGTAAGTCAAACAATGATCTGATAAACCATGCACATTTATTACACCAAAATCGCTAACATTTGTTTCCATATTCACCAGAATTAGAACAATCATTGTTGAAGTAGATTTAGTAATACGCGTAGGTTTATCAATTATTTGCTTGTATTCCAAAGCATCCAACATAGAAAATAATTTTATTGTAGCAGGGTTACAAATATTTAACGCATCTATATTAAAGTCTCCTACACATATAATTTCATTTGAAATGGGTTTAGTCAGAGAAATTGAGTCCTCCAGTGAATCAAGAAATTCTGCATAAGAATACTCGTGTCTTCTATAAACTGTACCAAATATCAAAATTGTATGTGTATTTTTAAACATTATATTGATCCAAAGTTGTTCGATGGCTGCAGAATTTTTTGAGATTGAAACAATTGAATAATTAATATTATTTTTAATATAAACACATACCCCTCCGCCCCAGGTTGTGGTAGCCCTATCTCCTCGAACAACCAGAAAGCCCGGAATGTGTATGAGATCATCAGAATCACTGGGTGACAACCATGTCTCAGTCACTCCCACAACATCATAATTGGACGATAGAAGCAGCTCCCTAATCTCTGTAAAATTGTTTTTGAGAGAACGTGCATTTAAATGAGCAACATTAATATAATTAGTCATTTGCTAAACAAAAAAAAAGAATAAAATATCACATATTGAAAGTAAAATAAAAAAACACACATTGGAGCAATGCAAGTACTCTTTCTGCACTGGCAATACACCACAAATAGAATAACAAATTACTATTCTCTCTACTTAAATCTACATTTAACTCAGTAATGTTATCAAAAACTAAAATATGTATAACAAACAATCCGAAATTATTGAAATTAACAAGAACTACGAGTACATACAGCAAATCATATAACCAGTGACCACAAAACAATAAAAATGTATAACAATGAATTAAAATTAAAATCTGCAAAAAGAACATGTACCTGTGTTTACATTTTATTCTTTTATAAAGAACAAAATCACCCAGAGAAATTAAAACATCATTATTAAAAATATTATGTAAAGTGGTGGGCAAAGATCTAATATTACATTGACGTTTAATCGCAAACAATTCCAATTTAAAGGAAATATATTTAACCTTCCGGTAAAGAAATAAATTTCGATACCAAACATTTAAATAAAATTTGTTTTCCTTAATGTACATCATTAAAGTCAGCAATAGAATTGATTACATATACACGACTGGAATCACTTTTTCTCATCATGAATTTCCCATTCCTAATCCACAGATATTTTATACTGCTAGATCTTTTAAACTCGCGGCACTTTGCAAATAATTTTCTATTATCAGGAGATAACGACTGATTTATATACACTGGCTTTGACGTACCAGAAGTAGGGTCCAAATTTCTTGTAGAAAAGTTGCGCTTAATTTTTCTCGCCTGAAAGAATTCCTCCTTATGAATTCGACTGACGAATTTTACGACGATGGTTCTAGGCTCCTGGGGTCGCTGAACGTCTAACTTCAATTTGTGACAGGCGTCGATCATTTCTTTTTTCACTTCATAGTTTAAAGCTCTTCCGATTGCACTAATTGTGGAAAATATGTTTTCATCCTTCGGTTCAGGTACTCCAAATATTTCCAAAGTGTTCAATCGACTATATTGTTCCAATTTATTTATCCTGCTTTTCAGTTCGTGGCTTTCTCGCTTCAGGTCTAAAAAAAAATTATCTGAAAGAGAATTGAAATACAGAAAAATAATGTACTCTTAGTTCTTAAGCGTAAGAGCAACCGTTTACCTTAAAATGCCTATCAAAGGTTTTTGATTCTCATTAAGACGTGCAATTATCAAGTAGATCACAAAATGGGTAATGAACGGGAAGAAATAGTAAATTAAGTACCGAGGTGAAAAACGATTCATTACAACCGAGGTCTAAGATGGCTTACCAAGGCTGTAATGAAAACTTCTACTGAGGTATGTATACTATTCTATTCACAACCACTTTGCTCTATGCAAGAATTGGAAAAATGGATTTGACAATTCTTCAAAACTGACGTTAAGCAAATAATAATATAGGCAGCGAAAATATGGTTTTGAATGATAGTTATTTGCGTCCCACGTAGTGGTAAGTAAACTTTTCTGTCTGAGGTTGCTGTTTATGGACCGAAGCGGAGCTGAGGTCCATGATACGACGCAAGATAGAAAAGAAAGTTACCTTCGCGTCGCGCATTGCATTTTTCTCACTATCAAGAAGCTATATTCTTATTTAATTAATCATATATTTGATATCTATTGCAATCCCATGGCCTGCTGAGTTGCCCCGTTGATGCTTGTCTTACAGTTCAACAGGGCGTGGACCATCCAGTTAGTTGTTTTTCTATGGAGCCGTTTTCACTTTAAGTAAAAGTAGCATGCCTAGACCTTGTCCATAACAAACAAAAGTAGTAGGCGTGTGTCAGCGATGGCGTTGCTAGTTTATTTTTCTATGTGCATGGGCTTATTTGTAAAATGAGCGATTCAGAAGAATTTGATAATTATGCCGAAATTGGAAATAGTGTCCATATAACTCGAGCATCCCTGCTGCCGGCGAAATCAAGAAAACGGAATGAGCGATCTCTAATAAAGAGTGGCGTGCTTTCAAGAGAATAAATAATATTATAAAACAGCTCTCTTTCTCCTCATTTAAAATTGCAAATTGTTCAAATTGTACTATCAGTATTAATATTAACAAGTAGATACGATTTCTTCAAATATGCCTTTATTAATATTCCTAAATAATATGTGTATGTCTATAGACGTCCATATGGAAAAAATGGCCTTCTGCGGAAAGTATTTTTTTTTATTCTTACGGTTTCTTAGTATTAATTTGATGTGTGCTAAGGTCTCTGAATATTATGGTTTCCATTATTGTCGACTTTTTAATAAAGTAGTATAACTTTACCCGTTTGGTAGCGAAAAAAAAAATTACATCACGCGATTCTACGTCGAAGAACAAGCACAAAACTCTAGTACCAATAGTAGTATCTAATAGAGTTACTAATGGTTGTAGTTTATCATCTGTTTTAACCGTGGTTGAACAATTGATTTAAATAGTATCAGTGACTCATAATTCAACGAGTAAAATATCTATTCAAATGTAAATTTTATTATTTCGGTAATTATTTTACTCGCAATTGTTTCTTTGCAAGCCGTTACAACAACGTATTTAAAGTACACGAAATAGGCAAAAAAATATTGATAACTGATGAATTGTCTTTAATGGCAATTTTTAATATTTTCTTAAAATTCTCATTGGCTCGTTGCATAGGTATTCCGTTTATTGAGTTACTATGTCGTAAGTTGAGTTTTTCTTTGTATGCTTTCTTCAGTTTTGTGTTATCAGTTTTTGAGTTTGGCGACCAAGGCGCTTGTTTACGAAAATGAAATTGATACCGAAGATAAACTCAAAATATAATACCAAACATTATTAGCCGATACGTGAAATGTTTGAAAGTTAGAGGTGTTCATTTTGAACAGCTTTTATAATAAGAAATCAATTGTAGTTAATTTCGGTAGAAAATTTTCCGTCTAAAATGTATCAGTCAGTACAGTGGCATCTGAACAAAACCTGAACTTGTGAATGCATACGTGATTGAATTTTAAGATAAGAGGATACGACCAAGGATTGCACGAATCGCTTAGTTGCATACCACTGCCAAATGTAAGCACTGTTAATCGCTAATATTTCAAAAACTATTCGTTTAAAACCAAATTGAAATTAGAATTTTTGGCTTGGTTTTTCGTGTACGTACCATCGCCTGGTGTGGATATTTTTCACAATTTTTAGTGCACCCTGCATTTGTTGGTCTATAAGTATTTTTACTCTGTGAAATGCTTTTTAAAACTGATAAGTTATTTAATACAAAATCAACAGCAGTATCATAGTAGATACCTTCAACAAATGCACTTGGAAACCACAGGTATGACATCTTAGAAACTGCTCTTAAACTCCATAAAAAACGGCGTGAATTGGTCAGAGGTCTTAGTATATCGTTAATCTATACAGGCAGTGTATCTCTATATTCGAAAAGCAAAAATAGACCAAATTAAAGGTACACTAACGACATATAGAGTACCTGTAACGACATAGCACTAGATGCGTCCTCTATGAGTGCAAGCGGGAAGCCCGTAGCCGGTTATGATGTAGCGATCGACCTGTTATCAAAGTTATCTTACAGCTGCCTTCTCTATGTTCACTCTAAGAAAATTATTGCAGATGATAATCAGTTTTGTGGCGGTATTTTCAATTTTTCATTTAATCAATAATAGCTACAAGGTAGGTGGTTATTGGATCATTATTAGTTTCTTTTTTTTCTAACTTATAAATTGTCGCTTTATCAGTGTGCTACTGTATATTTACTAACGTTCTCGGGGGAAAAATCAATTCTAATATTATGAAAATGCAGTTGTAATAACACAGCTTTTTGCAAATGCAAAGTTTAGTCATTTGTACAACTAGTTTTGAAAGTCATACTTTTTTTCATGAATTTGCAGCTATTGAATGAAAAAAGGGACTTTCAAAACGTGTTGTACACGTAATTTTTTTTGCATAGTGATCTCTTGTAACTCGAAATTTAATCGAAAAAGGCTTCAGAATTTACAACTGGCAAATTAACATTTCAATAAAAGCGTACTTTTTTCACGATTTTGCGTTAAAAGAAGTGGTACTTTCAAGGGTAACACCACAAAAGCTGAACATTTTTTTGTTCACATGCAAATTATTGCGTTTAAATTTCTCGAAACCAAAACTGCGTTAAAAATTCCGCGAGACCGCAGGTCGAGTGGAATTTTAGCAGTTTTTGTTGAGAGAAATTTGCAATAATTTGCATGTTGACGAAAAAAATTCTCTTAAAAATTTTTGCCTTGAGTGGTATTTGGAAAGATTATTCAACAATATGGGTAAATGACTTTTACCGTGTTTTCGTCAGCACACATTTTTAACGTTTTCCACTATTAATTCAATACTGGAGCTTCCAACACGATTATTATGAGTTTTTAGAGCGATGCTGATTTGCAAACTTTGACTTTGAAGTTTTGGTGAAATGTCAGTCAAAGGCTACTTACTAAATTCAAATCATTGAAACCAATCGGGCTCGCGTGAAAACACTGTGACATTAGGTGTTTTCAATGACAGTCAATTTTGATTGGCCGTTTCTGACAAATTGCACAATTTTCATTATAGTGTTGAATAATCAATAGGATTTTTCGTTAACAAAGACGACACTCGTGATCACTATGCAAAAAAGGTAGGAAGTAAAACAAAATCATCACGTTACTATTTTATTTTGACTATTTATAAATTAGACGCATTAGCAATCAAGGAAGATTATTTACTATAAAAGATAAAAATTTAATAAAATATTTTCAACGCAAGTTTGGAACGCAATGATTTAATATTGTACACTGGTACAGGGTGGGCAAATGTCGATGTTTTCATAGGGAATCGCGATAGTTATAGCAGATATGGAAAAATGGACCCCCTCATCCTTGAGCTCTTTTTTCGAGAAAAGCTTAATGGTGCAAACCAAAATTGGCAAAATACGGCTATTAGACGTTTTATTTGTAGAAGAGGAGATCCAACCAAAATATATTCTGATTATGGTACAAATGTACGAGGTGCAAAGAAGGAACTACGTATAGCATTGCAGGAATGTTCAAGAAATTCAAAATGTTTGTTCTATTCGTAAGATACAATGGTATTTTAATCCGACAGCGGCAGTACATATGGGAGGAGTATGGGAAAAAATGGTACGATCGGCCAAAGCAACTTTAAAAATAATTTTGAACGAACAATGCCCCAAAGGAGAAGTGCTCATGACCCTTTGTGCAGAGCAGAATACTCCGTCAACAGCCATCCTTTAACTTATGTATCCAGCGGTAATCGAGATATACCGGGTGGCCATAAATATCTGAGATCCCGGTAGCCATGGAATTAGCTACTTATAAATGTTGGTTAGCATTATACATATTTCAATTATAATAAGTATTGGTATGAAATGTAATAAAATGCAAATAAGAGGAGGGGAATAGGCCCCAGATTCTGCAGTTTAGCCTACGACTCGATTATAAAAACCTCCCGTTCTAACTTCAATACTTATTGCAATCTGTAATAATTTTTGACAGATAGGAATTTTAGTTCTAATGACATTAATGACATTTCGTGTATAGTTGGATTCATCACTTTAATAAAGCGGTGTTGATTCCAAAGGTAATGTGATATCAGATATTTATGGCCACCCGGTAGAAAGTTTGACTCCTAATCATTTTTGATTGGAAGATCATGTGGAGTTCCTAGCCCTGGATTTTTTCTCTGACAGTGAGTTCATTTATACGAAACAATTGCAAATTTCACAGCTCCTGGCAGGCCATTTTTGGAAGAGATGGCTGCACTCATATGCGCCAACCTTAATCAGAAGAGGAAGATGGCAAAATAGAAAAAGGGGTATTTCAGAAGGGGATATAGTAATTATAGCAGATGAAACAAGCCCTAGAAAATTTTGGACTAAAGGCAGCGTAATACGAATTCATCCAGGAAAGGATGAATTTGTCCGAGTTGTAGATTTTAAAGCAGTATTTCGAGTTTATAGAAGACCTATCTCAAAATTAATATTGTTGAAAAGTGCCGAATCAAGGGCATTTCAAGGGAATTCTTTTAGTATTTTGAGGGCTGGGAGAATGTTTTGGTTCTATTGTTAATATGGTTATTAGTTTATATTGCTAGAAAAAACATATTGTCGCTTTTTATTTAGAAAAGAAGAGTTTTGTCAACAAAAAAATAAACGTTTTCTGACACAAAAGTGTTAACTGATTTTGCCGGGCAGTCTTAGCCTTAACAGTTTTCTCAAAACCTCCTTGGGGCCTACACTCTACCGGGTGATAAAGGGCGTTTTATTTTAAAAAATTACCCAGGATAGAGATATTGATTTCAAAATAAGGACCTTAAGTTTTTCAAATTGTAATAATGCAGAGGTTTAAGAATAACTTTTTAGGTCAAACCTTTTTAACTTTCTGTATTTCAAAAAAAATATGTGCATTTACGATTTTCCATTCCATTTCCCATAAAAAAGGCAGTCTTAATTTAGCTTTCTAAGAGGTCTCTTTTTGGAGATTTTTTGTTTTTGTACCACTATAGTAAGGAAATAACATCACATTACAAGGGCTCTTGATTTTCGGGATATCAAATAAGGATTCCGTCTATGTCGAAGCAACTGTTTTAAGTATTATTTGGCGACGAAAACTTCTATCTGCGTTATGGAGTTACTCTCTACAATGCCACGTTACCTTTTTTTAAATTTTGAACGGCCATAACTTTATTTTTTCAAGTGCCCCCCCGTATTTTATTGCTTAGTAGTCTTCAGCGTCTCATTTTACTTCTTTTACACCCAACATGTCCTACATCAAAAATGTATTGTTTAAAACTTTAGAGGACAATTCGAACTTTCTGCTAAATGTATAGTATTCCAACCAAAAATTGGAAAGCTATTTCAAATCCAGTACACCATGAAAAGTGTAAGTCATGTCTAAGGTGGTTTCATACAATCAGTAAATAATATTCTAATGTCAATCAGCTTTGAAGTAATGGCAGTTCATCTGCAAACTGTACCTGTAACTGTTTTGTTAAGGCATTGTAAAATCGTGCATGATTTAAGTAGGTACTAGTTGAGTTTTAAAACCGTATAGTAGCATAGAAAATATTGAAAAACGTATATGTCTTCCAAACTTCCCAATGCATCTGTCAAATATGAAGGTTATTATCGAAGTGTCACTGAATGACAATCAAACAGTAATTTTCTGAATTCAATTACGAAGTGACTTACTGTTCTCAAGCCGGGGTCGGTGGCTCAGTGGTAAGCATCCTGGCTACTGATCGTAGGGTCGCGAGTTCGATTCCCGGTCTCGGTGAGGTTTTCAAAAATAAAAAAATGCAGATGAAAGCCTCTACAAAATGCCATCATTCGGAAGTGATGTAAAGCCGTGGGTCCCATGTTACTACGATGTGTAGCATGTAAAAGATCCCTTGCTAGGGTTGGAACTCCTTAGTCTCGGCAAAATTCAAAGTAGGACTTTGACCATATGACCAAAGCAGTCGGTGTCTAAGGTACCTGGTACTCTGCATGCCTAGCCCTTGTCCATTAACAAACAAACAAACAAACTGTTCTCAATGCTGGCCTGATTTTAAATAGCTTTCCAATTTTTGGTTGGAATACTATACACATATCTCACCGATACCTACGCAGTGTGCTATGAAAAATAAATGTTCTTAACGAATTGCTGCTTGATAAACTCGTTTTACGTCACATTCTTAATTTGTCCGAAAAATGAAATTAACTAAAGATGAAATACTTGATATGATTTAGGTAGTGTGTGTAAGTGAGCGAAATCAGTTGTTGGCGTCTAGCATTTATGTACAAAGATACCCCGAGGTATCCGAGAGCAAGGTATTCCGTAAAGGTGCAAAAAGGATTTGAAGGAACGGGCAGTGTCCAGTATGAGAAGCCCCGCCGGAGAAACGCAGTGACCAATGGTTAAAATGAACATCTGGTTGTGGAAAGTGTTGTAGGAAACCCGTACATACTTTTCAGGGTCTTAATCCAATAACAGCAAATTTCTCAAACTAGTGTCTTCAGAATTATGCGCAAAAATGAATTCCATCCGTATCATGTTCAGTTAGTACAGGACTTAAGGATTGGAAGACGACTATATCGCGAGGCAACATTTTTGTTTATGGAATCGAAAAAGAGAACAGCAGGAAACATTTTTCAATAACGTGTTGTTTACGGATAAAGCTGCGTTAAAAAACTGAAAAGTTAATATTCATAATTTTAATTAGTATGCTAATCGAAACTCCCAATTTATTTGAACATTCGACCCCTGACATCTATGGTTGTTTAGTGTTTGAGGCGGTAGATCGTACAGTTCTTGGGCAGCCTCTCTTCGACGGTCCACTGAATAGAATCTTATGTGCACTTCTTCCAAAACGATTTTCAATTATACCTGGACGATTTACCTCTGGATGTGACAAGACGACTATGGTTTCAACATGATGGTCTTCGGTCTTCCACCGCATAATAGTCGTAATGTCGAGCGTCTGGAGGGTGAATTTCGTAGACGCTGGATTGCCAGGTAAAGTCCAGTGTCATAGCCTGCTAGGTCACCTGACCAAACTAAACCAGACTTTTACCTTTGGGGTTTCCTCCACGATCGGGCGTTTGAAGTCGAAGTCACTACCAGGTAAAATATGCAGCAAATTATTTATATAGGCTTTTCATAGCATTGACCCTGTCACACTGCCGTTAATGAGTCGTTTTTAAGACGAATTGACGAATGTATAAGCCAAAGTGGCCGTCATTTTGAACATGTTTTGGAATTCCAAGTGAAATTCGTTATAAACAAATATTTCTAAGTGCTTTAATGTACATTTATCTACGACAGTGTGTAAAATCGCCTTTTAGTTGGCAGTTTTAAGTTTGTAAAACGACTGTTTAATAACATGTTTTCATTAGTTCATGTCGTCAGTAGTAACGTGTTTAAAAGATTTCATTAGGCACGTTGTCAGTAGCAACGTGTTTTAAAATTTTTAAGACACTCAAAATTACGACTGGTTGCTGGTAATCCTAATTTACATTACATTTTTTTTTTAATATTTACCGTGTTTTCTAGATTCTATCGTAGATAAAATATTGTACGATACACATGCTTAAAGCATCTTTAGTCACTCGCGGGGCTTAAAACGCTCGCTCACTCGCGTTTTAACACTATCCCACTCGTGGCTAAAGAGTAGTTTTACGCACTTGTATCGTAAATTACTATTTGTATACTTCAGCGGATATTATAAAACTTGCACACTCATAGGTTCTCATTTGTTTCTTGTTTGTCGTTGTCTATGATTTTGCACTCGTCGCCAAATGATACTCCAAAAAGCTGTTTAGGCATAGGCCGAATACCAATTTGATGTCTCAAAAATCAATTCTGAACCATTTAAAAACATGAAGTTGAATGCGGCTCTGCAAAATGGTGCACCCTGTATAGTGCAAAATAATTTTTACAAATTGTACTTTGGTTTCTTGTATATAATGGCACTTGGCTCATTTCAATATCTTTAACGACGTAAGCACTATCGAGCTTTCCTGTACTATTCGTACCCTTATTCAAAAGTGTATATTTCATCTATTGAATTTTTAATTTTTTTGTAGTTTTAGGAATCGTATTTTTTGTATGTATTATTTGGGGTAACTAAATTAATACCTAGTAAAATATAAGAGGATTAACGGTTTTTTTCTTATTAAGTGTTTATTTTCCTTTAATTTTGTTAGGTTTAATTTTATTACGAGTTTATTAATTTATTTATCCAGTGTAATAAGTAACTCATTACGTCACTCATTTGACACTATTTTCGTTATGTAATGAAGCTCATTACACCACTCAGTTATGTATTGGCTTCATTACCTAACTGAGTGGTGCGGTATAATGACATTTGCCTACTAAAATATTTTTGAAAATGACAGATCTTATCAATTTTAGGCACTTGTATCGTAAATAACTATTAGAATATTTTTAACATAAATTAGTAAATTGTTGATGTTTTAAATGTTTCGCTTGTATTATGCCGCTTTCTTGTAAGAAAACTCCACCTTGGGTTTGTGACAGGGTTTTGCACTCGCTACTGTGTGCCAAATGTTTGGGTTGCTGGATTTATTGCTGCTCTCATAAACCGCCGATATATACTAGATTCTAGGTAGTTTTTAAGCAGTCTCTTGTAATCATCCATCTAATACGGACATGTTCCATTGTTAATAAACTTGCACAAGGAAATGTTAAGTTACAGCCGAGTCTTTTATTTCTTCTTCTTCCTTAGCCTTTGTTGGTCCACTGCTGAACGTAGGCCTCCCCTATATTTCTCCAAGTTACTTTGTCTTGTGCAATTTGATGCCATCGTTTTCCTGAAAATGCCTTTATGTCGTCGGTCCATATTTTCTGTGGCCTTCCAACACTTCTTTGTATGCTCTAGATCTTCATTGCATTACTCGATTTGACCATTGTTCATACTTTTCTTCCCACATGGCTTACCCAACTCCATTTTAGTCTTGTGAAATTAGTAAATTGCTGGTTGTCATTTTCTAAGTACAATTTGATGGCGCTGACAAACAGTGCGCCGTGAAAAAACCAATTGACTGTACAGACCTGTAGAGCAATGGGTCCCTCAAGTTTTGTAATGAACTTTTGCTGCTATAGCGTTATGGTATCGAAAGCATATGTTGCCCCACCCCGTATATAGTGTGTTTCCGGGTTGACTTCGCGATGAGTATAATAAACCACAGATTTTTCGTGCGACTACATTTTATAGTCGATGCCTGCGTGGCCCAACATCGATTCTTACCAAACCATTGTTCATTTGACATCAAGATTGCCGGAGTAGCGTAAGAAGACTATAAGTCGTTGTAGGCAAAGTGATCTTTCTATTAACTTTACGCAAAAAATTTGTTTTAATAATATTTTGCAATCTTAAATTGCATTACATTTGAATCAGAACAGTAAAATCTTGAAAATCTTCAGAAAATGTACAGTTAACTGATCCCCTAACTGTTCTCTTAAATTGCCAGTATTTATTGCCTAAAATTAAGCAAAATGATGATTCTTGAGCAAAAGATATTTGTTGTACAATGTTATGGGTTGGGCGAAATTAGTTACTCGTATAAGGGGGTGGATAAACAATTTGAAGGATATTTGCAGTCTGTAAAGTGATAATACAGTTAAAACTATTATAAAAAGATTTCGGTCAAAACCATACTTACCACGAACTCCTGAACTAACAATTATAGATTATAGTACGAGAGCCCATGACCAAAATTTTTGTCTCATCGTTTTACGACCAAAACCGTTTAAAATCGATAGATGTGGTTATTCTGATTCCAAAAATACTAGTTTCAGAAATTTTCCGCGTCACGTCTGACCTGACCGCATTTTCAAATATGTCAAAAAATTTTACCGAACTGCTTCATAGAAATCTGTCTGATTTTCAGAATGTAGTTGAATGATACATTTTAGATACCGAAAACGCAATTTTCAGACACCAGTAGCGTCGCACGTACCCAGGAGACCATTTGAAAAAATTTAAAATGAGGCAAAAAAATAAACCCATAGCAAACCGTCTGAAAATCTTGTTTTCAAGTGGACATTGGTCAGTTGATACGAATAAATCATTTTTCAGAAGAAAGTGTGAGCATCTTATGTGTTGAAACCAATTTGAACGTGTTGAAATTTTTTACCGATCGGTAACATAGCATTCTGTCTGAAAACTGTTGGATATGAGGAAAATAGTAGCCCAGATGTAGAAAAAAATGATATCAGACAAATTTAGTGTAGCACCTTACTAATCAGAAACTTTTCGATAATCAGAAATCATTAAAAAAATTTGTATTGCGGCGTATTTACGTCTATCAAGCAAAGGAATAAGTTGCAACTCTCAAATTCTTAGATAATTATTAATAAAGAGCTTACCCGAAATCATCGAACTGAAATTGAAGGATTTTAAAAAAAATTGGACAAAAGGAAACTCGATGTCGGAGTAAATCGATTTCCTCGCAGAATTGTTTTTACCCCGATAGTCAGCTACTTCTCTACACTTTTGCAAATTTTCTTTTGTAAATTTTTTCACTTTCGCATTTTACTTCCTTTTACGATAAAGGAAGTATTGGATTCACCCCAAAAATTCGAAATTGAGTTTTCAACAGATCTTCACGTTTTAGAGTCCCCTGATCCCAAAAAACATATTTTTTTTCATTGGTCTGTGTGTCTGTGTGTCTGTCTGTGTGTCTGTCTGTCTGTGTGTCTGTCTGTGTGTCTGTCTGTGAACAGAATATCTCAAAAACGAAAAGAGGTATGGCGTTGAAACTTCATATATAAGTTTTGTGTACTATGTAGATAAGACAGTAAGCTTTTGAAGAAAATCGCGTAACCGGAAGTAGGTGTTTACTCTTGTGATTTTTCAGTTTTTTCCGATTTTTTCAAAAACGGCTTTCAAACTTCACATTTTTATTACATTTTTAATGTGCATTGACGTGAGATAGGTGATTTTCCAGTTGAATACTTCTAAAGTGGGTTTCTTTTGTTTTTTTTTATATTTTTTTTTATTAACTCCTATTTTAAATAGAACACCCGGTATATTATTACATTTTTGAATTCTGCTTAAGATTTTAGAGAAAATTTGTCTCTTCAACTAACGCTCTATTTTGTACCGTTTTTGTAGAATTCGTAATTTTTGAAAATTTTTGACAAATGCTTAAAAATTAAAAATTAAATTTTTGACTAATTATAAGATCACTGTAAAAGGAAGTTGTGTGAGTGTATCACACCAGATTTTTTTATTTCTTTGCAAAACACACAGGTTAGGTAGCCATTTTTCAAACTAGACAGCACAACACATGGCAATATAATAAAGTGAGCGCCGTTACAACGCCAACGGTCAGAACAGCTTGGCGACTCCGAAACGTTCTTTTCATTTTTGGAGTTATAGGTGACATTTAAAATGTCTGAAAACATTTTTTTGGTAATCCCGGGAGCCATACAAGACATTTTTTTTTAAATGAACCAGGCTGCTATGAGACAGGTTGGTTACATTTTTTGACATTTTTGAGAATGCGCTCAGGCCACATGTGACGCGCAAAATGTCTGAAAACAAACTTTTTCGTAATAAAATGACGAAACCTATGTACATTTTTAATATGAGACATATTGTGATAAAACCGTCTGCCTATTTTTTTTGACACAGCAGAAATGCCCCCCCCCCCCCATAAAGCTGCGACATTTCTGACCGGTACTGCCCACCTAGTCGGGTTCAGGTTCATCGAATCTAACGATTTTATACGGTTTTGGCCGTAAAACGATGCGACATGGTTTTGGTCGTGGGCTCTCGTACTATTACTATTTTTGGTGCAAGGCGAGGTGAATAAAAGAAGACGTTCATCAAAATTCTAATTTATGCACGAAAATATTAAATGCTGCCAGTACCAGTATAATGTTACGGAGATGCAGGGCTTGTAGAAAGTGACATATTATTCTCATAGTTAAATACCAAAATTTGTTGTTTTTATTTAAAAGACCATCTTGGACAATTTTTTCGACCTTTACAATTTGGTTTCGGAACTAGAGGAGGTTGTGAAGCTGTTGTACATTCTGCCAGACAATATCTTTGCTTTAATCCCGAAGCAGACAATGAGGTATTTTTAAAGTTGGATTTTCGTAATGCTTTTAATACGATTGATAGAAGTGTCATGTTAAAGGAAGTTATCAAAATTTCACCCGATATTTCTCCTTTTATTTTTCAATGTTATCGTAACCCTTCTTCTTTAATGTTTGGTGATGGTGAAATTTTGTCTCAATCTGGTGTTCAACAAGGTGATCCACTCGGTCCTATGTTATTTTGTCTAACAATTCATAATTTAGTTAAACTCTGTCTAGCCAGTTTTATGCGTGGTACCTAGATGATGGCGCTTTAGGTGATAATCCCGATGTTGTTTTAAATGACCTTGAATCTATTGTCAAACAATCGAAATTTCTTGGGCTTGAGTTAAATTTTGATAAATGCGAATTGTCTTTTGTGAAAGATTTTAGTTCCTCTATTGTTTCAAAATTTGATTCTATTTATCCTGGAATTAAAATTTTGAAACTATCAGATTTATTTTTATTGGGTAGTCCTTTAACAAATACCGCTCTGATTTCTTTTTTTGGAATCATAAAACAAAATTTTTTACAAATGTTAGCAAAATTGGATGACTTACCTGCACACATTTCTTTTTGTCTATTAAACATTGTCTTGCAGACCAAAATTTATTTTTTTAAGGTGTCATCCTACATGGTATTTTTTATCCATCTTGGAAGAAATTGACAATCTCTTTAGACAATCCCTAGAAAAAATCTCCAACAATATTATTGATGAAATTATTTGGAAACAAGCATCTTTGCCTGTTGACCTTGGTGGTTTAGGTATTAGATCTATTTCCTTTTTGGCTATTCCTTGTTTCTTGTCTTCTTTTGTGTGCGCTCAACCTTTAATGAAGCAAATTCTTCCATCTTGTTTTGGAAGTTTTAATATACATTTTAGTGAGGGTTTGGAGATTTGACAATCTTCTACAGGTTTAACTTTGTCTGAAAGTGAACAGAGAATGCAGAAGGCATGGGACAGACCACTTTTGAATTTAGTTGCAAGTGATTTGCTTGAGTCGGCTTCCAATACTCAAATTAAGGCCCGACTCATAGCAGTTTCTTCTGCTGAATCAGGGGCTTGGTTAAATGCTCTGCCAGTTGCTTCCCTCGGTACTCTTCTGGACAATGAATCTTTCAGAATTGCTGTTGGCCTTCGACTAGGATCTCCCATATGTGTTAAACATTTTTGTAAATGCAATTCTCTTGTAGATGAGTTTGGTTTACATGGTTTGAGTTGTAAATATAGTTTTGGTCGGTTTTCTCGTCACCATGAAGTTAACGACTTAATTAAGAAGGCTCTGATTTCTGCAGAAATTCCTGCCATTCTTGAGCCTCTTGGTACAAGTCGTGATGATGGAAAGCGTCCTGATGGAATGTCACTCATTCCATGGAAGTTTGGTAGGGCAGTAGTGTGGGATTTCACTTGTATAGATACTTTGGCAGCATCCCATGTTCTAAATTCTTCCAAAAACGTTGGTTCAGCAGCACTACTTGCCGAGAAAAACAAATAAAAAAAATATCTAAATTTACAAAATAATTATCTCTTCTATCCTTTGGCTATTGAAACTTTTGGGGTTTGGGGCATAAATGCATTGAAATTTATTAGAGAAATTGGCAAAAAAATTACAAAAGTCAATAAAGACAAAAGGTCAACTTCATTCCTAATTCAAAGAATTAGCATTGCTATTCAACGCGGCAATGCTGCCTCAGTTCTGGGTACCATAACCAACAACTTGGATTTGTGTAGTGATACTTAGGTAGTTCGTTATTTATGTATGTTTTCTATTATTCTTATGTTAATTTTATTGATTATTATATTTAGTAAAATAATTGTTAAATAAATTAGCTTTCAGTAATTAAATTAAAATTAAGCAACAGAGTCCGTTTTATATCAGGTCTGCGAGTCTACCTTCGTAGTCAATTCCAGAATTTCTGAAACGGCAGTTTTATTTAAACTTATATTACATAATTAATTTATAAATTAACTCAATTCGCTAATTTTTACACATGTCTCGCTAAGCTCAATGTCATAAATTAAAGGCAATGTCACCTAGTTTATGAAATGTTACGTAACAACTGACTGAACAGCAGTTGCTTTTATGCTGTGTTTCAACAAAGGTTAATTGTAAACTCAAACTCATAAAAATTTCGACTAGTAAAATAGTGAATGAATATGCTAGTGTAACAATGAGGTCCAACTGTGATTTATAATTTCAGTGTTAGCTCCTTATGCATAAAAATATCCTAGGCATTTCAAAGGTAGGTAAGAGTTTAAACTAACAGCATTATAGTATTATTAGTTTCTATTTATTCTTAGTTTACAATAAGGAGCTTCACACGTTTCTGAAATCGCTACTTGAGATGCACTAATGTAAATGTAAAGAATATGAACGCACTATTATAAGGGCCAAACATGTTTGTTGTTAGGTCTAACTTTAAAAAAATCAGTGAAATATTTTAGAAGTAGACCATATTCTGCGACTTATTCTTAGCATTTCCAAATCACGAAACAAAAAATACAGCATGCAGAACGTTTCTACGGTAAAAACGACAAATATCTTGTGACTGAAACCTACTAAACCGAAGCAGTTCAGTGATAAACAAGACGTGTATAGAAGGTGCCCGTTTTCTACTCTATTGTACTGGTAATTTTCTCATTAGAAAACATGCATGATTGGTTTAGCCGAATTTTTCGAAGAATATCTTATTTCTGTCCCACTTTTCTGAAATATCGAGAATATAATGAATATGGAAAAATTGTCAAATAATTGTATAACTACAGGGGATATAACAAAAATAAAAATGAATTCTTGTAGCATTTTTGTTCAGAAATTGATTTTACATAGATTGGTGTAAAAACATACAGGGCGTTACATTAAAAAATACATTTTTGGGAATAACTCGATAATTGGATGTGTTATTGTTCCTCTGGTTCCACCATCACAATAGGGGGAAAATGCTAGTTTGCTAATTTAATCGATTTCGTAGCTCCAATACTAACGGAGTTAGCAATGGTGACCTCTTAATTTAGATCACCTTATATAAATGAGCTTCAATAGGGTATATTTTAGATAGCTTAACAGCGGATCTCGCAGAGGGAGCTTGAAAATGTTTTTGTATGATATACTAGTATGTTTTATGACGAGTTTGAAATGTAAATAGTAGCTAAAAGAAACAAAATACGCAAGTGATTTCAGAAAAATTGATTGGTTTTTAAGTTTCTCTAGAAACTAAAAACGGGGTAATGAATTTACTTCAGCGTGTCCTAGACTAACTGTCCCATCAGTTTGATGTGATATAGTTTTAAATACAATAAGTAAAATAAATCATGTTTGGCGCAGATACGAAGCTTATTTGATTGCCGTATAGCATTTGTTTCTTTGAAACGTCAAATTCAATTCCAATCACAGTGTCGCCATGGAAGCTAAATGAGATAAACCGTAAGCTGATTCAACGTAAAATATATAGGTACACGAACACTGCACTAGAAGCATCGCTATTAATAAGAAACCTGGTCGAACGGGAAGCGTAAGAACTTTTAAAATGGTTAAAATTTGGGAAAACGTATCCGAACGAATTGTGCTGTATCTACCAGAAAGCTTGCTAGGAAATTGATATTCCCGACGAAATAGTGCAACCACGAAAGAGGTTAGTAGTAAATTAATACCAGAGACGTCACGAAACTGATATGAAAAGGAAGTAGGGGTTTTAATGAGTGGAGAGAGAAGAAGGCCGTCACTATGGTCCCAAACGTCATTAATTGATAAATCATTATTGTTTACCAGATCAGGATCACTACCCATTGTTTTTGTGATCATAGCTACTTGATAGTTACACGTCGTAATGACAACCCAAAACTTTGATAAGAATTCTAAAATAAACGATTGCTGTTGCGCTTATGATCTAAGAGTACTTTATTTTTACGGTTTTCAATTATGTTTTAGATAATAAATACCCTAAAATTTAAAAAAATTATACAAATAACAAAGGTAGATTTAATATTTTTGTAAAAATACGTAAGGTTCCTCTTACAGTCGAGTTTAGTTTCCGATTTTTTTTTTCATTACTGCAATAGTGCAGTGATCATGGTGATCGATATCTTTACATCTGTGGAAACTAAAATAATTAAAAAATAAAAAAGTGAACAATGCCCTATAGCTTCTTACTGCTGGGATTTTGTACTAAGGTTTAATCGGTTTATTATAACCTAAGGAATCTATGACCAATCAGTATCCCATTCTTTTTGAGAGACCCTGTGCTGCGCGATGATATTGATGATAGATGTTCTTTTTATGGGTATTTCGCCACTGTGCAAAGTTAAAAATATTAAATATCGAACGTTTCGAGGGACAATCTGCCCCCGTTATCAACGATTAACAATTAAACTAAAATGAATAATAAACATTTAACTTTTCACTGGGATTGAGAAACCACCAACCTCAAGTGAATTGCGCCACAAAAAGGTTTTAGAGAATATCTAAACAGCTCGTTGTAATTCTTTACGGGCTAAGCCCATACAGAGACTGTTTAACCCTAGAACATAGTCCAATAAACATATCTTTACGATACGGAATACCATAACGTTCACAAGCGATTGCATTTTCTAAAAGTCCTAGTGGTACACGTCAATACGTAAATTTGAGTATTGAAATAAGCAACCATGATTAGAATTTTTGTGGCGCATATTGAATTGAATCAGATAAGAAAGGCAAGAGAGATCTTTCCTGAAAACTTCTTTGAAGGACTTGTATAATCTGGCGGTTAGAAGAGTGTTTTGATGAAAACGTACGTTATTTAACTCCCAGGTAATTTCCCATCAATATGTATTATTAAATTATTTTCATTAAAACAGTGTATACATTTTTACGGTCGCTGTATTACAATTACTTCAAAATTTATTAATAACGGGTCACCATTTTTATCAATTACTTAATTAGTGTACATTTTGTTACAGAGACCTATATGAAATTTTAGAATTAATGCTGCAGTGGATATGGAACGACGATGGATAGTTTTAATTGTCGCTGGAGCACTAATATTATCGACACTGGTTGTCGGACTACTGATTCATGCCAGTTTTAGTAGAGGTAAGTTTTAATGTTGTTTTACATTAGGTATATAAGTAATTAAATGTGATTATGCAGAATTGAATGCTAAGCAGGAAGCGTTGTATCTTGCAGAAATAAAAAAAATTAATGAGATTCTGCGATGGTTTAATATAATGTTCCTTAACTAGGAAGAGCGAATTAAATCTATTTGATTAAAATCTTGACTTTCTAGTCAGCTTTTACACAGAAGCAAGGATAGGCCTTTCCAGTTTTGAACCGGATAATGTTGTTTCAGTTCAGTTATTAATCAATGCAACATTGATTTTCAAATACCTTTCTGGTATAATATGTGTTTTACGAATGTCTTTTTGCAATTAAGACTATTCGTTATCGACTTTTCTCTTAGTTTTTGGGCTTCGCTTGTGCAACAATGGATGAGTGCACAATGCGATAATTCTGCTATACATGTATACTTAGCAGAACTTTGCCTATAATCCTGATATAAACATCCTCATAACTAGTTTTTCCATATCATGCAGCTCTCGTGTAGATACCTTACAACTTGTAGGATGCAATTAACTTATCTTGAAAAATAGTACCGGTAAAGGTTTTTAATTTGCTATTATCATCAGTGATCACCATCATGTGGCGCTATAGCTTTTAAAGATCCTCGACTAAATCAAGAATCCGATTCCAGAGTGCTCTATATAGAACCATACCAATAGTCCTTAGATCGCTTTGTAAAGTATCTAAAAACCCTGTGCAGGATCAGCCTATTGTTCTTCTACTCACACAGTTGCTTCTAATTATCTTCTTGAGCGAATCATCCACTTCTCTTCTTTTGGTATTTTACGGGGTGGATAAATAAATAATAATGATTTTTACATAGGAAATCAGACTTAATTTGAAGAAAATGATGAGTGATAACGTATTAAGAACTTCATACAAGGTGCATGACATCTGCTCTTTACTAGAAATTCTTTCAGCTATTATAATTTACTGGGTAGAATATAGATTATTTAATCAGACATTGCTTTGCGAGCGTCAATGCGAAATTCTATGCCAGCAGCGATCAAGGGAATAAAAAACCTTTTAACAGATCTTTTTTTTTCAGAAATTTGTCCTGAGAAAGTATGTCAGTCTCCGGCATGTGTTCAAGCAGCAGCTAATATCCTGAATTACATAGACACAGAAGTAAATCCATGTAATGATTTTTATAAGTTTGCATGCGGCAATTTCATCAAAACGTCAGAAATATCGGATGATATGAAAGAAATCAGCACTAAAACTATTGTTTATGATGAATTGCAAAAACAACTGAGAATAGTATTAGAAGAACCTCCAGAAGAAAATGAAATAAAGCCATTTCAACTATTGAAAACCTATTACCAAGCCTGTACCGACACAGGTAAGTACATTATTTGAATATTTAGCGGCTATAACTAGTAGTAGTACTGGTGTATATACTACCCTCTTTCGAATTCTTCATAACACTATATTTTTAAATATATGTTCTACTAAAAATAAAAATCGAATAAGTAGTAAAACCAAGATTTGTCTTTGAATTAAAATTAATAAATTCCTTATATGTATAAGGGCTGATTTTATAATCAATTTTGGATTTAATTTTAACTAAAGTATTGTTAGAATGTGCATGACATATGTAGCACATGTTACTGTCCACATCTAATGTCACTTTAGTTAAATGAAGATTAAAATTTGATATGAATAGCCCCTAATTTATTAAAAAAAAACGGCTACTGTTTAGATATATTAATGCTTGTCTACTAACATGTGAGCAAATTAAAACGAAATCAAGCTTGGCTTAGAAAAAAATTAAGTCATGTGTTCTATTACTTCTGATGTTTTTAATTTAAATATGACTGTTATTATAATAGTAGAAGTGTCAAGTTTATGTTTAAATTGCAACGTTGAGCACTTTCACCAGTTCTTATAACTTAATAGGTAATTATGATATAGCAGATATAACATTGTCTAAGTGTTTGTTTTTATGTTAATTTTCAAATAAAATTTTGGCATGACAGTAGGGGACAGTTATGCACTGGTTTAGGTTATATGTGTGTATTTCATTCTAAAACATTAACACAATGTGAATTAATAATCGACATGTGTTTCAATTTTCAAAGCCAAGCTAGATTTAACTTTCGCTTGCTCACATGTTACTAATTGTAAATTCGAATGGCCTTCATCCTAATGACTTTTATTTATTAATCTCAGATTATCAGTGTCTAATTATTCTATTTTACATAAAAAATATTAACATTTTTTATTTGCTCTACTGACAATAGTGTAGAATAACAAAATATCTTAATCTTCAATTATTGTTATAACGCATCTTTTAGTTTAAATTGGTTTTTAGAGGCTGTAGAACGTCATGAATTAAGCGATGTTCGTGATCTACTCAGAGAAATTGGTGGTTGGCCAGTACTGGAGGATTACTCCTGGGATAATAAACATTTAGACTGGTATTACTACATTTACAAATTTAGACAATATGGATTAAGCTTCAATCATATATTACAACTTAATGTCGACCACGATTTTAGAAATACTACGTTTCATCTGCTTGAGGTAAGATGTGTGACACGTATACTATACCTATAAAGAAGCAGATTATTATTGTATAAGAATGTCTTAAAGGTTTTTGTATTTTCTATGTTTCTACTGTTTGTTTGTTATGGACAAGGTCTTTGCTGTTGTTATACAGATACGAAAAACGAAATAGACAGTCAGTAATGATTATAATATATTAGTACGAGCACAAGTTTATAAACACTAAGAGAGAAAGATTATAACTAATAAAAAAACGCTACAAAGGTCAACACAACAGTCAGTGAAACACTTAGAACCAATACTGAACAATATGAATTTGAAATAAATACAAATTAGAAGCTTTACAGAAGAAGGGACTAAATAAAGTAATCGCAGCCGCAACATCACAAGCCACTACAAAAGTCACCAACAGAAAAAATTGAAGAGCGAAAAACTAAGTGCAAGTACTACAAAATTAATAAATCGAATTAATAAGAGAAATAAGAAATGACATATTCGGATCTAAAGCGAGAATAATAAAAGAAATAATAGACAACCATAAAAGCTAAACTAATCATGTGAAGAACACAAATTAATAAAATACTAGTGGACCCGTTGCAAAATATTTTGCAACTTGTGGCAGGATCCATTAGGTAAAATTTAAATGTTTAAGTTTTTAAAACTACTCACACGTGATATTGCTACATATACTTGACCATAGCTAAATACTGGTTGTGGCTAATACGATATGTTCCCACTTTATCCATAGTTTGTTCTTGCGATTTATGAATTGTTATCATAAATGATAGGTGCACTGAAAATTTTATATTCCGAAGGCAAAAAAAGGTAGTGCAATATTAGAATGTATTGATCTATACACAGTAATAATACTCTTCTGCCTGGCTTGTGGCTTGTCCATTTAATACTAAATCTAAGCAGTTATAAATAAATTGGGTACCATTAATCTTATCTCATCTATTAAACCAGTAGATACATTTAAACTTTTCAAAAGAATATCTATTGATCATATTTTTAGTGTTAAGCAATATGGATATATGCCACTGAAATTTAACGAATCTATTAATTCCATAGAAAATTATAAAGTGTTGTTATTATGTGATACAATTGTATTTACACTCAAATATTGCTTTTCATATTCAGGCAAGAGAGATATAATTTTGTTGCGATTCACGCGAGAGTGGACAAAACTCCAACTTAACTCGCCCCAAGAACATCGGCAACTAAATCCGCCAATCGGCGCGGACTTGAATGTCCAACTATTCGCTTGTAAACCAAAACTCCGCCAAACTGCATGGGGCACACAAATAATCAAAAGCAAACTAACTCCCCATCGGATTATAGAAAGCGAAAATCCGTGCAAGCTGCTAGCTTCGCTGTAAAAATGAGACAAAGGCCGAAGTGCCATGAGTTTGCAAAATCCGAGCACCACAAAAAAAATAATCGCCAACCTAACAAATTTCGATGGGCGGGAACCGAATATCGGCACTAAAGGTTTGTTCACACATTATTAGCCGCTAAGAGATCAGTTACACCGTAACACCTTTTGGGGGTGAATTCCAAAAATCTATTTGGTCTATTTGTAAGATGATCTAATATGCAAAATTTCAACTTTCTATCTGTAGTAGTTCGCTCGTTAAGGTAACCTTTAAACAACAAATCTATCTCATTTCAACCTTTTCAAGAGATGCATTTTGCAAAACACTGAAAATGGTTTGATATGATTTGTAAAACAAACTAATATGCCGAATTTCGACTTCCTACCTGTATCTATCTCGTGACGATCTTTAGGAAAACACATCTATCCCATTTAATCCCTTTAAGAGGATACATTTCGAAAAACCCTGAAAATGGGTTGACTTGATGTGTAAAACAAACTACTGTGCCGAATCAACTTTCTACTTGCAGCAGTTACCGTATTATGGCGATCTTTAGAAAACACATCTACCCCATTTAATCCTTTCGGGAGTTAAATTCGAAAAGCCTGAAATTGATTTGACCTAATTTCTAAAACGATTTAATATGCCGAATTTCAATTTTTTGCCTGTAATAATTACTTTGTGCCTATTTTTTAGAAGAACACTTCTGGTCTATTTAACCAGTTTGAGGGGATGCATTTCGAAAAACTCTAAAAATTACTTTCGATTAGTAAAACAATCTAAAATGCCGAATTTCAACTTATTGCCTGTAGTAGTTGTCCCGTGGCGTTATTTTGACAAACAACTTTGTTTCATTTAACTTCGGGGATGAATTCTACAAAACCCTAAAACTGATTTGACCCAATTTCAAAAATTTTCTATGCTCAATTTTAAATTCCTATACTTGTACTCGTAGTAGTTTCCTTGGAGAGATATTTAGAAAAACAAATTTGCCCCATTTAACCCCTTTCGGGGATGAATTCTGCAAAACCTTGACATCTACTTGATCTGATTTGTAAAACGAACTAATATGTCGAATTTCAGCTTCCCACCTGTAGTAGTTTCCTCGTTGTAGATCTTTACAAAAACAGGTCTACCACATTTAGCTCCTTTGGAGGAATGCATTACGAAAAGTCCTGAAAATGGTTTGACCCTACTTCTAAAAAGAACTGATATGATGAATTACAACTTCTTACCTTCCCCAGATTCTATTATGTAACGATCTGTGAAGTAGAAGTCAATCCCATCGAATAGAGGGTAAAAGCACTTCTTTATAGACGATATTGGATGTTTTCCCTTCTGGTTTGAGCAACACTAAGTTGTTTGGAGAACTAACCCCTAAACAGTCTAGATAAAGTTGATGGAGAAAAAAGCTGTCTTCCCTCAAGTCGACCCCAGCCTGATTCAGCGACTGCCCACGCACCTTATTGATCATCATGGCAAAGCAGGTTTTTACGGGAAATTGCAGTTTCCTAAATTGAAAAAAATAGTCTGAAGGAATAAGGGTTATTCGAGGAATGAAGACTGTCTTCTCTTCTCCAAAACTGTGTCATCTGCCTCCACCACAGTGTTAATAGACTGATAAATCTTTTTCTCCGAATGAAAGGCTCCGAGGTGTGTGTTGTTGATTTTTAGTGCCTTTTCATTCTTCAGAGTGATACTCGCCCTTTTTCGAAGCCAGGACACAGGTTTTGCTGTTATGTTCTTGATGTCGGAATATATTATGTTAGTGAGGCTGGCGATATCTGTCACGGCTTGACATAGGATTTCGTTGCCGAGTTTCAAGTTAAGTTTGGAAAACTATTCGGCCTTGGAATATCCTCTCAGGTGAACCCTTATGTAAATTCAAGACAATATGTCCTTATTGTACTGATACTGCATTTTTAAAAATCACTATTATAACACGTATTTGTCTTGAGAGCAACTGACATTTAAATACCATCGTCGAGCTGATAAAACCACAGTAAATAAAAAACCACTAATGGGACCTGTTGAAAAATATCTTGCAGTTTACAAAACTTCTTTGTAGACAATGTTTAAAGTATGCCACTATCGATCAGGTAAAAATTGAATTTTTAAGTTTTCAAAACTACTCGCACGTGACATTGCTACATACACTTGACCATAGCTAAATACTGGTTGTGACGAATATTATATATTCCTACTTTATTCAGAGTTTGTCTTTGTGATTTATTAGCTATCATCACACATGCTAGGCGCACAGAGAAAATGGGAAGGGTGCCACAAAGAAGAGCTAGAAGAATTCCGAATAGAATTTTGAAATAATAGATTACAAAAGCGATGACTGAATGCAACTTACACGAAAGAAACTGTGAGGATGGAAGGGTATGAAAAACAGGTGTCGGACAACGTCGAAAGACGTTTTAACAATATACGTACGCTCGTATTTTGACGTTTGTCTCACGAATCAGCAGACCGTTGATTTCAAATAAACATTTAGTAGTGACAGTAGCCCATTACAATTATCGGCAGAACGCCGCAGGCTGACAGTGAGAATATACCTGGTTTACTGCTACTGCATGGCCGGCTGCAACCACTTGAGAGCTACAATATGATGGTTTTTCTATAAAAATTACCAATTTATTTGCAATTTAGGACTTTTGTGCACATCTACACGGTAAGGGCTTTCATTTAAAAAAAGAATTATCGAAATCGGCCCGGTGGAAGTCTCAAAATAGATGTCGAAAGAAAACGCTTCACGTTTTAAATATATAGATTAAGAATAATACAGGAGAAGAAAGAACAAATAGAATAGAGGTAATTAAAGTAGCTTAAAAGTTCTACATCAACCTATATCAGTAGCAACTAAAATAAGAAAACCAACAAGAACGAACAAAGAAAAAATATATAAATTTTGGACATGGGCTTCGAACATATACCAGATATCACCAAACGAGAAATGCAAAATGCTATGTACCAAATAAAAACCAATTATGGTGCGATAGAGAAAAGTTAAAAATATATTGATACGATTAATGAATAAATAGTTAGATGTAAGCAATAACATACGCTTGGAACACTGATTGGGCCATATCCATAAAAACGGCGTGGACAAATTTAGCCCAATTAGACTAATGTCCCATCTCTGCAAATTGTTAATGTGCAGACAAATCAATTCAAATTTAATTTTCAAATTCAAATATTGCCTGCGCGGTTATAATACAGATAGCGCTTTTTGCATTCTTCAAACAAAGCAGTTGCAGAAACCCTTGGTTCATAAAGTACTGCAATGGCGGCCATATTGTTTCAGAAATGGCATTGTTCAGTGTATTTTCTCTGTCAGAATATAAGTAATGTCATTGTGATAAGTTTAGTATTTGGGTTATATTTTTGGAAGTTGCGGCTGCGTTATTAAATACTAAATAAATTATTAATGCCCAACCTAAAATAATGTTCCTCTGATGTTTCTTGTTTCTGTAAAGATAATGCAAAAACTGCAAAAAAGCATAGTATCTAAGGAACTACCATATTCCGTTGAACGATGCCATTTCTGAAAAAATATGCCGTCATTGGGGTACTTTATGAACCAATGGTTTCTTTCACTGCTTTGGCTTAAAAAACAATGGCTCCTTCCCCACCCAAAAACGAACTCATTGGAAAATAAACGAGTCGGAAAGACGCCCGGCATTATTTGTCGCATATTGCACATTATTAAAACTTATTTTTGAATAATTATGCAAAATCGTGTGTGTTGAGGGGTGACTGGCAGGGGGCACACAAATGCATTCATCGTTAAACTACAAGAAATCAGGTTGGTGCAAAGTGGCGTCTGTCTGTGAAACATGATTTAAAATTATTTTAGTTAATATACTACAACTATAGTGAATACAACAAGTAGCAAACTAGACGTGTACCGATCAGTGGAACAAGTGGTTTTCATAAAGGGCTTGCAACTAACAATTATCTACAAAGCATAAAATTAGTGATACAAAAATGCAGCGAATGCAACATACACATAGCACTCGCATTTCTAGACTACCAAAAAGCATTCGACACTCTAGAGATACCATATATTATATATGTATACAGGGTGTAAAAAAAGTCTGGAGTATAGCAAATATTTCAAAAACTACTGGAGATGAATTTTTCAAAATTGCCAGACTTATATAGGTAAAAACGGCGCATCTAGGAAGGACAAAACCGTTTCTGTAACTGTACAGGGTTAGTCAGAAAACGTACCAACTTTTGTATTTTAAATTGGACACCCTATATATTACCGAGGAATCAAATAGTCCTTCAAAAGGCAAATTCAACGATGTAGGGTTTGACGGATTTATCTGTCAAAATCTGGTTTCAACAAGATGGCGCCCCCGCTCATTTTCGTTTACAGGTGCGTCAATTTTTGAACCAAATGTTCCCAAATCAGTGGATAGGGAGGAGAGGCGAAATTGAGTGGCCTGCTAGATCCCCTGAACATCTTATAAAGTAATTTGTATCCAATATTCCAGTCTTTTTAAGCAACAAATCCGTCAAACCCTATATCGTTGAATTTTTCTTTTGAAGGACTATTTGATTCCTCGGTAATATACAGGGTGTCCAATTTAAAATACAAAAGTTGGTATTTTTTTTACTAACCCTGTACAGTTACAGAAACGGTTTTGTCTTTCCTAGATGCGCCGTTTTTACCTATATAAGTCTGTCAATTTTTAAAAATTCATCTCCCGTAGTTTTTGAAATATTTGCTATATTCCATACTTTTTTTTTACACCCTGTATATAATTTTGGCCCCATCGGTATATATCTGGGACATAAGTTAAAATTAGAACCAAAGAGCAGAAATTAGTAGCAAAATAAAATTAGGTCAAAGTCAAGAAAATACACCAAGAAACGAAAAGCATTTGTTTATGATCCGTATCGCTACCAGTGCTTTACTGAAAAGACAAATGTTGGGGTAACTCTCCGGGAAAGAAAGAGAAACGAATTGATTCGGAATGAAACAGGTATGGAAAATGCAGTAAAGAGACTGGCCCAATTGAAATAGAGCTGGGCAGGACACATAGCAAGAAGAAGTGACGACAGATGAACAACGCGGCTGCAACAGTGGAGACCAAGGACGGGTGAGCGAAACGTAGGAAGGCCTTTAGCTAGGTGGTGGGATAATATCAGAAAAGTGAGAGAAATTCAATGGTTCAGATTTCTGATGACTAATTTTGGTTACTGACAACGCTCACCACAGAGACTTGACGCCTTCGGGTATAAGAAAATCTGATTATGGAAGTATCTACATTAAGAAAGAACCTAGTGCCCTTCCAGCCAACGCCATATTAAGATAATTTTATATAGGGTATTTGTAAACCACACGGACATTCTTCTTCTTCTCTTCTTCCTCAACCCGTATCTGTCCACTGCTGGACATAGGACTCCCTTAATATTTTCCACGCTTCCCTATTTTGGGATGTTTTAATCCAGTTCTTTGAGGCCACCTCTTTTACATCGTCTATCTACCTTTTTTGTGGACGTCCTCTACTTCTTTTGGTTCCGCGGGGTCTCCATACTGTGATTCCTTTAGTCCACCGTTCTTCTGACTGACGCGCGACGTGTCCAAGCCAGTTCCATTTTTGTTCCGCTGGTCTTTTAATGATGTCGGTTAGTTTAGTGCTTCCACGAATTTCCTCATTCGTAATTCTATCTACGAGTCTTAACCCCAACATATTCCGCTCCATTGCGCGTTGAGCTATCCTTAGTCTGTTGATGGTCTTTGCTGTAAAAGCCATAGTCTCTAATCCGTAAGTCGTTACTGGTAGCACGCACGCATCGTATACATTCTTCGGCTGGCGAATATTTAGACAAAATGGAGTTGAAGAGTCCGGATCAATGTTTACCTTACTAGCAAGATTTCCTCCACATTGGCTAATAAAATTAGTACAGGAAATTTTGTGAACTGCCGAATTTGTTGGTCTAAGCTACTGCAAACCAACTAGCGTGGTTATTAACGATTAATTATTTAATTTTGTTGCTGTTTGTTCGATTGTGAAATTGTAAAACAGACATTTACCCGATCGGAAATAAGACTACCCAAAGGGGTTCTACTTTCCTCACAAAAAATATCTATTTTACAGATTTAGAGATAAAATCAGCTAATTTAAAATGTTTTTTAACAACGTACGTAAAGAATTTTGAGTTTTTGTCATTACACATATTAAAATTATCTTTATTTAAAATATCTTAACGTTTCGCTAATTCATTGTTAGCTTCATCAGAAACATTGGTATAATAGTTATTAAGGTACCAAGGGCATTATGAGTAAAATAAGAGCCCAAGATTGTTAGTGTACTAACCGAGGGCCTTTGGCCCGAGGTGTGTACAACAATCGCCTGCTCTCAGCTCATAATGCCCGTGGTGCTTTCAAGGTTTTATGTCCTACCAATTTTCTTAGCTAATTCATATTCATATTCAATTCATATAGTTACTATGATGTAGTATTTAAGATTGATCTACTGTAGCTGATCTAAGTTAGATTTATGACATTAGCTGAGCTGTCATTAATTTTCATTGTGACAGTGGTGCATAATAAAAATGTTTGAAGAAGGTGAAATTTCAGAAGAAATATTATTAAAAGCTGCTAAAGCAGCTGAAGCACTTGTTCCTAAAAAGAGCAACAAAGCATATGACAAAGAGTACGATTCATTTAAAAAATGGTTGAACGAAAATTCAGTTAGTACGGTCAATGAGATATTTTTAATGGTGTATTTTCAAGATTTGTCGGAGCACTATGCCCCGAATTCATTATGGACAAAGTATTCCATGTTAAAAAAGGAATTAATAATCAACAAACGTATAAAGGCGAATGAGAAATTTGTGCAACTAGAGCAGTTCTTGAAACAAACAAGTTATCAAGTTTCTCAAAGAGGCACCGTCCGAAAAATACCTGTTGGATAAGGTAGCGTTAGTAGTTGGCGTGTTTGGAGCATGCCGGAGGAATGAGCTGGTGAATATGCGAATTTGTGACGTTCGAAACAACGGTACGGATATTGTTATCGATATTCCACAATCTAAAAACGGTCAACGGAGGAACTTTATGATAGTTGGTACCGAAAATGAATGCGTTGAAAGTTGTCAGAGAATACATGGCATTGCGCCCCAAAAACTGTCTGTGTGATAGATTTTTCTTATGTGTTCGTGATAAGCGATGTACTGTACAGCCTGTAGGTAAAAACACATTTGGAAGTATACCTTTCAAAATCGCGAAATATTTAGAATTACCCGATGCTAAATCATACACAGGCCATTGCTTACGGCGTACAGCAGCAACACTGCTATCAGATGCAGGGGGCAGTTCAGAAAATCTGCTGATATTAGGGGGTTGGAAAAGTGCCTCAGTAGCTAGAGGATATGTCGACAATAGCGAAAGTTCCAATCGAATAAATGCGTCTTTTGTTGCTGGTTTAACAACAGTCAGAGAATCTGTCTTAGAGGTTAAGTCAAGCGATTTTTCGTCGATTGCAAAGGCAAATATAAATGGAAGTGTTTCATTATCGGGCCATTTTGAAAATTGTACATTTAATATATCAAAGTAGTTTTGAATTACATTTTCCTAGTTAAATATCAATTGTAATTTTTGAAATAGAAGTTGTATCCATGGAAACAAATACTGTTAATTTTTCATAATAACCCTGGGGTTCTTATGAAGAAAATAATTGCCCTGGAGCGTTATTTTGTATCTAAGATACCTTAAAATAGAGTCATTAATTTCAATTAATGTACTGGTAGGACATAAAGTATAGAACAAAGGGACATTTACTATTACAATCTGTCTTTTTGTTTTCAAAAATGTATAAGTATTTGGATGGTAACATCTTTTTTATTGTTGATACGATCTTGTTAGATAAAACAGTCTTAGTTTTCATATTTGTAGAATAGCTACTTAAGTCACAAGGATTAATTTTCGTAAGTCGTGTTACCTGTGAGTGTCACATGTCACATAAATACATGCAATGATAAACAAAACGTCTAAGTCTGCATCTTGATTTGCTAATTTTATTATCCTAGGAACTTAATAATAGTATTAAGTTGCGTTGTCAAGAAAAAGCAGCAATAAATATAATCATCGACTTACACGTTTTGTTACTAAGGCTGTATCACTGACTTACATGATCAGCAGCGGGAAATAGTAATTTTGCTAAATATTTTGTGATATTGTTGAACATTTTGATAGACAATCATGATATGGTGAATTGAGTTAAAACCTTTTTGGTAATTTTTTTTCCCTGTTTAAGCATCCATCTTTAATGTTGGATACGTATTATCTCTTTCTTTCTTTGACCACACTTCCTTCATTTTAGGACAATCAAGAGGGGAAGTAAATTATATATTAAATGTCTTTATACTTTATAAGTACTTCATATAATCAAATTGTGAGTTTAACTGGTTAGAAGGCTGGAAATCACAATACTTTTTTAAGAGAATGGTTTCGGGGTGGTTGTTCCATTATGCCTTTTCACCAACATTTTTTAGTTGTAGTTATTTGGAAATTAGTTAATTTTTTGTTTTTTTTCCTTTGTATTTTCTTAAAAATTTTCAAAATTATTGAGCAAATGCAAATTTTCGTTAAGTTGCTTGACCTTGAAATTATTGTGCAGCATGAAAAAACAAGAACCTAATTTCTGAGAGGTGCTTAATTTTGTTGATTCCGCACTTTTTCAGTCTTCTTATAATTACTAGCAAGTGACGTTCCTTTGTTTGTTTAATTAACACTTTGGATTTTAGTTGTGGATTAATTTGTAGGTTATGGTTTTCTACAAGCTTCTCTTGTTGGGTTATTTGACAAGTATTCCTTTGATAGTGTATTTTCTTGAAATTTTCAATTTTATTAAAGCTAGATGCACATGTTTTAGAAGTTGAAAGAACTATCTCCAGTTTTAGTAGATATTACGAAAACTTTTAAACAACATACGGCCGGTATTACATATAACTGACTTGGGTAATCTATTAGCCTCGTCCGTTACATGCTCTCTCAATAAACGCGATTTTAACAAACGCAATATCAACATTACACACAAGTGATTTTTGGATTACCATAACTCAACTAGTACATTTTGGTTTACGCAAAATTTGACACACATTTTTGACACATTTACTGCCGGTCTTATAAAGGCAACTAATCTGACGTTAACTTTAATTCGCTGTTAAAATAAACAAAAGCGCATCAAAACGTAAGTGCTTATGACATTTTATTCATTAGTAAACAAGTTTTGATGCGCTTTTGTTTGCTTTAACAGCGAATTAAAGTTAACGTCAAATTAGTGGCCTTTATAAGACTGGCTGTTAAAGAAAGTATATACATTATATATCGCCATAATGTAGATGAAAATTAACATAATATTGTTATAGTGACATTGCCGTGGAAATTTATTCGGTTAAATTGTGGGACACCTATATTTTCGTTCAAAGCAACAAAAGTTGACACACTCGTCTCATTCAGTCCATGAACTGACATCTTGTAGCTGTAGTGGCACGTTCCTCTATGATACTGCTTTCTACCACCATTATTTTTCGCAACTCCTATTTTATTCGTAATTGCGTAATTCTTCCACATACCCTTCTGCCACGGTGGGCGTGTAAGACAGAATTAATCTGACATGACCTACGTTTTTCGATTAAATGAACCTATCCAAAATATTCACCCAAAATCCTTAATAAGCACAAATTTCCATGGCTTCTTTGTTTTAATTTGCAAATATCGTCGCAGCGACATCCGCCTGATATGTCAAACATCAGGACTATCTTCAACAGCAAATACTGCTAGTATATGCCCTCTTTCAAGTGTTTCTTTTTTTTTTGCCTTAAAACCTCTTCCTCTTCCTTTCACATAGCTGACAAGAGCATAAAATCTGCAATAATCTGTGCTTCACTTGCAAATCAACAAACAAATGGTGCAACTAACCTCGACATAACCACATATTTGAAAACATTTAATATCCCTCTTAATATGGAGTAATTTTTCGATAGTGAAGAAGGTTTAAAAGTATTGTCCAGGGCATGAAAATATGCCAGCACGATCTCCTCATTCACGCCACGAACGTTGTTCTCCTTTCTTCAATCATCAAATGCTCTAAACTCCATTTCATATATTTTTTTAATTAGCCGGCAGTAATTCGAATGTTATTTCGGTTGCTTCAGCTGCGATGTCGACTGGATCCACGATCTCTGCCCTATCCATTCGAAATAAAATTCGAAATTGGATAACGTGAAATCGATATTTAGGTCGTGACAATTAATTGTTTTAATGCTGATTGTCAACCGTGTTGTGATGTCCTCTGGCAACCGAAAAAGTAAAAAAAGAGCTACTGCGATTTCAAACAAAAAAATTGGTTTTGATGCTTCTTCTGAGTTTACTGAGAGGTGTTGGATAAAATGTACTGTACACGTGGTGTTACGAGGTACTTGTGTAAAGTATAGAAACACTGCATGCACAGTATGTTGATGATACTCATATATATATATATATATATATTTGTCGTTTAAATCTTCTGAGATTAATCTAGCCTGTAAACTTATTAATAAGGGCCTTGCTACCCTTGTTCAAAACTCGTGTAGACGCTCTCTTATAAGTAATTTAAAAAGGTCTATAGCTATGCTTTTTGGGAATAAACTAATAGGGAAGTTTATTTACCTGATATTCAAATACTCATTAACAATAACCTACTGCCTTGCTTAAATGTAGTTAGACACTTGGGATTAAATATTCTTTGTAAATTTATATTTCGGGAGCATATCAATGGCTTACCGTACAGTAATCGGTATGCACTTACAGGAAAACTCATGCAGTGCTATGCGACAGTCTGGTACTGTCACAATTTAACTATGGGGATGTAATTTATGAATCGTGTCTTGACCAAGATACTGTGACAAAAATGTGTGCATTAAAATAGCCGATTAAATTTTGACGTTTTCTGTCAGAATGTTATGCTAAGAAATATGTTAGGTAAATTTGCTGTACAAAACAAATCCCGACTGCGTAGCACGAGGTATTTTTAGACTGAAAATGTACGACATATATTTCTTCAGAGTCTGACAGAAAATCGTCAACATTTAATCAGGCTAGTTTAGATGCACGCGGGATATTCGGAAGGATTATTTGCTGAATAAATAGATGAAATTCACTTCGTGAAGCACCTTGATGTCAAAATTATTCAGAAGCGATTAAATTCTGACACATTATTAATCGCGGTTAAATTTTGACATTTGAATTTTTATCATTATTAAACTGTCAGAAACCATGGTAATTACACAGCATTATGAATATAGAGGAAATAATCATAAAATAATCAACAGTAATTACATAGGTGGTGATAATTTTTTGATAATTTTAACTAGATTCACGGCCCACGAGTGGGATTTCGTAATAGCAACAAAGATGAGTGCTAATCTAATTAAAATTATAAAAATAAATTATTACCACCAATGTAATTCGGCGTGATTATTTTTTAAACAGTCCAAGTTGTAGATAGGGTTTGATGGAGCTTCCAGATGAGTGTCCTATTATTTTTAACAACTGCTGCTCACCTACTCCACTTTCAGCTAGTTGTGTTACAGCAGAAGAACGATTTGAATGGTTCGTAAAAAAATAGTGGCTGTAATCAGCTACTAGTAAATAGTCAGTGTAATTTTTATGCTACTAGCAAATAGACAATGTAATTTTGATGCTATTGGTCGATTTGAAATTTTTTCTCATTACTATTAGCTGATACGACTGTTTAAAGAATAATCAAATTTAACTCACCGCCTCATCTTTGTAAGATGATTAGATATCGCACTGATGTTCAGAACCTTCAGCTAAGGCATAGAGGCTTAACTCCTCCAATTCACCCTACTCAATTATTTAATTATTTAAACGCTCCTTTTCATATAACGTTTAAGTTGTGCAACTCGATTTATTCAATGTTTAAACAACTTTCAACTTTTTATTTTAACAACAATGTGGTTAACTAATAAGACTGAGTTACTGCCCAGTGGTTACTAATCTCTTCTGGTTATATTTATATTTATTAATTACTGTGCTTTGCGCAATTCTTTAGGTGTCTTCTTTTTTTTTTCTTTTTGAGCAGCGATTTACTGTATGTCTCCTTATGACTAGCTCCAATTTATTTTCCACGGTGGTGAAATATGTCGGTAACTAGAAATAAATATTATTATTATTGGGCCTCGTGGGCCAAACCTTTTCTCTAGTGGATAATACCCACATAACACTACTTGTGCCTTAAATAACTATTATTGGCGAATATCATGTGTATTTTTATTCGCCCATTCATAGATTTTATGGAAGTTTAGAAGACTATATCTTATAAAGCAATACGTATCACACATTGAAATGTTATGATGAAACTAAGGATTTCGTAAAGTTTTCTGATACACGCATCTGTAAAAGGTACCCAAGTTAACACGTTCGCTACCGCGCTTTAAGAAGTCGTTTTTCCCCGTGTACCATTCGTAGTTTCTTGGATTTCTGGATTCAGGTTTGTGCTAGTTACATGTTGGAATATTGTATATGGCGTTTTTGTAAAATTGTTATAAAAAAGATCTAGTCCAGTTTACTGGACGTCGGTACTGGACTTTGAATTTCTACGTTTTGTACCAACGTCCAGGTAGCTGGATACACAATTTTTTCAAACTCTTCATTTTTTTTATCTAAATACAACGTAAAGTGCTATACAAACCAAAATGAATACTACGGCTACCCTAATATATTATCAAAATATTACAAAACATAATTATTGTGCACTGTGCCATATTCTGAAGAATGGATGTACGCACAAACGAGGGTTTTCAGGACATATCGGGCAGTGGTACCTGGATATGTTGTAAACTCCACCTCTGCTACACTGACAACACCTCTTCATCACCGAATTTCGGTGTGGAGAGAACTGGCTTCAGATAGTGGAGTTCTGATTGTTGGTCTTTGGTTGGCCTAGAGTATCTACCATTGACCTGTAGCATATCCTTTATAACTTCTTTTCTGAACTTCAAGAGGTCAATTTTGGTTGTATCTCTTTCCTTCTTATATATGTAGTAGGCATTCCAGTTTGCAATATCTATGAGATGAAAGAACATTTTTCTTCACCATCTTATGGTTTTTATTGGTGATGAGTAGTATCCCATCATCTGATCTGATTTATCTATCACGGGCATGTACTTATTGTAAGCGAAAACACACTCTGGTTTTATTACTTGTTTTCCTGTTCTAGTTGTTGCTTCTGTCATTCGGTGTTTATGCATTGTTAATATCATAGCCACCAATCTCTTGTCCTTCCAGTTCCAGTGTGAAATAATTGTTTCGGATTTCCCTTTCTGAATTTTCGCAAAGTTCCTACAAGTTTTGTCTTACTTTTGAAAAAATATTTTGCTAGCCGGGCACTAGTGTAATAATTAATTATCAAGGTATATTTGATGCGCCAACGTTTTCTACTTATATTTCACATATATTGGTATATTGGTCACTAGCAGTAAACCCCGGAAATTTTTGAACTAATTTTGACAAAGTACATTCTCCACAGCCTACAGATACACCCTAGACTTTCAGTACAGCCCACGATTTTAATACCACCATTTACATACATTAGCAAACGCGTTCAGTATACTGGACGCGGTTCACCACGAAAAACCTCTGCGTCCAGTAGACTGGACGCTGGTAGCGAACGTGTTAAGCAATTATTTTCACTCAAAGCTTGGACTCGTTGTAAATGGTAAGAATATAATAAATTTTCTTAAGTATTTCTTTAGATGCTAAAGTTTCTGATATTCAATTCATATGCTATTCGAGCATACGCAACCGAGTGACCATTATCTAGTCGTTTCAAAATATTTTAAGTCCGGTAGACGTTCCCGACTGCTATGGTCAAATGGTCAAAGTTCCCGAGATTTTTAAATGTTATACATACTAGTAGCATGGGATTCACAATCTCACATCTCTTTCGAACTACGGCATTCTGTAGGAGCTTTTATCAGCATTTTTATTTTTAAAAATCTAGGTAGAACGGAGATCGAACGCAACACCATTAGATCAGTAGCCAGGACGCTTAACCACTAAGCTACCGTGTGCGGCAAACCGTTTAAATAATTAATCACAGTAGTATTTGATGTGTATGTCAATGGAAACGAAACTACAAATGAGAGTTTTCTGTAAATTTTACTCTGGAATTTATCATATAAAAACAGGATAGCTTAGACCAATAAATTTGTGGCACTAACTCTAGCAGCGAATTCTGAGGGCATCGTGCACGAAAGAAAAATTGGTTTGACATATTTATAAGTATATTTGTGTAATTTACAAACGCATTATAGTATATACAGTCCTAGCGTAGTTTTGTTTTAAAAATTTCGTATCGATACTTCCTTAACAAAAGAATGGCCAGAGCACTAGTCATAGAAACTGTTTTTCTATTTTGTGATGCAGAATAAACTCTAGAATTTTCCATCCTGCATAGAAATGCCGATAAATATGATTAACTAGGTTTGGCCAACCAATAAATACGCTTGACATCAATAACAAAAAAGTAAGTTAATAAGTGAATTTAAATTGCATGTTGGCCCCTTTTAATTTCATTACAAGATATTTAGTGTATTGAATTTTTAATTACTTCAATAAATAAATAGTAAATTTTACAAAAACCTTTAAGAAAATTAAATATTATATTGTTTCCTCATGAATTAAAAGTCATGATGTTTTATATAATATTACTGTCTATTATACCATTTTTTAGCTCGATCAGCCATATTTTAGTTTACCTCGAGAGTTTTTGATCGACGAAATTCAAAATGAATATGTAGAACAATATCGGCGCTATATGGTGAATATAGCCATGTACTTTGGTGCTAACGAATTTCGAGCCATCAGCGAACTCCGAGAAGCTTTGAAATTTGAAATGAAATTGGCTAAAGTAAGTAAGTAATATAACTGTATCCACAATTAAGTAATTTAGTAGAGATACTGTACATTTAGTGAAAACTTTCTTGAACTGTTCAGCTATATTTAACAAAAAGCTAGATCAAATAAAAAATAGACCAGAAAATAAACAGTTACTATACAAAGATTCTCTTAAATAGGAGCATCAGCTATACATTTGATGTAGTGTTTTTCTTGATATTCTTTTTCCATACTGTTCAATTTGCTTACCTTGTTCTGTGAACATCAGGTATAGCTTTAAAAGATCGATTTTTTGTGAAGTGAAGCAGCAAAAGCAAAAGAATGAAGCCTTTATTATTCCTAAATTTTTGTATGCAGTTTTAGGCAAAAGCATTGCTCCCGTGTTCAGTATTTTTAGCTAAAAACAATTTCAGATTTCGCTATCAACAGAAGAGCGCTCAAATGTGTCCACTGTTTATAACATTATGTCGATTAAGGATCTTACAGCGGAATATTCCACCATTCCTTGGTTAGAATATATCAATAACATTATCTCTCCTGTTCAAATTACTATGAACGAGAGGATTTTAGTACTTGTCCCAGATTACCTACAGAAGCTTGAAGAATTATTGAAGATAACACCAAAACGGTAAGTACAAGAAAATAAATAGGCATGCAATGGAAAATAACATGTTTTAAGGGTTCAGATCAACTACGTAGTTTGGAAAGCTGTTGCATCTATAGTTCCATACTTAAACGAAGATGTCAAAAGCATGGAGTTAAAATTCCAAAGTACTATATCCGGAGCCACGCAAAGAGTGCCACGTTGGAAAGAATGTGTACAGAGTATGTATAAAAGGTAATCAACAAGTTAAATATGTTTAAACCGTCTTTGTTTCTGCGGCAGTAGAGGAAAGTTCATATGAGCACATATCTTATACGTCATACGATTACAGCTAATGCCATGTTGGTTTTAGCGTTAAAATATATTGTTATATTTTCTGTGGATTTGGCATATTCAGATACTACAATACTATAAGTACTAAAAGTTATGTCGATTATTTTTAGGCTAGCAGGTATCCCGAAGTCCATTGCGTTCGAGTAAAAATAGGACGAGTTGCGGAGCAACGAGTCGTATTGCACACGCAATGGACGTTAGTGATGTCACCCCAAAATAGTCTCTCTAACTTTAACTACGAATAGTATCCGGGGGATTATTTAGTGAACTAAATCCATTTTTCAAATTTCAAACATTTAGTTACACATGATAACAAGTAATTTGTAGAAACATCTTTAATAAATATTTTATTTTATTGAAAATAGTCACTTAGGTACTAGTATAATATTCGCTGCAATTCGTTACTGGTACAATAGCCACTATAATTTATTTTGGTTGGCTATGAAATGCAAAATCTGACTTTTTAATTTTTGACAGATGACAGGTGAATTGAATAGTCAATAAATAACTCAATAGAAACGCTATTTTACTCATAAATACATAATACATGAATATCGTATAATATCTATTTAAAAATAATGTATTCCCTTTTCCGGATCATCGTCATCATCACTATCTGTATCAGCCTTGTTGTTAACACCTTCTTTAGAGCTTCTGATCCCACGATGGGGGAATTGTGTAGTGCGGTTCAGCATTAGATTTTGTAGCCGCGGTGTCGTTCCTTATGAATGAACTTGACATTTTAGTCTAGCAAAAGAAAAATTTGTATAAGGAGGTACATGGATAAAGACATGTTAGAAAGGTATGCAGTCAATGGAACCAAATAATGCTAATGTCATAAATAACGATAAAATTCTGGGGAAGCAGTTATTTCAAACAGTGTATAATGATGCAGTCGTCTCGGAGGTTATTTTCCAGATTTAATCACAGCGTATAGACGATGGTATTAATATATTCAACTTATTTGATAATGACTATACTAAACTGTACCATGTATGGCTGTGTTGAAAATTATTACAAAAATAACTGCTCTCTTAGTTCTCCCTCAATACAACTGAGAGTGACGTGCTTCCAGTCATTTTGCAATTAGTATCGATTTTTATTAACGTAATATGTCATAGTATTTTTAAGGCAAAAACCGTGGAAAGTGCATAATTTAAGCAAATCTAATTCTAAATCTGCCCGTTACAGTTGTTTGCCATCACCATGTTTTCTCTGGTGTACAATAATAACATACGATACGCTAGTATTTTTTTTCAATCAGCCAGTAGTCGTCATTAGATTATTAATATCTTATCATAAAGTTAGAGTCACCAGAGAATTAAGGTAAATATTATTTTTGCTTATAACTTATAAGCAGAAAAGGCCACTGAACTTTATCGTTATAGTACTTATTATTTGTCTGGATGATACCTTATAGGGTTACTTTATTAAGAAAACTTTTAATAATTCCATAAATCCTCATCTAACAAAGTTTGGAAATTTTAAAATTCCCGTGAACCCTAAAGGCCTATAATACCTTCTATAACCAATATTTTTCAATTTTCAGTTTACCGGTGGCACTGAGTGCAAAATATGTGAGATCGGTATTTGACTACAAAACAAAGCAGTTTGTGAAAGAAATAGCGAAAAATATTAAAGGGGAATATATTGCTGCGCTGGAAAAAGTAGATTGGATGGATAAGAAAACGAAGCAGAATGCCGTGGATAAAGTTGTTGGAATAACGGAAGTTGTAGGTCATCCAGAAGAGTTGTTAGATGACGCAAAATTAGAAGAAATATACGAAAAGGTAATGTACTTAGAAATATATTGTGTGTTTCAAAACAAACTCATTCGCAGCATGCCATGATCAAACTGAAGTCTGCCATAACTTTATGCATATCCATTGAAACAAATGAACTACCATTACTCAGAGAGAACTAAATTACATCTTGATCTTAAACTATTTTCCTAATAATATATAAAACACTTAATAAAAACAATTTGTATTGACTGTTAGGATTGTTGTTTTGTAAATGCCATTTTATTTTCATTTTTTCTTGATACACGTAAACCTAATGCAGTGCAAACTTTCTTCTGTCACAGTGACAGATGTTTTCATAAACAAAATGCAATCTGACATTCACTTATCCGAATGAGTTTTTTTTTAACACACGATATACAGTGTGTCCCAGGATTGATGTTACAAGAGGTGAGAACCTTAAAATAAAATTCAAAAATTTTTAGACCATCTCACCTGTTGTAACATCAATCCTGGGACACACTGTATATGACGCGTATGGTTGTTAAAGTTGTGTAAATATGTAGCGCGTGTTAAACAGAAATTTTGTAAATATAGCTACTAAGATGAAAGTACAGTATAGACTGTAAGTTACATTTGCTATTCATGGTTATAACGTGAACATTTTTTCATCTCAGTCGACTTGGTTGCAGTAATACTAAAATACTAAGAAAAAACCTCCACTTAAGTAAATGTGCAAATGCAAATCTGTGGTGAAAAGGCAAAAGGGTATAAGTCAAAAATGATCATTTTACAGGAACATCAAAAAACTATTTTGCTGGAGATTTGAGAACAACATTTAATTCTTTCCGCTGGCAATCAAAAGAATCAAGTCGATTTATTGACCACAGCTTGCTTTGTTATTGATTCTAAAACTATTTCTACTAGAAAATAAATAAACACGTAACTTATACCTTATCGCATTTCCTTTTATTCATTTTATGAAATAGCAACAGGGTATAAGTTGACATATAGCTTTTTGCAATTTCCCGGAATATGTATTTTCTGATAAATAATTACTATGACAAAACAGCATATGTAGACATAAACTAAACAAGAGTATGTGGTTTCGAGTTCGAATAATGTGAGGTTATCTGTAAACTTACCGGTTAAGTTCTTGTTCCAGCACTTCTGCAAAACTTTGTACGCACGAGAGTGTGTCTATTTTGGCACGTATTCGTTAAACTACACTATAATAACTAATAATAACACTGGAAAACTGGACCGCTAAACCACGCTATTGCACCTGTATGGAAATGCACTCGTAGTATAAGTGTACATAAGTTATTTGTTTCCAACAAAAACGGAAAGTTATGAAGTGGCAAAAGGGTATAAGTTAACATATGCTGTTCTGGCGTTGCAGATAACTTTACGAAAAGCTTTGACTCGGGGTATTAGTACACATGTATATCTATTTTCCATTGACTAAATTTGCTTTTTTATCAATTTTTAGTGACTTTTCAGGGAATAAGTCTACATATCCCATTTACAAAACTTGCTGTAACAATGCGGTTATGGTATTTAGACTTATATCCTCTTGTATTTAGATGCCCGATATTGCTCTGGAAACGGGGCATCAATAAAATCAAAAATGAGATTTTATTTTATTTATTTATTTGTTTAAGCTGCAACCAACAGAGCACAGGCTCTAGAACTAGGTCACAGCATAATACATCAAAAATACTAAACTTACGTGAAACCGCAAATGCGCCTAAGATAATATAGAAGTATAAACTCATGAGCGTTATAAGTAAGGAAACAAATGTAGAATAACTAAATTTAAATTACAAATAAAAAAATTCAAATATAAAAAATTAAAAATTGAAAATTAAAAATTAATAATTAAGAACTAGAAATTCAAACCAATAGATTTGGCTCCATACAGTGCGCGAGAACAGTTCCATTTGAAGGCTTTTGCCGTTCCATAAAAAATGTCAATTTCATCAGCAATTGCATTAGCTACTTCACAAGCAGTATATAGAGGAGAGTGACTTAAAATATTAGTTCTCGGAACTGAAAATGGAAATTGAATTGATAAAGAATAAATTACAAAAACAGGAAAAGAAAGAAAGAAGAAATAATATAATTATTAAAGGTGTAGCCCCAAACAAAATGAATATTAAGCAAGAAATACAAGAGTTTATAAAGAAGGAACTAGAAGCAGAAGTAACTGTAGAGGAAGCATACAGAATTGGGAAAGAGGAAAACAAAATGATATTAGTCAAATTAACGAATTTTGAAGAGAAAATAGAAATACTTAAGAAAAAATATAAACTTGGGAGAAAGGAAATATATATAGATAGTGACTTGACAAAAGAAGAACAAAAAATTCAAGCAGCTATCAGAAAAGTTGCAAGGGAGGAAAAAAGCAAAGGAAAAAAGACAAAAGTGGGGTATCAGAAAATGGAAATAGATGGAAAGAACTTTTTCTGGAGTGATGAGGATGGAGGAAGCTTAAAAAACAGTGAAAATGCAGCTCCAAAAAACGAAATACATTAAACAAGGATGGTTTAACGATGACGAAACAGGCAAAGGAAACGGACTTGAAGAACAGCAAAAAAGAAAAAAGAAAAAAAAAAGAAAAACAAGGACAATTCAAATGCAAACATAAACTTAGCTAATTGGAACGTGCAAGGTCTAAATAGAGAATCCAATAGTGACACAATAACGATTACGGCAAGAAAAAGAACAACGAATATGGAATATGGAACGGATAATAAGGATTTGAAAAGAAGAACTAAAAAGCGTAAAGAGAAAAAAGAGGAAAAATACAGTAAGATAGGAACATGGAACACGAAAAGTATTACCGGGAAAGAAGAGGAACTAATCACAGAAATACAGAACACAAAAATAGACTACCTAGGGATTACTGAAACTAAGAAGAAAGGAAAAGGAACCAAGAAACTAACAAATGACTACTGGATGATATGGTCGGGAGTGAAAACAGAAGAGCATGCAAGGGCTGGAGTTGCTTTAATACTCAAAGAAGACAAAATTGTGTATGTAAAGAATGAGAATTTTGTAAGCGAAAGAATACTCTCAGTTACGTTCAAGGAAGGAAATGGGAAAGAAGAATACCTTGTCATAGTAGCCTACGGACCCAATGAAGATGACATCAAAGACGAAAAAGACAAATTCTACCAACAACTACAGGAAGAACTAGACAACAGCAACAGTAGCGTCATATTAATGGGAGACTTAAACGGAAGAGTTGGAAATAACAACACAGGAATAGAATGGTGTCTAGGAAAACAAGGTGAAAAAATAAAGAACTCAAACGGAGAAAGAATAATAAATTTGTGTCTGGACAATGAACTAGTAATTACCAACTCCCATTTCCAGCATAAAGAAATCCATAAAATCACAAGGGAAGCCAAAAATAGAAACGAAAGATCTATAATAGATTATTTCCTGGTTAGTAAAAATAGGTGGAACAAAGTCAGAGACGTAAAAGTTAAAAGAGGTTCGGAAATTGGAAGCGACCACTACCTACTAGTGATGAAATTAGACATGGGTAACGATAGAACTATAAAAGACAGGAAAAGAAAGATAGTAAACAGAAAGATTAGAAGTCACAAACTAAGAGAGAACCAATACAAAATCAGATACCAAGAGAAAACTAGAACAAAAGTGTAAAAACAGCCCAACACACGGTACTACTGAGGAGATATGGACTATATTGAAAGAAGCGATTCTAAGCACAGCAGAAGAGATATGTGGAACTACAAATATAGTAAATACTCAGACAAAAAGAACACACTGGTGGACTAAGGAGGTCAAAGAAGCTATTAAAAAGAAAAAATTAAGTTGGAAAAAATACTTAAGCACAAAAACGCAAACAAATTATGATCGCTATAAAAAAGAGAGAGGAGAGGTCAAAAGATTAGTGAAAGAAGAAAAACAAAAAGCCTGGGTAAAATTTGGAGAAAAAATGGAGAATGCATATAACGAAAACCAAAAGCTTTTCTTCGGGGCAATAAAAAATGCAAGGAAAAGCACAGGAGACACACTCATGAACATCAAAGACGAAGAAGATGAAATAATCACAGAGGAGCAAAAAATAATGGAGAGATGGAGACGATATTTTAGGGATTTATTAGAGGGTGCAGATGACATAAACACGGAAGAAAACATGCGGGAAAGCAATAACCCTACAGAAATAGTAAGGCAAACATCAGAACAAGACATAACTAAGGAAGAAATTGAAGAGGCAATAAAGAAAATGAAAATAGGCAAAGCGCCAGGATATGATGAACTAACTGGAGACATGATAAAGGCAGGAGAAGCGCAAATACTTGAAATATTAAAAACCCTAATGAACAAGGTAATGAACATTGGGGAAGCTCCAGAAGACTGGAAAATCGGGATAATAACCCCAATATACAAGAAAGGGGACAGGAAGAAATGCAATAACTATAGGGGTATTACGCTACTAAGTACAGTAGGCAAACTATACGCAAGGATTTTAGAGAAAAGATTAAGAGAAACTTTAGAAGAAACTATCGAAGACACACAGCAGGGATTTAGGAAGAACAGAGGTACAATGGATGCAATATTTATAATCCGACAAATAATAGAAAAAGCCATCAGAGAAGACGGAGAGGTACACCTTTGTTTCCTCGACTTTGAGAAAGCCTTCGATAAAGTTAACAGAGAAGACATTTGGAGAATATTAGAAAAACGAGGAGTAGAAGAAAAACTGATTAATGGTGTCAAGGCATTATACTCACGGACCAAAAATTTCGTAAGGGTCAGGCAAGAAAGATCACAAATGTTTGAAACTACTAAAGGTGTAAGACAAGGTTGCATACTAAGCCCTCTGCTATTTACCTTAGTGTTAGATGAAGGGGTTAAACAAGCGAAAAGCGAGGTAATACCTTACCCAGTGGGCTACTGGAAAATGGAGAATATACAAATCTCAGAACTCTTATACGCAGATGATATGGTAGTAGTAGCAAAAGACGAAAAAACGCTCAACAAGAACTTAGAAAGATATAAAAACAACTTAGAAACTTTCAATATGACAATAAATAAACAAAAAACGAAAACGATGATAGCCAGTAGGAAAGACAAAAAGCATGAAATAAAGATAGGAGAAATACAATTAGAACAGGTACCAAGCTTCAAATACCTTGGCTCGACAATAACGCAGGACGGGAGACTAGATGAAGAAGTAATGGAGGGAACAGCATCAGCAGGAAGGCTATTTAATGCGATAAAGAGCAAATTCTTGGCGAAAAAATAAATCATAAAATCGGCTAAAACAGAAGTGTTTAAAAAAATAGGAACACCGATCCTTACCTACGGTTCCGAAACATGGACGCTTACACAAAGCCAGAAAAGCAGAATCCAAAGTGCGGAAATGAGGTTTCTCAGAAAAATCGAGGGAAAAACAAAGATAGACAAAATTAAGAACTCAACCTTCAGGAAAAACTTAAAAACAAAGCCTGTACTACAATCAATTGAAGAAGGAAACCTAAGATGGTATGGACATGTCATAAGAAGAGAAGACGATAAAATAGTCAAACGAGTAGCAGAAGCCAAACCCATGAGAAAGAAAATGAGGGGAAGACCCAGAAGAACATGGTTAGAAGTAATAAGGGAAGCAGCAGAAAGGAGAGACGTACAGTGGAACGAAATGAAGCAAAGGGCGCAAGACAGGAAAGCCTGGAAAGAAATTTGGAAACGAGAACCTAGACAATAACTCAACGCCACCCACGTCTTACACCCGAAAGGGTAGAAAGACATTAGGATTAAGTAAGTAAGTAAATTACAAATAAAAAAATTCAAATATAAAAAATTAAAATTGAAAATTAAAATTAATAATTAAGAACTAGAAATTCAAACCAATAGATTTGGCTCCATACAGTGCGCGAGAACAGTTCCATTTGAAGGCTTTTGCCGTTCCATAAAAAATGTCAATTTCATCAACAATTGCATTAGCTACTTCACAAGCAGTATATAGAGGAGAGTGACTTAAAATATTAGTTCTCGGTTTTTCCAAATAAAAGTAAGGCGCGATAACACGAAGTTGTTCGTGGAACAAAAAAATTCAGTTGGCTCAGAATTGCAGGACAACAGTTAATTTTATAATGAATTATATGATTTAAAAAAAATCAAACCAGAAATATAGCGGCGTTTTTCTAATGTTTGAAATTTATAAATATCTAGTAGCTCAGAATACGAAGGTGTAAGTAAAGGATATGTTCCAGTTGATTTGTAATGTAAGAATTTTATGAAACGTTTTTTAATTCTCTCTAGTTTTAATTTATATGTACTGTATGTTGGCGACCATATAACGGAGGAGTATTCCAACCTCGAGCGAACATACGTATTATAGAGTTTTGTTAAAGTTAATGTATTGTTAAAGTTAAAACTATTACATACCGTCTGTTCTATAAAATGGCCCAAGATTTATAACGAGTTTATTTGTTATTTGAGTCTTATAAAACCATATATATTCTGAAATGGGAAAATCCTCTGTACAATTTGACCAAAACAAAAATTTTTTTTAGTGCCTCCAATTTTTCGTGATGACGTCATCGGCACTTTTTTTAAATTGCATGGTACAATTTTTATTATGTAATCTTGTAGAGAATTTTTTGTACTTATCAGCCGTCTGAACATTTTGTAGGGTTGCATAAAATAAATTTTGAAAAAAACGCAAAAAACTAAAGATGTTGAGGAAGGCCATGAAATTTAACTTTTGTCATCAAACAAGTAACCCTATCCTACAGTCACTTGTTTGACGTTTCTATTATTTCATTGTAATAATTGTGTTGCTAAACGTAACAGAATGAATAATATCAACGAGTTGGTAGATATGCTTCAAGTGTACTTTGAGTATAGGAAAAACAGCGTTCAAGCAGGTAAGTAACTACATGCATACCTTACAACATTATTAGGTATATCACTTCATTTTTTAAATTATTTATTAGGGTAAACTTAGTTCAAAATTTGGAACAACATGATGCTAAAATAAGAATTCAGTTTTCTAATTGGTTTTTTAAATAACTGTGTCGGAATTCAAGACAGATAGACCAGCAAATAGAAATGATAAAAGACCAGATGGGCACGCTCGACCTAGAGGAACTATGGGAAACTTTTAAAGAAATCATAACAGCAGCAGGCAAAAAAGTATGTGGGACCACAAAACAAAGTAATAACAAGAAACATACACGATGGTGGAGCGATAATATTAAAATATGAAGTGAAACTAAAGAAATCTGCATGGAAAAAATATCTAGCAACTAAAAACCCCGAAGATTATCTACAATACAAAAAAAACAGAGAAACTGTTAAAAACTCAATTAAAGAAGCTAAAGCCCAAGCCTGGAGTGAATTTGGAAACAAAATGGAAGCACAAGCGGCAGGAAATGCAAAACTCTTATATCAGACCCTGAAAAGGACAAAGAAAGCAAAGGGAACAAATTTAAAATGGATCAAGGACAAACAGGGCAAAGAGTTAAAAGCTGCCAATGAAATACAACATAGATGGTATGAGTACTTTAAAGAACTATTAGGTACAGACCGGCAAATGGATGAACCCGAAAACAGTACAGCAGGACATCCTCTCGAGACTGCAACGGAAGAATCACACGAAGACATTGACATAGATGAACTAATCCGGGCGTTAAAAAGAAGGCTGGTAAAGCACCCGAAATTGACGAAGTTAAACCAGACATGCTTAAATATCTAGGCAGTAAAGGTGTCCAATTCTTACACAAAATAATGAACGTGGCTTGGAAGACGAAGAAGGTTCCGAAAGAATGGCAAGTTGCGGTAATTATACCGATCTACAAAAAAGGGGACCGCGCGCAATGTGATAACTACAGGGCAATCTCGCTGATCACTTGTGCTAGTAAGGTGTACGAGTGTATACTAGAAAGACGACTAAGGGAAGCCATAGACCACCAAATAAGCGACACACAGGCAGGGCTCCGGAAAGGGAAAGGCACACAAGATTGGATATTCAGTCTTAGACAACTACTAGAGAAAACACTTAACTATAAAAACAAGATATATCTATGCGCAATCGACCTGCAGAAAGCCTTCGACTGCCTTCCAAGAGATAAGATTTGGAAAGCATTAGAAAAGAAAGGAGTCAGTAAAACAATAATACAGGCAATACAAAGTCTTTACAGCAACACCAGAAATGTGGTCAGAACTTACGGGGTATGCTCACCAGAATTTCTAACCACCAAAGGAGTCAGACAAGGAGGCGTCCTAAGCCCACTACTATTCATCGTCGTAATGGACGAAATCACACGATTAGCGAATAGAAAGGTGAAGAAAGCAAGAGTGGGAGTCAGAAAAACTAAACCAGTTAAATTAAGCGAAATGCTGTTCGCAGACGATTTGATACTAATCGCTAACACACAACAAGACCTACAGAACAACATTGAAATATGGAAAGATACACTGGATGAATTTGAAATGACAATCAACATAAACAAAACTGAAACAATGGTTATAACTAAGGAGGATGAAGACTTGGAACTTCACTTGGGAAACTGCCCCTTAAAACAAACAGATGAAATTAAATACCTAGGGGCTATAATTGACAGCAAAGGGAGCATGGAAAAGGAAATAAATATTCGAATTAAAACCGCTATGAACTTGTTCAACTCGCTAAATAAAGTATTCATAAGTAAAAGTGAAGTGTCAGTTCAAACGAAAATGAAAGTGTACAAGGCAGTCTTCGTGCCAACTATGACATACGGATGTGAAAGCTGGGTGTTGTCCATCAACTTAATGTCAAAACTTCAAGCTTGCGAAATGAGATGGCTGAGGAAAGTGGTTGGCGTGTCAAGAAGGGATCATGTGCGAAACGTAGACATACGAAACTCTCTGCAAGCAGAATCAATACAGGAACACATCGAAAAACGACAACTCGGCTGGCTGGGACACCTATGGAGGATGGAGGAAGACCGCACCGTTAAAATTATCTGGGAGATGGGTACCGACTCGAAAAAACCAAGAGGAAGACCAAGAAATGTCTGGAACGGAGAGATTGGAAAAATCCTGGCAAAGAAAGGAAGTAATTGGAACGAGGCAAAAAATTTAGCTAAGGAACGCAAGGAATGGAAGAAGTTTTGTAGTAACAGTAATAACTGAACCTCTACACCTGTCGGTAGATGAGGAGCTGATAATGACGATGAATGACGTGTAGGAAATCTTAACTTTCCGTTTACAATAATGTGGTCAGATGAATGTACCTTCACGAATAATGGTATGTTTAACCGTAATAAGCATTACCACTGGAGTCAAGAAAACCCTAGGATAGTTAGAGAACGAAATTTCCAAAGCAGATTCAGTGTTAATGTTTGGTGCGGTATGTGGGGTGGAAAGATCGTGGTCCCTTATTTCATCGATGGTACGCTAACAGCAGAACGTTATAACAATTTACTTCGAAATGATATTGTAGGTGTCTATCTCGATGAAGCGCCGCTTACTGATAGACAGAACATGACATTCCAACAAGATGGTGCCCCACCACATAACACTGTTATTAATACTAATTTTTTGAGTGAAACTTTCCGAAAAAACTGGATTGGTACGATGGTCCAATCAAATGGACTCCTCGTTCCCCGATATGAATCTGCTGGACTTTTTTTTATGGAGTTATTTAAAAGATAAAGTCTTTACCACATTTCCCGAAAATGCGGGGGAGCTAAAAGAATAAGATATGCAGTTGGAAATATTCCAGCTGATGTAATACCCGCACAGTAAATAGCGTTCTTAAACGCTACCAAATGTGTATTGAAAACCACGGCTCGCACTTTGAACAATTTTTGTAATGCTAGGTTAGAATTTTGTTTTGTATTGTTTGGACCTAGTTGTAGCAGTACGTAGTTGAAGTATTGTCATTTCTCGTTTGTTTATGTTGTTTCTTTAGAAAGCCATAGTCTGTTGTTTAGTTTCTTAATAAATTAGATAATCTTCTAACTAAATTTCAAGGCCTCCTATATCGCCTTTGAAGTTTTGCGGTTTTTTTTCAAAAAGTTTATTATGCAACCTTATCCACATATGAAATACAAATACAAGAATATATAAAAAACAGTATACCATGTCATTTAAAAAAAACATCGATGACGTCATCACAAAAAACTAGTGACATTAAAAGAATATTCATGTTTATCAAATTGTAGAAAACGTTGTCCCATTTGATAATATGCATGGTTTGTAGGGGTTAAAATCAAAAATAAAGTCGCTAGAGTCTTGGGCCCTTTTTATAGAACAGACGGTATAAGTCGACTTATACCCTTATGCCTTTTGGCCACAGAAATGATCTACTAGATATTGTGTATCTTGCCACTATAGTTCTAAATATTTATCTGAAGATAAGCTAAAAAGATATATCAGCCTCAAGATACCTTACAATTCAAACATGGCTGATAAAATGCGTATGTTTACAATGTTTACAGAGAATACCAACATTTGTTACAAACTTAAGATAAAGCAATTTTAACTTACTTGAATTAGTATTACAAAATTATTTTGAAATGACACAAATATTCTTTTCAAAGAATGAGTTTATCCATGTAACTAAAGTTTTGTAAATTTAAGTTCAATTTATCTTTGCTTACTCATCTGAATTAGATCGTTCCTGGTTATAGTTTCTTATGAATAAAAATAAAATAGCTTTAGAACGTTTTAAGCCAGAAAAGTTTAATTTTATTAATTTTACTTTATTATGCAGTAACTCTTAATATCCGTAAGTGCCTTGGATCACGCCGAGAAAAGGCCAGAAATACGAGGCTCGAAGGTCCAAGTTTATGTTTTCTTTAGGCCTGTTCCAATAAGGGACGTAACGATAGAGTGTCGTATAACATTTTTTGCGCTATTAACTTCTAAAAACAAAAATTCCCTTGAATATTACAAAAACATTGTTTGTCTCAATAAAGTGCTTGATGATGGGGCAATGTAATTATTTCTTTACGAACTTGGTCCGGTTTTAAGTGGGCATTGTTGACAATGCTAAATCTATGTGGAAACAAGTTTATTTTTAAGGACTGATATTTATTATTTAATAAAATTACTTGGTATTTACTTACTAAAATAGAACTCTTTAGTCCTTTAGTCCTCTAGCCAGATGGTGTAAAGATAGAAAAACAACAGAAAAACGACATCTAAAAATACAATTGCTGCAGAAAGTCTTTATTTGAACCTTGTATCACCAACGATTAGAAACTTATATTAATAAAAGAAAATCCATAAAAGATATTGACAGAGAATGGGAACAACTGAAAACAGTAATAATAAAAGCAGTTTCTGAGACCCTTGGATATCGTAAACAACGGACGAAAAGAAAAATATTGAAATATTGGGATGACGAAATCAAACAAAAGATAAATCAGAAGACAAATGCAAACTTGAAATGGTTACAAAATAGAACCCAAGAGGACAAACAAGAATACAACAATATATCAGCAGAAGTCAAATGACTATGTAAAAAGCAAATCAGAACAGAAAACGATAGAGATAGAGAAGCAAAGAAGAGCGATTAAAATACTATACAGAACTATAGACGACAAATGAGGCATTATAAATGGATCAAAATAATCACGAGTACAAAGTAGAAGAAAGGAGTGTACACAAGATAGAATTAGAGGAACTAGAGGAAGCCTTAAAAAATGGAAAATAGAAAATCCGCTGAACAAGATGGCATAAATACTGTGCTAATAAAATATTGACCGTGACGGTTTTTAGAACTGACAAATTAATGTTGCACCATGAAGGCAATACCTACTAGTTGAAAGGTAGCCACTATAATAACAATTTAAAAGAGAGAAAGGGCAAAGTGCGAGAGTTATAGAAGCATTGAAATGGAAACATGGAAATTATGAAACGTAGCCGAAGACTGAGTTTCATAACATGTGTCGTGCATAAACACTTTTAGCACGAGTTTGCACACAATATTTTTTCTACGGCCTTAAATTTACTGTTATTAATCCAGAAATGTCGATTTAACAAAGGTTTGTATTTATGACAGTTATAATTTATGTCATAGTAAAGAGATGGCCTTGATAGCACAGATGACTGTTTCTGCAGCCGGTAGCTGTCAAAGTTATAGTTATCAAAGGTAATTATAAAAGTACACATTTGACTTTATTCATTACATAATGCTTTAATTATTTAAAAAACACTTTACCTCTAACGAAAGAAGTAACTAGAATAACTTTATAACTTCACTTCCAGTTCAAAATTTTAAATTCAACACGAGCTGTTTACTTTTAGCACATGTGCTAGAAGTAAACAGCTGATTTCACATTTAACACGCTGATTTATAAAACGTCATTTTTAGTGAAACAAGCTAGTGCTAAAAGGCCTACTTTCAGTAGTGGTTATAGAAAAAATCTGTTCTAAAATAATAACGCACAAATTAAGTTAACTTATAGAACACATACTATTAGACGACTAAACAGGTTTGAGAAAGGACGATCTTCTATGAACAATACATTTACAATCAAACAAATTATCGAAAATCATATTGTATAACAAAGAAACGCATATACTATTCATAGACTCTACTAGCAATTCGAAAAGAGCTCTGGAAAATCTTAAAAGGAAGGAATGCCATTACATTTAATAAAGATGATACAAAGATCATCGTTTTTCTTTGGACTATACTAGTGTAGTCTGTGTCAACCTTTTTTAAATATTTACATCGTTTAGTAAGTCATCCAGTTTATTATTGTATTCTTGTTTTCTTCGTTAAATTGCCAAGCAACGAAATTCTCATTAAAATGTCAAGTTTACTTCGACAAAAAAAAGCTCTAGTGTAATTATAAGTGAATAAAATGTCATAAGCGCTAATGTTTTGATGCACTTGCTTATTTTAACTATGAATTCAAGTTAACCTCAGATTAGTAGTCTGTATAAGACCAGCCGTAATAAAACCTGTTATTTAAATTGTGAGCGTCCTGTCTTTAATTTCTTCCGTGAGTAATTAGTCAACTGCACTAAATACAAATCTTCAGTATTCAATCATCTCAATAAGTCTTACATAAGAATCGTTAAAGGCAATGGTAATTAATCTTTGCGCAAAGTAGGCTTTAACTTTCACGGCTGACTAAAGTAATATACGAGAAGAATCACGTGCTACTTTTAGCCTACTCAATACCTCATCTTTGATGAATTTGCACTAAACAAGCAAGCATCGGTGGTTCAGTGGTAGAATGCTCGCCTGCCACGCGGGCGGCCCGGGTTCGATTCCCGGCCGATGCAACTTTTTTGGTTAGTTAATGGGAACATTTTGTTGCATTTTTTTAAAGTTTACTGAGATTTTTTAAACCAGTTAGTTGGCTCGACGTAAAATATATATGAGGTGTCTATTTCCAAAACCCACTATAGTAATATTTTTGGTGAATTCATGTTTTTACGGTTTGCTTTAGTTTGTTGGATGCTCCGTCGTATAGTTAGAGTTTTGAGCCTCAAAACCCGCTATAAATATTTTAAAACGTGAATTGATAATTGCAGTTAATTTCAAAATCCGCTATATACTATTTAAAGTATATTTTCATTTATTAATCCCTTATTACAATGTCGAACGAAGAAATCGTAGAAAAAATCATAAAAAAATATGAATCCGATTTTTCTAGTAATTTTTCCACAAGCTACCGTAATTGCTCATACAAATGGGATGGCAGCATTTTTATTTTAGTGTTTTTGCAGTAAATTTTCAATGCTCTTCAGTTTCGTCTCCTTGATTTTAACACCAGTGAGAAGGCATATTGGAGGTGTAGGCAGAGTAGCTCCCCTTTTTGTGATATATTTTGATTCGCCTATCAAAGATCTGTAAGATTCTTCTCCTTGAATGGAGACGTTCTGTTTAGTCTTATGTAGGAAAATTCGTTTTGTCAGATTAAATTGAAAATGTGTACTATGTAAAGGTTTTAAAACTCGGTCGCCTTCTTCTTTAAAGTCGTAGAGTGCAATTCCATCTGAAGTGAAACCTTGTACTGACGCAAAATCCTTTATAATATCGAAATATATCTGTGCAAAAACTCTATCCGGACGGCTAAATGAGTGTCCAACCACGGGAAATATTTCTAACGTTGTGGCTGTTGGCAGAATGTAACCATTTCATGATCATACACATTAGTATTTTGTTTTTGTTTTGGCCACTACATTCATCTGACACCAATCGAATTATCTCTGTTCCAGTGAAATCTGTATTGTTTAGTCTATGAAAAACTGCACCAGCAATTTCGTTACTTCCTTTGAGTCTCTTGTATTAGGCCCAGCAATAGGGAAATACCTTGCTTTTTGTTAATTTTGTTTTTGAATTTCCAACAACATGGCGAAGTTGTACAAGTTAAGCTGACTGCTAAAATAAGCAGCAGAATCGGGTAATTTTGGCAATGGAATATTCTTCTGGCAGTCGAATGACATAGTCATCAAACCTTCCCGTTTTTCTCGAAGGATTTGATAAAATGCTTCCGCTTTTAGCTTGTGTACCTTTTTGTAAGTTTGGATTTTACTTCTCTCCTGTTCGTCAGTTGCTTTCTTTAGCTTTTCTGCTAACGCAATACATGTTGAACAAGCATCTGTTCTCGGACTACCGAATCCAATATTATAAGTGGTATTAAAAAGATATCGAAAGAAACACTCCCTTAATACAGGATAATTGTGTTCTGGTGCACTATATAATCGCCACAACTTTTTAATGCTTAATGCGGGTGGCAGATAAACTCTTGCTATACTCTTTCTCCTGCAATAGTGAGGCTCACTTACACTAAGACACTGTACAAAGGACTTAACACAATGCATTGCAACTTCTCGATTATCTCCTCTTCGATCTTCTTTGGGCATCCGTCCTTCACCATTAAAAGAACTCTGGAACACTCTCTGTAGCCGATCCTTTTTGAGATTCAATATTTCCAAAAAATGCTTTCTGTAAACAGCAACACGTATTTTTTCTTCATTAACAACGTCATACTTAAATGTAAGCGATCTATTTGTCTTAGAATCTAGTCTAATTTTTTTTTATTTTTTAGTACTGCAATGTTTGACTATAAAGCTGTCCTGTTCAATTTTGGTTGTATTTTTATAAAAGCCAGAATGGAACGCCTGAGTGCCACACATTGTTAGCGTTTTGAATCTAAAAGCCCTTTTTATAACTGGATACTTTAGCAATTCTTTAGAAATATACCTAAATTTAGTGTTAACAACAAAGTGTTAGCAACAGGTAAACAATCTAAGGTTTACAATCTTACCTATTCTACAGTCAATATTTTTTCATGTTTTGGACTGCCGTTTTCTCTTGCGAGATTCATTGGTCGGAGTTTCGACAATTTCGTTTCTATCCAATTTATACTATTTAATTAGCATTAATAAAATTATCATTAACAAACACAACATACATCAATCCAACCACAACATACGTGTATAATGAATGAATCCCGTATTTATTTTCACAAGAAGCATGTGCGTAGTCACGTGGTACCGTTTTAATGAATGCGATTGGCCGGTTGCATTATAGTGGCGTTTGGAACTAATCCTAAGAAATTATAGCGGATCTTGAAATTAACTGCAATTTTTAATCCACGTTTTAAAGCATTTATAGCGGGTTTTGAGGCTTAAAACCCTTCCTATACGACGGAGCCTCCAACAGACTAAAGCAAACCGTAAAAACATGAATTCACCAAAAATATCACTATATTGGGTTTTGAAAATAGACACCTCATATATATCTTGCGTCGAGTAAACTAACTAGCTTAAAAAATCCCAGTAAACTTGCTCCAAAATGTTTCCATGAACTAGCCAAAAAAGTTGCATCGGCCGGGAATCGAACCCGGGCCGCCCGCGTGGCAGGCGAGCATTCTACCACTGAACCACCGATGCTTGCTTGTTTAGTGCAAATTCATCAAAGATGCAGTATTGAGTAGGCTAAAAGTAGTATGCGACTCTTCTCGTATAACACTTTCGTCAGCCGTGAAAGTTAAAGCCTACTTTGCGCAAAAATTAATTTCCATTCACCATTCTTATGTAAGACTTATTTAGATGATTGAATACAGAAGATTTGTATTGCGGTATTGCAGTTGACTAATTACTCACGGAAGAAATTAAAGACAGGACGTTCACAATTTAAATAACAGGTTAAGATACAAAACTATCAGTTTAGAAATTAAAATTGTTCTTTCCAATGTATGTAACGTTAAGAGCACTTTGTTTGCAGCACGACCGAAGGGAGTGCTGCATGTAGTGCGAATTCGGGAAAATTCTTCCCGAAAGAGGTAGGTACAATGTTTTTTGTAACGAATAACTCAAAATATTTAAAAAAGTTAAAAAAATATTATTTAGTGTTTTACAACTTTACTGAGTTGGCAGCACAAATTACTAAATTTTTATACGTATCCTAGCACCTGTTAGCTTTTGTTGACGTTTACAGCGCTCCTGGAACACACAATTGCCATAGTTTTTGTGGGAAAGTAAAAAACACCCCGGTGCGGGAAAAGTTATTTTCGGCGCATCGGGAATGACCGGGAAATATGAATTTTGAAATCATGAGTGCAAAAAACATTTTACAACAAGGTTTGAGTAATGAAATCTGGAAATCGCGATTTGATGCCGCTTAAAACATATGAAACAATATCTAAGAAGTATGTCAGTATAACATGATTTATGTGTCGACACTGTCGCTCGTATCCCATCATTACCGTCTTACATTCAAAAGCTTAAGTTCTCGGGCGTGACGTCAGCACAGAAGACCGAACGTTGGTTAAATAGCATAGGTACAGAGACTCTATATGTGTTTAGTTTAAAAATTAGGGGTTTCTGTGGAAACGGGGATACCAGTCGGGAACTGAGTCTTACCCCGTTCACTTTTTTTGCAATGAAAACCGAAGTTTCACAGAAAACACCATAATTTTGAATACTAAACTCTAGTATAGGCGCTATAAACTTTTAAGCTACCTAAATATATATAGCATTCCATTAAAAAAACTAAGTTGAATTTGCCACACCCTGTATAATAAAACTATTTTAGTAATATGCAGCACCTTCGTACCTACACCTTTTATCTACACAATATTTGTGTAACTCTCATACTTTTATTATATTAATTTAAATATTGTAACGTTTTTCTTATCATTTATTTTGAACCAACCTTCTGGAATTTGTAATAAATTTAGATTAGAGAGCAGTTCGTCATAATTGTTATAACATACGTAGTTTTGGTGTGCTAAACATTCTTTAGTGCTTGGTTCAAATGATTTAACAAGATTTTTACGTTCAATGACATTTGCTTCTCATTTCTATTTTTACGATTTCTTGCGGGTGTTGAACAATATTTTGCAGAATTGGGAAATTGGGTTGGTATTGCATCTGGCTGGATGGTCTAGGATCTAGGATGATCTAATTTCGTGGTTAGAAGTTGTTCAGTTCTTGAATCTTGCTCCATTGTAGGGTATATGTATAATATCGTGTTAAAAAAATCATTCGCATCATGCCATGATCAAATGAAGTTTGCTATAACTTGATAGATACCTATTGAAGAAAATGAACTACCATAAGTCAAAGAGAACTAAATTACATCTTGATATTGAACTCTTTTCTTAAAAATATACAAAACACTTAATAAAAACAATTTTTATTGACTGTTATGATTAATACACTCGCTGTTGTTGTGTAAATGCCATCTTATTTTCCTTTTTGCTTGACACAAGTAAACCTAATACAGTGTAAACTTTTGCCAGTCACATTGACAAATATTTTTCTAAAAAAGTGCAATCTGATATTCACCCATAGACTTAAGTTAAGACATGACTAGATTTTTTATCTTTCTTTCCAAGGCCTGCCTTAAATGAGTTTTTTTTTGAACACACGATATTTTGTTTAAGAAAATGTAATTCGCTGTGGCAGCCTTAACTAATTGGCATGATTCAACTGAGGTCAGAAACTTCCGGCCTCGTATTTAACAGGTACTGGGCATATGCGCTAAGCAGCTGGAACTGGCTGAGAAATCTCCGAAATGAAGCTCCGAAGTCCGAACGTGTATGGAATTACGGGCGCAAAAGCTATCTCTGCAGAATCGGCGATATAGCAGTTTCATTGTGACGGGATGGCTCATGATATTGCAGCCGAGACCGACGCAGGCTCGGGGGCTTATTGTAATATTTACAAATATTGTCCTCCCGAAATGTAATGCGATCCGAGGGTGACGGCGTTCGCAGCGCCGATAGCATTACTCCTTGGAAATGTTGTGCAGGGTGTTTTTCTATCATTGTGTGTCGTGTTGGATGATCTTAACATAATATTGGTTACAGTTAGAGCGTGTTTATTTATCTTGGGCGATTTAGGTTGTTTCGTGCATTTTTAATTAAAAACTGCTGAGGCTAATATTCTCAATAAATCGATTTGTGGATATTTTGCATTAAATGTTCTGTATGGTTTTCCATTTTATATACATTATTATCGTGTTTCGTTTTGCAACACTTAATGTGTATTTTGTGTTGTGTTTAAGTATTTCTTATTATGTGCCTACGATGTTTGCTTTTGGATTATTAAAACAAAAAAGTCATGGCTATATTTGGATTAAAATATCAACGGAATCTAGGTGAGTAATTAATTTTTTTTGCTTATTTATTGTTAAAAATGAAGAGCCTCCCAAATACAATTTTCACGAGCCGCCACAGCTAATCATTAATACTTCCATCAGTCTAGGCAGTTGATTAATCCTTATTCGAAACAAGCCAACAGGGTTGACGGTAAGCCTTGTCGGTGCTAAGACGCATTTGTTCATCTTCTATAATTACATCTTTGTTTTATTATTCTAAAACCATGCACTATTGCTATAAAAAACTGGAAAATTTCTGAATTTATTGCCCATGGTTTTTTATTAAATTGATTAATAACTATCACGTGAATAATTCAACTTTGTCATATGTCATATTATCAAATTTTAATATCAAACGCTACAATTATAAAACTAAAAGAAATAATCCTAGCATTTCAAACTACCCTTACTCTAGGCATGATTGACAGTCATGTATCGAAATAATTTTAAATGTATTCACATCTCAGTTGCCAATCCAAAATTCAGATTTACACAGCCAAAAAAACTTTACCCTAGTTTGTTTTTCTGGTAGCAATAGTACATAAATTATTTTCCCTCTATTAGAACTCTTTTCGTCGATAGCAACTTGTGATATTTCGGAACTCGTAGCTTTTAATTCTTGATTGATTAGTTTAAAAACACTATACATTTTAATAAATGTTTAAACTTTATCTAATATTTCTTCCTGAAATTTACGTTTTTAAGAGTCACTCATGTAGTGTCTAACTTTTACTTTCTCTATTCCATTTATTTTAAAACCAATTTTTTATAAAAATATATAAAATAGATATATATTAATGAAGCCCACCGCCTTGGTATCTCTGTTTCATGAACTTACGAAGGCAACTGAAAATTTTGTGGTTTTTGCAAATTACATGTATCAGAACGATAATAAAGTTACCATCTTTATGTCAACTAGCGTACCAACTGTAATAGAATATTTTTTTGACTAGTCAAAATCCGACTACTGATATTCTCATTGTGAAAAATAGTGTAGTAAGTAATTATATTCTGATATTGTGGACGAACGCCAATTACTCATGTTAAATTTGCTTAAATTAAATCTTATACACCAAATCACTTTTAATGTTTGAATCAGGGTGGGCAATAAAAAATAACTAGTAAGTTGTATTTTTGTGAAATAAATAAAAAATATCTTCAACTTTATTTAAATTTAAGCTTTTAGGAGCCGGTAGCCTTAGTTTTGCACCTCCCCCGCATTGCGGGATATGCGCGTACCTTATCTATGTCATTGCGTAAGAGATATACAAGCAACAGCGAAAAAATCTTGCACTACAAATATCTAACACACAAGTTTCTGAGGATATTCAGTCATATAGGTATTAAGGGCAACCAAGTTGCTGATAATGCGGCAGGTTATATCAAGAAACCATCAAACGTGCATCGTTTGCATTAGAAAACCGTAGAAGACATTACAATAAAAGCTAATAGTCCAATTACAAAAGAATAAGATTAGAGTTTGCCTACGATCTGCAAAGTAGAAGCTTGCTTTTCGCAATTTTATGCTTCATAGTGTTAATTACCGCAACCAAGCGCGTCAAACATAAATATTATTTTTCTACTCCTGCAACTAAAATGGCACATAACATACTAACATTCACGTCGCTAAGTGACATTTTAATCATGCCTTCATAACCTGTGACTAAAGAGCCTCTTAGTCACGGGCAACGACGTTTTAGTCACGGGTTGAAGTTAGGTTCAAACAGTATTTGCTTTATTAGCCACAACCAAAACTAAAATCAAGTTAGTTTTCAACAGTCAACTTTGACGTTTGTCCAGCATAATTGAACCTAACATAAAATTCCAAATTTTAATAAAATAATATGATGTTATATTGTCTAAATTTTTGGTCGTACAAAAAGTATAGTATGTAACACATTATATAAACTCGTCTAGACACTCGTTTATTAAACACTCGCTGCGCTACGCTCCGCTCGTGCCTAAAGTGAAGTTTATAAAACTTGTTACATAATATATTATTTTAAGTTATGATTACAATAATATGAACTTATAAAACACATGCACCACATATTCTATCTTTGTTTATAACTTTCTATTGCAAGGGATCAAGCACCATACGGTTTGTCTTAGATGTTTTTGTAACACCATAATATGTGTGTCTCTTTTTGATGTATATAAAAAAAGAGAAAACTTAGCAGGTGTAAGGTTTTTTCATGGCTTGAAAAAAGGAGTTAAAAACATCATTAAATGTTATAAAGAGAAATGTATCCTAATTTATGAATGTAACTAAAACTCACTTAAAAATCAAATGTCAAGTTTGACATTTAAGTAAAGTAAAGTATAATAGTACAGTAGCTTTCGAATCTTAAAAATTCAAATGTAATGTCGAATGTGTCATAAGTCACTAACTTTTTCGAAGTGTAAAAACTATGATTGCAGCATACAAATGTGGTGGGGGAAATTTTGTGATCCTGACTGAAAAATACTATAGTCGAATGAAACTCGGAAAAAGTAAGCCAGAAGTACTTTCCGATTTTCCACCCATTTTCAAAAATATGTTACATATAAAATTTCCATAATTCGCATCTGTCTTAGTACCTGTTGTAGATGTCCCACATTTATTCTTTAAGTAATTTGTGTTCTGTTTCTTTTTACGATTTCTTCAATATTTCTTCATTTCTAATTAGTTTTAATAACTGTTAATAGCTTAAAACAGTATTTGTTAATGTTCATAATTGTATGAATATATGTTACAACTTTTTATTTCAGTGTTTGCTGATGTTATTCACATCGTATGTGCTTTTAAGAGTAGGCTATGCTGATACAGCAAACCTAAATATTCAGTCAAAGAATATTCAGTATTCAATTTCCATTATTTCACTAGAGGCGTTCGAATCACATAACCCAATTTGGAAATATCTACACATTTGTTTTCTTATGGTAGTCGTTTTTTAGTATACTAATAAACAAGATGAGAAGGTACAAGCTCCTTATTGATACTTTGGTACACTGTTGGTATGGTGCGGTTTTGCCATGCACTCTTTGGGATGACCGTTTTCGTAATTTGTTGAAACGGTGCTTTTAGTGTGGTATAGTGATTATTATATTATGTTATATACCTGATCGCGGCATATGTGCGACGACTTATGCTAAAGAGAGTTCGTAAGGGAGACTAAAATTAATTATTGCAAAGCTTAGACGAAGGAAATCGGATTAAAATCGCGTCGTCGATTTATTAATTTACCATTAGCGAAGAGTTGGAATGGGGCAAAAGCCGGAGTAATAAATCGTAACCTTCTGGAAAACCAGAATTTGAGTGGGGTTACTTTTTAAACCGGTTTTGTGTACTCATCGACGAATCTCAGACTCATTCTAATATATCTACGTATAAGAATATTTAAGTCTTACTAGAATTTTCAACTTTAAACCATTTCTCAAACACTTAATTTCAGGAACAATTTGCTTCTTTTCATATAAAAAAAATGTCCGTTCTGCTTATGTTTGTAACTCATCGATTTAATTACTTTGTGTAGAGTTGTGTGTACTTCAGCAAATTCCACTTGCACGCATGAGTGATTTCCGAAATATTTCCTAATAAAAGAGACATTCGGTGTGAGAGTTTACTGAAGTGGGACTAATTTACTTATACCTCTCTGTTCATGCATTAACTTCGTTAGCAACATGTCTACTTTTTAAGTGCTTTGGTCATACGAATTAAGGTGTGGAATTTTCTCTAGGAATAATTTCCGGGTAATTACTTCTTGATTGGTTAAATTTAAAAAAACAGAATCATTCGCTGGGTCTAACAATTATGAGGTAAATTTTATAAAAAAAAGATTTAACTGGGAGGTTGTCGTTGGTCTGTAAGAGCCCAGATTTAACCCCACCTGATTATTGCGGTGTTGTAAGAATAAGGTGTATGACACCAAACAAAAGACTGCTTCAAGAATCGAAAGCAAACATTTGAGTAGATATGGAGAGAATTCCACCAATTATGTACCAGAACGTATTTGGAAATCTATTGCTTTTTAAAAGTAGGTATGTAAACAGTGTATCCCCGGATTAACTTTGCGATAGGTATAATGAATCACTTTTTTTAGTACGGATTTCGTCTTTCTATATTAATCCTGCTTGGTATACAATGGATTTTTACCAAATTACAGTTTAGATGGAATCTAGTTGGCAGTATGAGCTTAAAAAGAATATGAATCATTGTAGGTAAAGTGGTTTTTCTGGAAACTTGAAGCGAAAATGTTATTAAAATAAAATATTCTAAACTAAAATTTGTAGCGATATACCGAGTTTTTACATTTTTGGATTACAAAAATTGAATATTAAAAATTAATGTACAGAATCCCTTATTTTTTATTATGAACAATTTCAATTAAAACAACTAAAAGGTTATTCAAATAGTGCCCCACTCAAATTAGCACAGAATTTCACCCTCCTTCTAAATTCTTGGTAATTTTAAGAAAATGTTAAGGTATAAAAAGTACAATTTCACGCAAATATGATGAAGCCGGGTGTACCGCTATACTTTTTAATTTATAATATTTTATTTTAATATAATGTTCTCGTATATTTAACAGAAAGACTACTTTACCTACAATGATTTATATTCTTCTTAAGGTAACTACCAACTGTAATTTGGTAAAAATAAATTTCATACCAAGCATACCTAGACTACAAAAGACAATAACCGTACTAAACAAAAATTGGTTCATTAAATCTATCGCAAAGTCAATCCGGGGACACACTGTCTAATGATCTTGTAATTTATGTTTTAAATATACAAATCTTATATTTCACTATGTTACCAGTTGTGTAATGCTTTAAAAATTTGTGCCAGTAACACACCTTGAAACAACCACGGGAACAATATTTTGTTTCGTAAAAAATTCTCAAAACCTTACTTGAAGTATGTTGACAGTGCAATAGGTACAGGAAGCAATAAAACAAATCGTCTTCTCCAAGAATATTTATTGTAAAAATTGGGGTGGCAACATGTTTCAAAACCAAACTAGTTTCATCATCAGGCCATATACTCATCTACAGATGCATATGGTTAAATGTATTTACATAATAAAGAAAACCACTAACTGCTATTAGAAATCGGAGCACCACATGTCAAAGTGTAACAGGCATCGAGGATGTTTGTACTAACTAGATTCAATGAAAATGCAATTATCAGAGTAGGTTAAAAAGGACAAAAAGAAAACAAAATAAGGGATGGGAACAGCAAAAAAAAATTACCAAATCATTTTATATTCATGAAAATGTAATTAGTATCAAAGAGCAGTAAGTGGTTTCATTTATTATGTAATATTATGTAAATCATTTTTAACCATATGCCTCTGTAGATGATTATGGCCTGATGATGAAACCAGTTTGGTTTTGAAACATGTTGCCGCCCCAATTTTTACATTAAATATTTGTGGAGAAGACTATTTGTTTTATTGCTTCATATCAAGGCATCTCCGCTAAAAATAAGACGGATCACCTCCCTATCAATGTAATAGGTATATCAAGTGAATATATCGTTTCCTTTATAGCTGGAAGTGAACCCTAAGGAATATTTACGATCCTTTTTGAATATAAGTATGATGACGGAGACCATGAAATATCGAAATCTACGGGAACTAAGAACCAAAACTTCTTGGTTAGAAGTGAGCAGCGTCGCAGAAGTGGATACATCCTATAATATCCTTTTAAATACTATAAGTAAGTGTTGTATTTTTCTCTTTTACACTCTCACCTTTATAATAGTAGAGACTATACGTATATTAATCAATGCCAAAAATTGACCTTTATAACATTTTCACAAAAGTAGCCGTAACGAAGGCATAATTACCGTATCGAACGCATTAAGAGATGTCATGGTAAGTACTTTTATTCGCAACCATATATGTAATGTTAACATTCCTGACCTCATTTGAGTGGGGGAAGTCGTACATTTCAGCCCGCTACTTCCCGCACTCACTTCCCGCTCAAGTGCGGGAAGTACATTCTCGACCGCTGAGTAGGTAGGGATACTGGGAATCTTGTTGATCCATTCATGCGCGTCACAACCTGTCGTATCATAATATAATAATTTTTCCAATTCTTGTTGAGAATAAAGTGGTTGCGAATAAAATAGTATACAAACCTCGACAGGAAGTTTCCTTAGTCTAGAGATAATAGCTGATTTCGACTCTTCGCGTCTCAATCAACTAACTAATCTCTCGACAGTAATGAAACACTTCCCATCTCGCGCTGTAATATACTATTAGTCATTACTAGGTCGACATTATTTTATGTTAAAAAAGATTCTTCAGTCTGTCAAAAATTCATATCGGATTGCGAACGTTTCCTTGCAAATAGTCTTGTATGTAATGCGTGTCTAAATACGGTTGATTGCTTTCGATTTTTTTCAAAATAGGGAAAATGTTTATTGCAATCAGATTTTTTCCTTTAAAAAGAGTGCTGTCTATTTTATAATTAAAGCTTATAAAACGGCTTACCAAACCGTACTCAATTTTGCAATATCAGTGAAAATTCTAAATACTGCTTTGTAGGTTTTAGCAATTATAGAAATTATGTTTCAGAGAAAGAAACTTTAGAGTTTAGTAATGTCTTGTAAATCATTCTAAAACAAAATAGTAATTAATCGCTGTCACATAATTTTCTCGATATACGTTTCAAATCCATGGTTATTTTTGTTAACATTATAGTAATCCCTGCTGGCCTATTTCACGGAACGTATTTCAATAAAGCTCGTCCAAATTACTTAAACTACGGATCAATAGGGTTTGCTATTGGTCATAAACTTACTAAAGCCATTGATGACACTGGTCGACAATTCGATAAAGCTGGTAATTTACGAAACTGGTGGGACGAAAACACTGAAGCATCGTACATGGATAGAATCAATTGCTTCATTGATCAGTATAACAACTATACGCTGACAGAAGTCAACCAAACGGTATGAAACGTTAGGAAGTGCTTGTTTCAAATCTGAATTTGATTAACTTAGCAAATAATCATTTTCAGTTATTATTTTTCCTAGATATAGATAGAAATTGATATGTATTCTTCAAACTGTATTTCCAGATTAACGGGCTAATAACACTAGGGAATAATATAGCTGACAATAATGGAATAAAGTATGCTTACGCATCTTATGTCAAATGGGCACATGAAAATTCCGAACAGATGTTGCCTGGCTTGAACTATACACCTGTCCAGCTATTTTGGATATCATTTGCTTTAAACCATTGTTCAAAGCAGAGACCGGAACATTCAAAAATTGACATAATTATGAATCTCGAGTCACCAGCGGAATTTAGAGTTATAGGAGCCCTAAAGAATTTACAAGAATTTACGGAAGATTTTGAATGTCCTGATGAATCTCCAATGTACCCAACCGACAGATGTACAGTGTGGTAGAAGATATTGAATTTATTATTATTTCGTAATTCGTATTAATTTGTGTATTATTGACGCCTCCTGTATTTCTTATTTTAATACAATTTGCAATATACTTTCAGATATGTACTTGTTTTACCTATTGTTATCTGAAAACATTTGTAGCGAACATGTAGATGAAATATTCTGCGAAATAACTTTGAAGCTACTACAAAATTAGATTAACCGATATCATAACACCACAACCAATATTAAAGACGAAAAGTAAGTATAAAGACACAATTGAGGGTTTTTAATTTACCTTATTGCACAAAAATTACTAATACAAAAGAATATTTTGTCTGCGTGATTTTTTAATTCTATATGATGCTGTAGGTAAGTAACTCACTGGGTATGTATAGTAGCCTAGTTACGAATCAGGGCACTTCATATATAGGCCAGTCGACAAGTACATTTTAGAGGGAATAATTCCGGACAAGCTGGAATAAATTTTAATCTCTTCTGTTGGGACTCAGAAAATATATATTAATTTTGCACCCCTTGACAGGCCCGGATTTAATCGCTATGAAGGTCTAAATTCTTATATTTTTCCTAATATTAGTGAATATCTCGATTAGTATCAACTTTTGAGCAAAATACGTAGTTATCAAAATTAAAGAAGAGTAAATTCTCTACAAAAAATGTTCTATACATTTTTGTCATATATACGCTTGTTTCGAATTCATAGGCGTCGAAATATATTTTTTTTCGAGCATTTGCTTGTTACTTTCTTTTACGATAAAAGAAGTATTGGATTCATCCCAAAAATTCGAAATTGAGTTTTCAACAGATCTTCACGTTTTAAAGTGCCCTGAACCCAAAAAACATGTTTTAGTTCATTGCTCTGTCTGTGTGTCGGTCTGTCTGTGTGTCTGTTTGTGAACAGAATATCTCAAAACGAAAAGAGGTATGACGTTGAAACTTCATATATAAGTTTTGTGTACTATCTAGATGCGACAGCAAGCTTTTGAAGAAAATCGCATAACCGGAAGTAGGTGTTTACTCTTGTGATTTTTCAGTTTTTTTGGATTTTTTCAAAAACGGCTCTAACGATTTTTTTCAAACTTTACAATTTTATTAAATTTTTAATGTGTATTGATGTGAGCTAGGTAATTTTTCAGTCAAATAACTCTAAAATGGGTTTCGTTTGTTTTCTTTTCCAATTTTTTTTATTAACTCCTATTTTAAATAGAACACCCAGTATATTATTACATTCTTGAATTCAGCTTAAAATTTTAGAGAAAATTTGTCTCTTGAACTAACGCTCTATTTTGTATGGTTTCTGTACAAATTGCAATTTTTTAAAATTTTTGACAAATGCTTGAATGTATGGACCTAAAGTAGGGACAAGAAATCAGACGACTTGCGCCACCAAGCAAATTTTAGTTTAGCTTAAATTGTTAATTTTCCATTGATAATTGATTAAGCTTAAATCAAACGCATGATTTCAAATGAGCTGTAAAGAAGAAAATAAATATCGGTTTTGTAAATCTAATGGTGGTATTTATGACGTCACTAAAATTTGTTTGGTGGCGCACGTCGTCTGATTCTTGTCCCTACTTTATGTATGTATGTATAATCGATAACCTAGTTTTACCTTGCCGTGTAGAGGCTGGTGCTTTATGTGCTTGCATCTGGCGGTACAATGCTCAACTTGCCCTGGATTCGGGATACAAGGTTAAAGATTAAAAATCAAATTTTGGCTAATTATAAAATCACTATGAAAGGAAGTTGTGTGCGTGTATCACACCAGATTTTTTTAAATTATTATTGACGTTCCGCTATTCCAACTTTGCTAACAGGGAGGTGATCCATCATGCTGATAGTGGAGGTGTCTTAATTAGAAGCAATAAAAGACTACTGCGTTTTATTGCTTCCAACTTTGCTAACTTTAAGTTTCTTTTGAAGCTGACTGCTCATCAATTTTTTTGCCTTTTTGATGTTGGTGGTTGTTCAATATCACTTTGACTTTCAACAATATCTGTCTCGTGTTCCGAATTTGCTTCATAATCTTGGGGATGTTCTATTGATTGTTCTAGATCGATATGCAAGTCCTCGTCGTCGTCTTCGTCGTCTACTTCGATCACGTCCACAGTATTCAAACAAGATTTGCCCTGACAGAAACCACATATTACTGAGCAATGAAAACCTGCTTTGCGACAAGATACATTACAACCTTTGGCGCATTTACAAGAAATTAGTTTCAGTAATTCTTGGGGAGCTCCGACTTGTACAGTGGGAATGGGCATTAATCCATTCTTTGAATTTCTCCATCCCCACTCGAAAGGTGATTTTTCGTTTCCATACCATAGCTGAATTTGGTTGTAAGTACGGAACGAGTACAAGCGAGCTGCGTCTTTGGTTGGTGGTAATGATGCTAGATTTGGTAAACTTCTGTTAATAGATTGTACGAAACACTGGTATCTATACCTGTTCAATGATACACAGTGTGTTGATCCATACAGAAGAAGAAGAAATTGTTCTCCCACTTTATCCATTTCCTCTGGGGACGCGTTTGGGTCTTTGAAAATTTGAACAGCCTTCTGTAAGTTTTTCTCTTTCTGTAGAAGTTTAACGAACTTCATTTTCGCCTGCCTGTATAGTGCGGAAACAGTATCCCAGCCACTAAATGCATGCAGAAATAAAATGTTGTACCTAATTGAATCATCTGGAATTACTCCCGCTAACAGCCATTTCAAAAGACTTATCGACTGGCCTATTAGCCAAAATTTGATTTTTAATCTTTAACTTTGTATCCCGAATCCGGGGCAAGTTGAGCATTGTACCGCCAAATGCAAGCACATAAAGCAGCAGCTTCTACACCGCAAGTACAAGTACATACATACATACATACATACAAGCATTTGTCAAAAATTTTCTAAAATTGCAATTTGTACAGAAACCGTACACAATAGAGCGTTAGTTCAAGAGACAAATTTTCTCTAAAATTTTGAGCTGAATTCAAGAATGTAATAATATACTGGGTGTTCTATTTAAAATAGGAGTTAATAAAAAAAATTGGAAAAGAAAACCAAAGAAACCCATTTTAGAGGTATTCGACTAAAAAATTGCTTAGCTCACATCAATACACATTAAAAATTTAATAAAATTGTAAAGTTTGAGAAAAATCGTTAGAGCTGTTTTTGAAAAAATCCAAAAAAACTGAAAAATCACAAGAGTAAACACCTACTTCCGATTATGCGATTTTCTTCAAAAGCTTGCTGTCGCATCTACATAGTACACAAAACTTATATATGAAGTTTCAACGTCATACCTCTTTTCGTTTTGAGATATGCTGTTCACAAACAGACACACAGACAGACAGACACACAGACAGAGCAATGAACAAAAACATGTTTTTTGGGTTCAGGGGACTTTAAAACGTGAAGATCTGTTGAAAACTCAATTTCGAATTTTTGGAGTGAATCCAATACTTCTTTTATCGTAAAAGAAAGTAACAAGCAAATGCTCGAAAAAAAATATATTTCGACGCCTATGAATTCGAAACAAGCAAACGTATGACAAAAATGTATAGAACATTTTTTGTAGACAATTGACTCTTCTTTAATTTTGACAACTACGCATTTTGCTCAAAAGTTGATACCAATCGAGATATTCACTAATATTAGGAAAAATATAAAAATTTAGATCTTTTTTTAAGCATAGCGGTTAAATCCGGGCCTGTCAAGGGGTGCAAAATTAATATATATTTTCCCCAACAGTCCCCACAGTCCCAACAGAACAGATTAAAATTTATTCCAGGTTGTCCGGAATTACTTCCGCTAACAGCCATTTTAAAAGACTTATCGACTGGCCTAATAATAAAATTAATATAGATATGACATGTGTCAGTCGACTTATATAGATTAGTAAGTAATAACAAGTTATCAAGCCTGTTTAATTGTGTACTACTCTACAAGAGGCTACCACAAATTGGCGACGAGGAAAATTAGAAATTTTTCACGCCAGTTCGCAGGTATTCTTCTAAAATCAAATAAACATGGACGGGGAACAATTTAATTTAAAAAGTTTATGGAGTTCCAGAACACAATGATGTCTTCCTTAATTAACCAACCCCAACAGGCCCAAGTTCAAATACAAGAAAATCAACCTCCAGGCGGTAATTCTGACAAAGGCAACGTCGACTCAGGTTTGCCCTCAATCAACCCAGTACTACTACCTAATTTTGAATGTTATGATTCACACAAAGAATCATTTCGCAATTACAAACAGCGATTATCTGGAAATGAAAAACATAACAAACAATAAACCCTATTGTGCCAGGTTACTTCTTAACTCCATTGGAGCTAAAAATTTTGATATTATTTCTGCACTGGCAGCTCCTAAAACACCAGGTGATCTTGAATTTGACGAATTGATCAAGCTGTTAGAAGAACATTTAGCTCCCAAGAAAAACATTCTTGTCGCTCAACATCATTTTTTATCAATATATCAAGAAGATCAACAATCAATATCTGAATTTGTGGCTTCACTTAAAAGTGACATATAAGATTGTAACTTTATATCTCCTTGTAATTGCAAAAGTTTGTTCTGGTTGCTTCAGCTGTTGCTTCTGCAGAGTATAAGTTATTACTGAACGAATACATGATTTATATATGCGGGTTTTGGCATCTTGTTTTAAATGTCTCTTGTTCCATATGAATTCTCGCAAGCATTCTGTAACTCTTTCTGCTTTATTAATTTGGTTTGTTATTTACTCTATCCTATTTTAATTGGCAATTCTTTCAGCCCCTAAATATACGAAAGACATTACTTACTCTACAATTTCATCGTTGACTACAAATTTAAATCGTATTGATTATTTAGACAGTACCAGGGCTTTGGCATTTTTTACTGCAGTGCTTCAAAAACCCAGAGTTATTTTTCTGCATTAAAAAGTGTTACCTTCAAGTGCAAGGGAACCAGAACTATGTAAGTCAGGTTAGTATGTTAGCCTAGTGCGTTAGCACGTCTACTTAGCATTCGGGATGTCGTGGGTTCGATTCCCGCGACCGTCTGCTCTGATTCAGGTTTTTAGGTGGTTTTCCTGTGTCAACAGATTACCTACTCTGATGCGAATTCCGGGGCAGTACTTCTCCACCTTTTCTGGCCTTTCTGCCATTCTCCACCCCTCCTTTCTCTCACCCATCATATAATTCTCGTTCTTGGCTAAAGAGGGACCCAAGGTCTCTATAGCAGCTCGCTCCCAGTTGGGGAAATTGAAATGACCTTAACCGTTTCTTTTTTTATGACGAATAGTAGTTTACGTAACACATTTAAAGCCGATTGTTACGTGTAAATTATGCTCTAGTTAACTTTTAAGTTATTTATTCATAAATTGTTTTGAGTTTCCAACTATTAGTTTTTATGTTTTCGGTTATCTATCCTCCTTGCGCATTTCTGTTTGAATTCTGAAAGTCGTTGGTGGAATTTTTTTTTGGAAATATTACCTATATAGGGAGAGTGATTTCATATAGCCATCTTGAGCAGATTGAAAGCCAAATTGCTTCTGGTACATGTGTGAAATTTTCGGAAGACTCACTACATGAGGTTCTGATATTCTTTGATGTTTTGGAAAGTTTCGCTCACCATTAATGTGTTATGTATGCAGTTTTTAAAATTCATCTGATTATGCTAGAATTCAAAAGTATTTGAGAACCTAACCTCACTTTTTGCCGCTTACTAACTTGTTACGGTATTAAAACAACTTTACGACACCCACCCAAGGTGAGCATCGCACCACGGAATCAGTCCTGGAAAACTGGCACACTTGCCCTGAGATTTGCTAAAAACAGGCTAAAGGCCACGGCTGGAACGCTCAGGGAGTCGGGCGTGAGTCACACGATACGTTCTGGGCAAGCGTGTTGAGGCATATATATAGGGTACGTCAAAATTATGAGGGCGCCACCAAGCCTGTCTTAACCCGAATAACCGGGCCTGGGTGGTTAGACGGGGGTGAAGTATTCAAGACACTCCTTCGATAGGGGTACTCGTGAATTATAAACTCACACAACGATTTCGTGATGGCAAAAATACTTAGATCATGAAGGGGGGGGGCTTTTTCAGCCACGGCAATGTCACCACCAAGCCCACCTGCACGCTCTGATCTCACTGGCTCCACCGTACATTCATCTCCTCAATGATGGCCGCACACTGAAACAGAACATGCACAAAGCGACCAAGAATAAAGCGTCTCTTAATTAGATAAGCGTCTATTGGTCCAGTCTTACATTGGGGCAGCAAAGCGTGCCGCAAACATTGCGTTAATTCTTATAAATAAGCATCAGCTGATGGGCGCACTACGGTTACTAAACAACACCCATAACTGTACAAAATAAAAAGCAGTTTGACATATGAGTCCCACAAAGGTAACGTTTGTTCATAAAAATGCTCACATGATAATTTGGGCAAACACAGCAAAGTCCAAGTGAGGGAAGTGATTAGATCAAAAATGAGCGAGCGACGCCACTTCGCCACAACGATTTAAGATGCGAAGGGTACGTTTTTAACGGTGCACAAGATTTCACAGTTATTCACATGATTAAGCGCACAGCTCGCGCACGAGAAGTTAGTATGATTCAATGGTTACAAATACCTTAATTTTATTGGTGACGATCCAAGAGATCAGCATGCGGTCCAGCTTGCGGGAAACAGGTTGCCTGTGGCAATTCATTCGCCGCTAAAAAGGCCGACGTGTGAATGGTCTGGATGCGCCCAAAATGGCGATAAAGGCTGGCGCTTCAACAAACGCCGCTACGACGGCCAAACTAGCCCAAGTGATGTCCTACCTCAACGGAATCCTCGCACAACGAGCTAACGGGAACACTCCCTTACGTGACGACGTAGAACCGGGCATGGAATTCCATCACACCTACGCCTTGGCGTAATAAGATCGCCGCTAACGACACACACACCTCCCTTGTTCAATCGCCTGAGTAGAACTGCCACTTAAGGCGAAACAGTTTATCACATACTTGCTGAAGCAGCACGAGACGGGAAAAGGCTGACGCCCCCGCCAAGGGCGGGAGCGCCGCACGAACACACACACTAACCGACCTCTTATTAGATCGACGGCTCTCGGCTGAATGCCCCGCAAGGAGCGTTACGACGCTTCAAGTGGCGTGAGCCAAAACGGCGTTACCACGTGACCCTCGACAGCCAATGGCGATGCGCCCAATAAAACAAATAAGTTCCGGTAACAAAGACAGCCAATGGCGAGGCGCCCAATAAAACAAATAAGTGCCGGTGACAAAGACAGCGCGAGGCCTCGCAGTCACACCAACAGCGTAAATTCTAGAAGGTTCGGAAATCCTGCGAGCGTTAACACCCGATTGTCAAAGTACGAACAAAGGGGTGCCCCGGATGACGAGAAATACTGCGCTTGAGGCCAACTATGTGCAAAATCATTATTATGGAATTAGGCGATGAAGCCAAATAAGTAACTAAACGGGTTTAACATACGGGCACGCTGCCCTAAAGCCTAGGTGGCTAATTAAAATACAAAATGACCTGACAAACTTCCAGTATGTCAATCTAGTTTCGCTCTTGTACATTGCGTGGCGCTTTGGTAATATTGTAGGCCTCTGATTACCCCATTCAACATTTTTTCCTTTTGAGCTTGTTACTTGTTATCACAAAGTAAAGCATCTGGAGGACAGATTGGTAAGCGGCTTTAAATGTGCTGCTTACCGATCTTGGCACTCACCTCTCTCCGAAGTGTTCAAGACCTTTCCCTAGTACGATTTCAGCCCGCCAACTGGTGAAACTCCCGCAAAAGTCAACCATTCCGTTTGGGCAGTTTCTCCACGCCTCCTGTGACTTCTCCATGGTCGCCATCTAGGTTAGGACATCTCCAGGTACTTCCTTTGTGATTTCCTTCGTGGTCTGGCTTGTTCTGTGGTGTGCAAAAACAGAAATGAGCAGATCGTTGAGAAGTAAATCAGCTGCAGCTTTACTTATTGTGTTCGTCATGCATCTTCAGGTAGTTATGACACCCTAGGACTTTTTAGTGTTTTCATAGTGGCTGTTCTAGTTTGGGCGATTTGATCGCATACAGTGTCTTGCTTGGTAAACGCGTTCGACAACCGATCTTCGCGACAATCTTGCCATGGAGCCTTGGATACCTATTTTGTACTTGCCTACGCTTACTGCACGAATTGAAGTGTACAATAATTCGAACGCCTAGGCCTATTCCGTGAATTTCGGTCTCTAATGTAATCGAACCTAATACAGGGTCCGGCAGAATGACCAACCCTATTAAAATTAAAAATATTAGGTTTTGAAGATAACACCACTCAAACTACAAACTTTATTTTCACCTAATACAGATTAACCTAATCCTTAATTTGATTAAATTTATCAAGTTGCTGTGTGTCATTAATAAATAAATAGTCGTACAATATGGGCATTTTCTCTACTGAACATCGTTCTTTCATTACTGAAATCTATTTCAAAAATAATTGCTCTGTGATCAAAAGCCAACGAATTTTTCGTCGACATTTCAAAGTCGGTAGGCGAGATCCAATCCTAGAGGTAAAACGATCAGAAGATAGATTCAAAACTTCAGGACTGCTGCTTCTGTTGTGAGACCGCAGCCTAAAGGGACGTCGAACCGTAAGCACTGCTGAAAACACGGAAAGACGAAGAACGGCCGTTTTGCGAAGTCCAAAACGATCTGCTTTGCTTGATTCGCAAACCTTGGGCCTACCAGACAAACTCTTCGCCGTATTTTAAAGGACTTAAAAGGTCATCCTTACAAAGTTCAAGTCCTGCACGAATTACTACCACGAGATTTAGAAGTTCGGGTTACGTTTTCTGAACAATTCCTTCAACTACTAAATAATAACCAAATTAATTTGGAGCAAGTGCTAATGACTGATGAAGCACATTTCCACCTTACCGGATATGTAAATGAACAGAACTGTAGATATTGGTCAGCGGAGAACCCCATGGAATTACAACAACTGCTTCATAGTGATAAAGTAGCAGTTTGGTGTGGAGTTTCGTTTTATGGAATTATTGGTGCATACTTCTTCGAAGACGCCTACGGGACAACAACTATCGTAACATCGGAACGTTACATAGTGATCCTGCAAAACTTTCTTGGTCCAGAGCTTAGGAACCGTAATATGCGTAACATACGGTTCGAACAAGATGGTGCCACTGCGCATACTGTTAGAGCATCTATGCAAATTTTACGATTAATGTTTCCCAATAGCTTAATTTTTTGATTTGGATACATTAACTGGTCTCCCCGGTCGCCGGACTTGTCGCCCTGCGATTTCTTTTTATGGAGATATCTAAAATCAAAAGTTTATGTGAAGCACCCAAGAACACTAAATGATTTAAAGAATAATATAAGTGCAGCGGATAGGGAAATACCACAAGAAATGTTGCAACGAGTTATGCTTTGCCCATGCGTTCAAAATGGTGGTCCACATTTGAAAGATGTTATCTTTAAAAATGATGTATTATAAAAATAAATTATATTGTAACACTAAAATTGGCAGGTTGTTACTTTTCATTTTTGAAAAAAAATTAAAATATTTTAAAATTTGAAACAGTTATTAACAATTTAAATAGGGTCGGTCATTTTGCCGGATCCTGTATATCCCAATTTTTAGCTCCTGGGCCCCCCGTTCGACCTTTGGCACTAGCGGTTGGGAGACGTGTGCTTCTGAAGGGCATTGCGAGAAGTCCAAGTTGCTCTTTGCTCAGTTGAATATATGAAGTGTGTTTCATTTCGTACCTTCACACCCCTGTTTAAAAGGGCAATTTTTACCGAGACTAAAAATAAATGCAAAACATTTCAAAATCATAGTAGGCTTACTTTTATTGAAAAGTTATTAAAGAATCACAAAAATAGTCGAAATACAAATTTTAACCAAAAATGTTTCTTCTTTTTTTTCCGACTAAACTCAATATATCTACTTCATTAGCAGTGGTTAGGTGTATTAAAGATATCATTGAACTTATTCTTTAAATTTACAGGACGTTTAATTGACTATTCAGTTCACCTGTCATCTGTCAAAGGTGGACCAATGAAAACGTTAGATTTTGCATTTCATAGCCAACCAAAATAAATTGTAGTGACTATTGTACTAGTACCGAATTGTAGCGACTATTTTACTAGTACTCAAGTGACTATTTTGAACAAATTAAAATATTTATTGCGGATGGTTACACAAATTGTATTTTAATGTGTGTCTTTTTAATTTGGAAAATGGGTTTTGTTCACTGAATAGTCCTCCGAATACTATTTGTAGTCAAAGTTAGGTAGACTATTTTTGGGGTGGTATCACTCATGCCCATTGCGTCTGCAACTCGTCCTATTTGTACCCAAACGCAATGAAACTTCTGATACTTAATACCCCAAAAATATTCGACATACTTATAGTATGATATTACATATGACAATTCCTAAACGTTTTTGTTTTTCATTTCATTCTTTATTAAGGCAACAACGTATTTTAAATCATTTACATCATATATATCGTAAATTATTAATAATAATAAATTCTTCGAACAAAATATTATGTAGACTATTCAATTCGTCTGTCATCTGTCAAAAAGTGACCAATGAAAATCCACAGTTTGACGTTTCTTGACCTATAAAAAGAATATCAGCGGATATATCTTCCTAGAAGGTATGCAACTGAATATTTTAAACAAATGTGATTTTTATTAGAAAAAGTCAATATTAGTGTTCTGTTATTATTGAAATTACGTAGTTTGTTGCTAGATTTACTGATAAATAATTTAAAAAAGTAGTTCGGTTTATTGAATAATCCCTCGAATGCCCTTCTTAGTCAAAGGGCGCGAAAACCTAAAATTCATGTAAAGGTCGTTTACGGATGAGTTACGTACATCTTTAGGCAGTTGTGTTTTCTCTTAATTATACCTTTTATGCCATTATACCTTCGTAAAAATTTAGATATTATGTAGTTGATTTCCTTAGTAACCATAGTCGAACAAATATTTTAGATCAATCAAAACGTCAATATTTCGGACTAGTTCTGCAAAGAAATATTTTTCAGTCTACAAATTGTACAGGTATTTTCAGGACGGTTATCTAAAAATTAATTTCTTTTCTGTAACAAAATGACCCTGTGATAAAAGGAATATGTAACAAAGATCTCCTTTTCAATACATTTGTAGATTTATTTCTGTTGTAGGAAAATACTTCACATTTCTTGTTTAAATTATAGCGTAATGAAAGAATCTTGGGAATTCGACAATAATGCAACACAGAATATACTAAAAATCCCACGGCATGGAAAATGCTGTTAAGAAAGTTTTTAGCAGGTGAAGTATACACTCAAGACAAAAGTATCTTTCGCTAGGTGTATTGTTGAGACTCCCGATTTTCGTTAAGAACCTATGTGTAATTCCGCATTCTGCTCCCGCATATTGCAGCATAATTTAAGCCATCGGGCATCTTTTCCAAATTCTCTAACTGTTTGGCACATATGTAGGCCAGACCCCGACATCTGTCGCATAAAGTATCTTAATTAAGGCATTTGCTTCAATATTGAGGCGGACGCTGTAACGCATGATCATAGCATCAAAACCCTGCTAAGTGACTTAATAAATCGCTGGTAGATGGAGTTTGCATTCAGTCCTCAAGTTAAAAGGCGAGGCCTTGGATATCAGATTACAGCGCCGGCGAGACGAGGTAGTGCACGGGGGAAGCCCCGCGTTTTGTTGCACGTTACATTTTGGGTGATGCAATTCAGCACTTCGAACAATAGATCCTTTATGTACCCGAGTAAGTTGCCCAACTATGGAAAGTTTTACGCATGACGCAATCATCGAATTTACGCTGCGTCCAGCGCGTTCCCTCCCGGAGAGTCCAATTTAAGCTTCGCTATCGCACGGATGTGCAAGTTAACTTAAGAACAAAGAACAACCCCTTTAGTTCTCAGGGGCGCGTTGTACCCTCGGACTTGTGGCAGTTATAAGTGCTTTTAGTACCTTAAAGTTCTAAGTACCGGTGTGTACAATTCTTCGCCCAGGTTGGCGGATTCGTAACAGGAACGAATACAAAGCATCAATATACAGGGTGAGCAGTTGTGAGTTATCGTTTGGCTCCACCCTGCTACTTCTTCGAAAGATCTTGCCGCCACAATTCCCCGAGTAAGCTGGTCAACCGTCCCTATCTGTTTATCAACCCCTGCCGCATCTAAGCTGCTATCGCAACCCTCTTCTGTAAGCATCGCCAGAGCGTTGAATCTCCAGGTCGAAATCTTCCGGCATCAGCACTTCAACAACACAGTTGCTTGGAGCCCTAGCAGTAAATCAAGGTATTGTACTAGTAGTTAAATAAAACAGTGAATTGCGTATTATACAGTGACGTGCGAAGTTTCGAAACTCTCAATCTATCGTATATGCTAATTGTGGGCCGTGTGCTAATCGCCCGAGCCCTAGTTATCGTCAAGTAATGTAAATAGAAGCCTTCAGCCCTTATTGTGTTGCATTGTTTACTAACCCTAATTTGTAGCATTTGCTACCTGCACACTTGCCCTCGGGCCTGTAACTAGTATGGTAATAGATTACCCATTTTTACTTCCTTTTACTACTATAAAGGAAGTATTGGATTCACCCCAAAAATTCGAAATTGAGTTTTCAACAGATCTTCACGTTTTAGAGTCCCCTGATCCCAAAAAACATATTTTTTTTCATTGGTCTGTCTGTCTGTCTGTCTGTCTGTTTGTGTGTCTGTCTGTCTGTGTGTGTGTCTGTGAACAGAATATCTCAAAAACGAAAAGAGGTATGGCGTTGAAACTTCATATATAAGTTTTGTGTACTATGTAGATGAGACAGCAAGCTTTTGAAGAAAATCGCATAACCGGAAGTAGGTGTTTACTCTTGTGATTTTTCAGTTTTTTTCGATTTTTTCAAAAACGGCTCTAACAATTTTTTTTAAATTTTACATTTTTCTTACATTTTTAATGTGTATTGATGTGAGATAGGTGATTTTCCAGTTGAATACTTCTAAAGTGGGTTTCTTTTGTTTTTTTTCTATTTTTTTTAAATAAAACACCCGGTATATTATTACATTTTTGAATTCACCTTAAAATTCTAGAGAAAATTTGTCTCTTCAACTAATACTCGATTTTGTACCGTTTTTGTAGAATTTGTAATTTTTGAAAATTTTTAACAAATGGTTCAAAATTAAAAATGAAATTTTTGACTAATTATAAGATCACTGTAAAAGGAAATTGTGTGAGTGTATCACACCAGATTTTAGATTTAGAAAGGCATTTGACAGGGTCCCAAGAGGAAAACTATGGAAAAGTCTACGTAGATAAGAGGGGGATATAACTGAAGTTAATAAATGCCATAAAAAGTCTATACAATAGTAATTTATTATACAAGACGATAAAGTTAAATTTTATCCACGAGTGAATCGTTTAACGTCGAGACGAAGTCGAGACGTTAATGATTCAAGAGTAGATAGAAATAACTTTATCGTCGTGTATAATACAATATTTTTTTCTATAGCAAGGAATTTCACAATTTCAAAAGAAGATAATGACATTTCAAAATGTCAGTAGCTAGATTGGGTTGCTACGATAATACGAAGCTGTCATATTTAATTTAAACAAAAGTTAGAAAATTAAATTACTTTATCTATCCTTGATGTTAAAGTGCTACTTTATCTACCCTTGCTGTTAAAGTAAAACTTGACCTTTTGTTTTGAGTTGATAAAAGCACACTTCAACATGTGCTATAGAAAAAATAATATTAATCATGTAATCAGGAAAAACTTGAAATCAGAAGCTTTTATTACAACAGAGAGACTCCGTCAGGGAGGATTACTGAGCCCACTGTTATTTAACATCTTTATGGATCACATAATTAACAAGTGTTCAGGAAAAGTGACAAAGTTATGTGTAGGGTATAGAAAACTGCAAAGAATTACAAAATCAAAAGGAGCTTACTCAGACGACGTAGTAGTAATGGCAGAGAGTATCATTCTACAGTTAAATACTTAGGAATAAATTTCGAAAATATTGGCAGACATGATACAGAAATTTACAAGAGGGTGAAAAAGGCAATAAAAAACCTATCACGCGTTAAGTAATAGCTTTATAAACAAAAAGGAAGTATCAAAAACAACAAAAATGAAAGTATACAGAGTTGTATACCGACCGATACTAACTTTTGGAAGTGAGCCTTGGATACTGACACAACGACACAAGAGTATATTACGAGCGGCAGAAATGAAATATCTAAGACGTATGAAAGGCGTAACCAAAAAGGACAAATTAAGAAATACTTAAATACGTGAAAATCTTGATATTATGTCAATATTAGAACAAAGGCTAGAATATTACTCAGAGAAAGAACTTGGTGAATACCAAAATAGATTTAGGTCTAGAAGATCGACGGTAGATGCATTGCATACTACTACAATGAATCAGATTCTGGAAAAAAGCTATGAATTTAATATAGACCTATATATACTATATATAGATTACATGCAAGCTTTTGACAGGATAATTCGAGAAACAATGTTTGTATTATTTTTGCAACTCGTTATATGAATCACCCTATATAATTACTTTGAATATCATGAATCAAACTTTGAAGTTATAACAGTGAAGCAGGTATTGGGAATTTTGAATGTTTATAAAAGTAAGGAACTATTTTAGTCCAATAGCACTTTTACAGATATGTTGAAACAAGAAACATAAAGTATTTGTATACCTATAGAATATTATTTCCAGCAACGACTGTAGCTACCTATCTAAAATAAATAACTATGCAGGAATTATCACTTGGTTTATCCACAAATGGGTTGGAAAAATTGGACAATGAAGAGAACGTGATTGTTTTTAGATTCCAGATTAGGATGACGAAGACTTCGATGATCCTAATGATAGATGGTAGGTCAACCAAGCACATGACCTTAATGGGTGATGACATGAGAATTTTAAAATATGTTACTAAAAATAGGGTTTTAACAATCTAGAATGTAGGGTACGCTACATAAACTGAGATATGAATAGTTGTGAACAAGTTTTGTTAAGATCAATTGCATGGTTACTTCAGTGTATAATTCTATATTGCACGTTTTAATATTTTCTGTGGAAACTCGATTATCTAAAGTAATAATATTTTTTTGTATTGATTTTGGTTTTGAATTTTACTTAAATAAACGTATGATCATCGAGATTCTGCTGGATATGTAGTTTCATAATTTTATACAAACATTTAAGGTTATCTTGAATTAATGCTTGCTCAAATTAACTTTTAACGTTTTATAGTGTACTTTTTCATTTTTTTTTAGTGTGCTAATACTAAAATCTTACTGCAAACTAGTGTATGTTATATGAATTTCCTTCGTTTAATAATATTGACTTGAGCATTAGTTTCGAAGGAAAAACTCCGCAAAAATATTTTTATTTTTAGTGACGAATTCATCTCCCAGATTTCTAACGCAGTCATTAAAATACCTTGTATAACATTTATTGCTGCTTTTATATAGGGAAAAGCACCATTTGTTCTTATTTATTTTGTTATTTCAAGGAATTATGAATAAAACGATTAAATAAAAATATTCAGAATTGAAATCGTATCACAGTTTATATAACAATAATGGTTGTATAGACTGTGGTATAATTTTTTTGGAACATTTTTTTTAAAACCCAAGCAAAATACAAAACAATAATATAATATATATATTTCCCTTGTATATCATATTACAGGAAGATGTTAAATGGCAAAGCAGCAATAACTTATTAATTATTTTCTTGGCAATATATCACTTAATGGTTATAATGAACGGCTGGTGTAATTTATATAACAACACAATAACAAGTGCTTGAATTCCTTTCAATTAATAGGGATGCATCATAGTTTACCAGTACTTTTTTTATTCACTGTAAGTTTGAAGATTTATTGCAATATTTTTAATTTATTCTAAATTGTTCGTGCAGGAAAAACCACTACAATCAACATTATCCCTACCGTTCTTGGCATGCAGAAAGCCAACAGAGATATCTCGGCAGAATGCCGACAGTTGCTTCTCCAGTAACCTCAGCGACTTCACGACAGTCTAGTCGTAACTATTCTGGGCATGAAAAAAGCTCACAGAGACATCTCGGCAGAATACCGACAGTTGCTTCTCCAGTAACCTCAGCGACTTCACGACAGTCTAGTCGTAACTATTCTGGGCATGAAAAAAGCTCACAGAGACATCTCGGCAGAATACCGACAGTTGCTTCTCCAGTAACCTCAGCGACTTCACGACAGTCTAGTCGTAACTATTCTGGGCATGAAAAAAGCTCACAGAGACATCTCGGCAGAATACCGACAGTTGCTTTTCCAGTAACCTCAGCGACTTCACGACAGTCTAGTCGTAACTATTCTGGGCATGAAAAAAGCTCACAGAGACATCTCGGCAGAATACCGACAGTTGCTTCTCCAGTAACCTCAGCGACTTCACGACAGTCTAGTCGTAACTATTCTGGGCATGAAAAAAGCTCACAGAGACATCTCGGCACAATACCGACAGTTGCTTCTCCAGTAACCTCAGCGACTTCACGACAGTCTAGTCGTAACTATTCTGGGCATGAAAAAAGCTCACAGAGACATCTCGGCAGAATGCCGACAGTTGCTTCTCCAGTAACCTCAGCGACTTCACGACAGTCTAGTCGTAACTATTCTGGGCATGAAAAAAGCTCACAGAGACATCTCGGCAGAATACCGACAGTTGCTTCTCCAGTAACCTCAGCGACTTCACGACAGTCTAGTCGTAACTATTCTGGGCATGAAAAAAGCTCACAGAGACATCTCGGCAGAATACCGACAGTTGCTTCTCCAGTAACCTCAGCGACTTCACGACAGTCTAGTCGTAACTATTCTGGGCATGAAAAAAGCTCACAGAGACATCTCGGCAGAATACCGACAGTTGCTTCTCCAGTAACCTCAGCGACTTCACGACAGTCTAGTCGTAACTATTCTGGGCATGAAAAAAGCTCACAGAGACATCTCGGCAGAATACCGACAGTTGCTTCTCCAGTAACCTCAGCGACTTCACGACAGTCTAGTCGTAACTATTCTGGGCATGAAAAAAGCTCACAGAGACATCTCGGCAGAATACCGACAGTTGCTTCTCCAGTAACCTCAGCGACTTCACGACAGTCTAGTCGTAACTATTCTGGGCATGAAAAAAGCTCACAGAGCCATCTCCGCAGAATACCGACTGTTACTTCTACAGTAACCTCAGCGACTTCACGACAGTCTAGTCCTAACTATTCTGGGAATGCAAATAGCTCACAGAGCCATCTCGGCAGAATACCGACAGTTACTTCTACAGTAACCTCAGCGACTTCACGACAGTCTAGTCCTAACTATTCTTGGCATGAAAAAAACTCACAGAGACCTCTAGGTAGCATACTGACCTCTCGACAGTCTAGGAATAAGATATTAAAAGCTTATGATAAAAACGAACCCACAATAGAACAAGTACCAAGTGTGTCTGGTGAAACGGTTCAAAGGTTGTCGTCCACCAACAAGCAAGTCGTTTCTAAAAAATCAAATATTTCAGACGTAGTTGCACCATCTTCGGTTAAGAATGCAACTGCCAGCAGCAGAGAACCAAATACATTAATCCAGCCAAATGAACCCTGCACAGGAGGTAACAATATTAGTACTCCTACGAAGACAAGGCCTTCTGTAGATCAATTAAGTAGTACTAGTACAGAATATAATACATTTGTAGCTAATTTAGAAAACTCCATGGCTTCTTTGACTGATGAAATCTGTGACGGCAGGGAGGTGTCAACGGATTCTGTTGACAGTGATGCTGAAACTGAAGTTTATCTCAACACATCATCTACTTTTTGTTATGATGAACCTATACAGATGACTGTTGATAGAAGCCCTTGCCAAAGTTCAAATTTTAGTATTAAACGTAAGAGAGAAGATAGTTCTGCTACTAAAATAAAAATATTAAAAACTGGTGATAATGAAGACTGAATCTATAAATAATGCTCATAATAAATTAGGTACAGATACACTTGCTAAAACTGTAGATCCTAAGTTACAAAAACCACAAGTCGCAGCTGATAACTATAGTAATAATATGCAACACAATTTACACAGAACATCTCTTTCACATACTATCAGTGCTGACGTAAAACGAGATAAAAAGACTTTACCTGCACCTATTATCAACATTAGAGGAAGAAATAACGAACAGAAGAAGCCAGATCTTCAAAAAAGCTCATCTGTGGAGAATAAAAATGAAAATAAGACGCCCTCCAAAAAACAAAGAGAGCTGTCCTTAGACCTTAAATATGCTACAGTGAATTACCTCAAGAACATTACTTGCGAAACCATAACACCTCTAGAATATGTGCCTCCAAAAATGGAAAGGGCCCGGCAGAGGCAATGCCGGGGGCTAAAAAAAGTGAAATTCAACAAAGTTGCTATCAGGTGTGCAGTTCCAGTGCATGATAAGGTCATGACAATAAAACAACGCAGTGGAACTGTAACAACTAAAAGTGTCAACAGTCAGATGTCCACAGTTTTGGATGAAAAACCCATTACTGAATTAAACGTAACCTGCTCTGATGCAGCAGCCCCTCTCAATGAACTGGCATTGAAATGCAAAGCTGCACTCATCTACAAAGCTTGCAGCAAGATATTCCTCATATAGCCAAAGAATTCATCAATTCTGGATCAGCTGTAAATGTATCAAATATACCCATTCCATGTAGCAGCAATTCAACCGCTACTATTGCATCTGTTATTCCAACTTCAAACATTTCCATAATACAAGCAACTACAAATTCAGTCACACAACAAAAAAAAGTTGCTGAAATTCCAGGACCCAGTCAGCAAGCGCTGTCTACTCCTATCCTTGCCAGTGCACCTGCATCACGCTCAACTGTTAATACAAGGCAGGTTGAAAATATTGCACCAATGGCAGCAATAAATTCCAGCAACGTTAGTATGCGAGTGACTGCGCCGACCGTGGTACGAATGGAAGATTTTTGGAACACTTGGGGTGTGCCAATTGTGCTCCACATCGTGATGGAGCAATCAACAAAGCAACTATCATCCGACTTCAGTTCTCAGTATAATATTAGCAGGGAAGCCATTGCAAACGGGCTTCGATTGGGAGCAGAGAGCGTGCTTCACAGTCGGACTGATCTTGCTAGTCGTTTGCTTAGCTACCTGAATACTCATGAAATTAGCAATTTCAATGTGAAAGAACTGATTTACCGCATCAGCATAAGTTGTAACCCTAGATACAACAATATGTCTCTGTTTAGCATACTGGAAGTTCTCGTAAAAATCACCAATGAATGGGACCTATTGAATATCAATGGTTTCGTGAAGACGTTTGTCAAGACTGTTTTGCTAGAATGGAAAACAGCATACTGCTGCCATCATGCGACAAAGGACTACCAATACGCAGATGAATCCACGTGCCAGTGTGACACAGAATCATAATCAAACTGCTCAGCAGGGAGTTCCACCCCAAGCTTTCACACATACGTCCAACTTTGCAGGAGAAAGCAGTAAGTATTGATGTAATTTTCCCTGTAATCGAATTTTAAAATTACATTTAATTCGCCCTCTTCTGACCCCATCATGAACGCCTATGAGCCTTTTTGGATTTCTTATTGTTTGACACAAACCTGACCGCAATTACTCTCTCTGTTGTTGATATATATTGGCTTGCTTTCGAGCTGGAACGACACATTGGGACCTCAATTTTTTTATTTCGTATTAAGAGTATAAGAGAGGTTTCTCAAAAGTAATTTTGATAAGCGTGAATTTCATATTCTAATTACCGTTTTTTTTGTTTCGTAAAGTTAATCGGTTCAGACATGTCTCTCAAAAAATTTAACCATGATCGCAACTAAAAATCCAAAATAGGGGAGTAGCAGATTTAATGGGAAAAAATGGACAGTTGCCGCCTGAGCCCCCATCAAACAATAAAGAATGTATTATCATTTAAAATTATTTGGTGGTGAACGTGTAAATTCGTGAAGTGCGGGTTGGTATTCTTCACCGAGGATTGTAATTAACTGGTCTTCCATCCTTGCCCCATCGCACCCAGTGCGGATTTGTGTTTAGAAGTTTTTAGAATGAGTGCGTGTGTATGTATGGTTTTAGTTCAGTGTTTAAAACTTTTTCAATAAATTGCAACAATGGTAATAAAATTAGAAAGTAAAAAATCAATTGTGTGTATATGACACGTCCCCACACAATCTCATAGTTGAAGGAATGGATACAAGAAGAAACTGAGCAAATACAGGTGGTTGTTTTAGAGCAAGTAATGGCAAACATAGCAAAACAGGCAGAGAAGAAATACATGAAGCAAATGGTAGCTATCTTAAAGATTTGTGTTCCATACCTAGGGCAAACACTTGCGCGACGCAGCATAGGGATTTCAATGGTAAATTTTTAATGTGTGATTATTGGCTCCCCTAATTATTTTAGAGCTAAAGTGTGCAGAAGTTTTTTGTAGAAAAAAAAACTGTATCTGTACATACTATTGTTTACAATTTTCCATTTTCCGAAACCGTAAAAATCAAGGAAATAAAACTGCAATTTTTAAAAAAATCACTGATGCCTTGGAATTATGTAAACAAACAACATGCACATTTACTTTTGTCTTTTCTGTTTGACGTTTATAACTGATTATTAAAATTCTGTTCTCGTTAAAATGTATTCGTTTTTTACTTCCTTTTACAATAAAGGAAGTATTGGATTCACCCCAAAAATTCGAAATTGAGTTTTCAACAGATCTTCACGTTTTAGAGTCCCCTGATCCCAAAAAACATATTTTTTTTCATTGGTCTGTGTGTCTGTCTGTGTGTCTGTCTGTCTGTCTGTGTGTCTGTCTGTGAACAGAATATCTCGAAAACGAAAAGAGGTATGGCGTTGAAACTTCATATATAAGTTTTGTGTACTATGTAGATGAGACAGCAAGCTTTTGAAGAAAATCGCATAACCGGAAGTAGGTGTTTACTCTAGTGATTTTTCAGTTTTTTTCGATTTTTTCAAAAACGGCTCTAACGATTTTTTTTTAACTTTACATTTTTACTACATTTTTAATGTGTATTGATGTGAAATAGGTGATTTTCCAGTTGAATACTTCTAAAGTGGGTTTCTTTTGTTTTTTTTTTCTATTTTTTTTATTAACTCCTATTTTAAATAAAACACCCGGTATACTATTACATTTTTGAATTCACCTTAAAATTCTAGAGAAAATTTGTCTCTTCAACTAACGCTCTATTTTGTACCGTTTTTGTAGAATTTGTAATTTTTGAAAATTTTTGACAATTGGTTAAAAATTAAAAATGAAATTTTTGACTAATTATAAGAACACTGTAAAAGGAAGTTGTGTGAGTGTATCACACCAGATTTTTGTAGAGAAAATGCTGTAGGTATCTGTACATACCATCGTTTATAATTTTCAGGAACCGAAGAAATCAAAGGAAATTAGTATCTATAGGAAGCAGGATTTAATTAAATACCATAATAAAAAATAATTATGTACCATCGAAGTCATACAAAACTGGGACAGGGAAACGTTATACAAAAACTCCCTGTCTTCGTTACATTTTTACATAATTTGGAAGCAAAATGCACTTCTCTTCTCCATATCACGTTCAAGCAACTCTTGATGACACTGATATTTGTAAGAGCAAAACTTGTGTTTTTTCTAAATTTGCAGGACTCGGCTGTGACGCAAGCCAATATTTTACGCTATTTGCCTTAAATTTACACTGCGATTTGCAGCTATTGCTGCGAAAACATTTAAGGTGTTGTCCTTTTCCTCATGTTGCTGCACGTTTTCAGCGTAATTGTTACATTTACAATTATTTAATACTGTGCCTGAAGTTTTAAATTTACGTATTAATCTATCAATCGTTGAACTACTTGGAATTTGCCGATTCGGATATTTTACGCTAAACAAGCCACTTACTTGACGAGCAATATCTCCAGCATTAAACCATTTTATCATTTCTACTTTTTCTTCAGTTGAATACATTTTAACGAGAAGAATATTTAATGATCTGTTATAAACGTCAAACAGCAATGACAAAGGTAAATGTGCATGTTGTTTGTTTACATATTTCCAAGGCACCACTGATTTTTTCAAAAATAGCATTTTTTATTTCTTTAATTTATAGGGTTCCGGAAATTGGAACATTATAAACAATAGTATCTACAGATGCAGTATTTTTTTCTCTGCAAAAAACTTCGGTACACTTTAGCTCTAAAATAATTAGGGGGGCCAATTATCACACATTAAAAATTTACCATTGAAATCCCTATCCTGCGTCGCGCAAGTCACCACCGTGTATATAATATTTACTCCACATTTTCTGCATTTTCTTTCTGCTTTTCTTTAGATTACAGGTATTGTTTGGCTTTATTTACGACAGAGTTCCATTCTTGCCTGTTCTGGACAGTTGCTCTCAAGTTATTGATTCTCAACTGCCTGATGTCTTCATACAGTTGGTCTATCCATCGGCTTTTTGGTCTTCCCCTCGATCTTCCTTCCATCGGTCGCCAGTCCACTATCTTTTTCTTTGTCTGCATCTCTTTGTATGTGTCCTAACCATTTTAGTCTCTGTGCTTTTATAAACTGCACTATGTCTTCTTCTTTCACTATTTTCCTTATCTCGTGGTACATCAGGGTTTTGAGTTCTCCTTGTTCTTTCTTTGGCCCTAAGATTTTCCTTAGTATTTTTCTCTCTAGTATCCTTAGTTTTTCTTGTTCTTGTTTTGTCAAGCACATCGTTTCTGTCCCATTGGTTATCACTGGCCTTCTTGCTAATTTATATATTTTGAACCTTGTTTTTTGCTGATGTTTTTGTTTTTGAGTAGTTTTTGGTACTTCTAGTATGCTCGGTTTCCTGCTTGAATACGTTCTGTTATTTCGGCACTTCTGTTATTTTCAGCATTGGCGATGACCCCCAGATATATGAAGTAGTCTACTTTTTTAAAGCAGCGGTTTCCTATTTTTATGTCTTTTATGTTTGTTGTCTCTCTACTTGTGCATATCATATATTCTGTTTTTTTTTCCTTTATTTTATGCCCTCTTTTGTTTGCCTCTATTTCCAGTGTTGTAAGCGTTTCTTCTAGTGTTTTTTTCTCTCTGGTTATTAAAGTGAGGTCGTCTGCATATACTACAACTTGTTTTGAGCTGTGTGCGATGCTGTTATTTATTCCTGTTGCTTTTATTCTCATTTCTAGTGCGATATTGAATAATGTTGTTGACAAGGCGTCCCCTTGTCTCACTCCTTTCTCTATGTTGATGGGCAAGTTGTTCCTTCCTGGGTTATTATTTTTGCTTGTGTATTCTCCATAGTCAGTTTAACCAGTCTGATCAGTTTCGTTAGTATTCCTATCCTTTTAATTTTCTTTATTAATACTACTCTAGAGACACTGTCAAACGCTTGTTGGAAGTCAATGAGCAGTATATGTATTTCTATGTCATGTTTGTGGCATTTTTCAATGGTTTGTGTTAGCACATGTATGGCGTCTATTGTTGAGTTTCGTTTCCTAAATCCTTGTTAATGTTGTCCAAATTTGACTTCAGCGTATTTGTTTAATCTGTTTCTTAAAATAGCCGTTAAAATCTTGTATGCGGTTTAATAACATGATGCCTCTGTAGTTATTACAGTTAGTTGCATCTCCTTTCTTAAAGATGGGGGTCAACAGTTCATGTTTTCAATCCGTTGGCATGGATTTTTCTTTCCATATCTTTGTTATTAGATTATACATGTGTGTTAACAATATTTTGCCTCCATTTGTTATCAGTTCATTGTTAATTTCATCGGGTCCTGATGCTTTATTTGACTGTAGTTGTATTATTACATTTGCAAATTCTTCATATGTTGGTATTTCTTCTTCTTGGTCTTTCATCTTTGGTAGATTTTCTTTTTCTTCTTGTAACCGTCCGTGGTTTTTACATAGTTCTTTAAAGTGTGCTTCCCATTCTCTTTTCCCTATTTTTGTGAATGCTTTTTTTGTTTTATTTTGTTGTTTTACATATCCAAATAGTTTTTTGTTGTCTTTGTTGTGTCTTTCTAGCTCTTGCATCTGTGCATCAATCCATAATGTTTTTTCCCTTTTACATAATTTATTTGTTTCTATCCTTATCTCTGTATTTGTCAAGCTCCCTTTCATCTTTTGTTTGTATCCATCTTTGTCTTGCTTAACTGTTTTTTTTACTTTTTCCTTGCATTCTTTATCAAACCAACTGTTTTTACTGCGTGTTTTCTTTCTCTTATAGTGTATTTTCCGCTGTGTGTATTATTGTCTCTTTTATATTCAGCCATGCTTCTTCTGTACTGGCATCTCTGTTCAGATGCTGTGTGTTCCATTGTCTTCCAACTTTTCCTCGTTTCAGATGTTTTACTATTTTCATCTGTATCTCAGGTGGTAGTTATCATTGTCACCAGTTTTTCCAAAATTTTCGATATTGTTTTTAACGTATAAAATACATTTTAGAATATACATAGCAGCAACCATCAACATATTTCGTTTTTTAAAAAGATCTCTACAAGAGACTCGGGTGGATGTGAAAGAAATTGTGCGAAGAATTCTTTTCTGTAAAATTACAATTTCATGGAAACGAGTTGCATTTCCTCAGCATAATATACCATAATTTAAAATTGAATTTACAAAGCCGTAGTAAAGAGCCATTAACACCTCAGTACTAACAAAAGTTCTTAATTGCCAGAGCATAAAATTATATGTTGTCAATTTGCTGCTTATATAATCAATTTGAGCATTCCATGTTAAATGGGTGTCAACATGAACTCCCAATAATTTTAAAACAGAGTTTGAAATTATACTCTTTCCATTAATTTTTGCTAATAAGCTGTAGTCAATATTTTTAGTAGAGAAAGAGAGTAAATTTGTTTTTAATGAATTTAGGATCAAACCACTATTTGAGCAATAAGACTGCATTTCAGTAGCACATGCATTTGCCTTTAAACTAAGAGTTTGAATATTTTCAGCTGTTACAACACAGGAAGTGTCGTCGGCGAACAGAGAAAGAAATTAAAATTTTTTGTGATCGACAACGTCATTAATGAAAATTATAAACAAAAGGGGCCCCAAAACACTTCCTTGGGGTACACCCACACTTATATTTTTTGATCAGAGGTAAACTGATTACCTTCTACCTTTAAAACAACTTTTTGAGAACGGTTTGATAAATAAGATACTAGCCAGCTTTCAGCTATTCCTCTAATTCCATATTTTTCCAATTTTTTAATCAAAATGTCATGATGTACAAGCTCAAAAGCACGTGTCAAATCGAAAAAAACACCAGCCACCTTTGACTTGGAATCTAATTTAGACATTATGTAGTTAATTATACATACAATTGCATCTTCTGTTGATCGGTTTCTACGAAATCCAAATTGTCTGCTTGTTAAAATATAATTTGAATTCAAGAAATTTAGAAGTTTAGCGTAGAAAGCTTTTTCGTAAATTTTTGAGAATATGGAAAGTACAGAAACGGCTCTGTAATTTTTAAAATTTGTAACGTCATTTTTCTTATGAATGGGAATGACAAGCGAAACTTTAAGAGCAGAAGGAAATAAACCCTCCTTAAATGATTCATTTACTAAGTTAGTCAAGACAGGAGCTATATTTTTAGAGATATGTGATAAAAGAGAACAGGGAACGCCATCGTGTCCAGCAGAATCCTTGTTTGCAACGCTATTTATAATTTGCAACATTTCGTTTATTTCAACAGGTAACAAAAACATTGATGAAGCTACTGAATGTGATCGGAATCGATGTTTGCCCCTCTATATGACCTTACGTCATTCACAATTTTTATCCATTTGTTCGTTATTAGGACATGGTCTACTTGGTTTTCTTCTGTTCTCCCAGGTATCATCCAGCTTACCTTATGTTTGTTATGTTTGTATTTTGTGCTTGTAGCTAAACTGCATAGTTTTGATCCATTCTTGTTTGTAATGTCATGTATTGTTTCTTTTCTGGCGAATTTCTATTATATTCTTCTTTTCCTGTTTTTGCGTTGAAGTCGCCAATGATCATCAGCTTATCGTTCCTGGGTACTTCTTCGCAGACTTCTAATTTTTCATAGAATTGTTTGTCTTCATCTTCCGCGTCTTCTGTGGATGCATATACATTTACTATTGTTAGATTTGATTGTTTATTTTGTATTCTTATAAGGCATTTATTGCTCTGAACTGCATTACCTCTTTTCTTAGTTTCCCGCCAGGGTCGCTTTCAATAAACTGGTGTTTTTGAGTATTTCTTTGTTTTTTGTTATCTACAACTTCTGTTCGAAGGATTCTATCTTTGCAATAATTATCTTGTTTTCCTCTTCCCTTCCTATTCTCGCTGCTTCAATAATCTTCGCGGTAACCTCTAGATTGTTTGCTATAAACTCTTCTACTTTCTCTTTCAGGTTTGGTTCGATTATTTTTATATCCTTTATTCCTATGTTATGTCTTTTCTTTTCACATTCTTGGTTCTCCATTTTCTCTTCTAGGTTTTTGATTCTGCAACACAATTTGTTTTTGCCTTTTTTCCATTTTTCTGAAGTTCCTCCTTGAGTTTTTTCGTTTTTTCTCGGTTCTTATGTATCTTTTATCTTAATTCATTTTCTGTTTTGTTTAGTACTTGTTCGAACATTTCTTTTATGTTTTGCAGGTCTTCTGGCATCATTTCTGCGTCTTGTGTCTGCTCTTCGCTTGTGTGTGTGGGTTGCTTTATTGCTAGTGCCTCTTGTGGTTGTTCTTTCACGTTTTTTGTCGGTGTTCTGCCTGTTCTTTTACTTCTCTGGGAAAATTTTTGTTTTCTCTCTTCTTTCTTCCGTTCCTTCTCGTTTTCTTTTCTGCAGATCTTTTAGGGAATTCGTGTTGTGTGCTCTTTCTCTTATATTTTCAATTATATATTTTCATTAAGTTCTCGAGAACTTGAAGACGTCAAAAATTCTTTGCTAATATACAATAAAAGTTATTAGAAAAACAAATTGGGAAATTATTTATGCCAGATATACTCGTACTTACACATTCTTTGTTTTTACCTTGCCAATTAAGTCACAAAAATTTACAGAAGTTGCAATTTTATCATCCTTCGTTAATGCATTGAAAATGAACTTGGCAAATTTTTAAGTCTGGCATAAAATTTGCAAAATCTGAAATATTTACAAGGGATAGAAGTTGTACTGCATAGCAGATTATTAATAAATAATAAGTACTACAATTTTGAACCGTTTCAGCATCTTGTATACTTTAATATTAATCTGCAATTAGATAAAGATGTTGAGTTCGATATTTTGGGCAAAGATGTTACTGCTTTTATTAGGAAGAACGAGGCAGTGTGAAAAAGGGATTAGATGGGAATAGATCTTTGAGTTGTTTAGTCGATATGTATCTTTAGTTTTGTGTTAATTGTTCAACAAATACAATTTAAAAGGATTTATTGTTTGGGGAGCTTTAACATTGTCTAAACTAAGTAACTTTGCATTTTCCGTACATATAGATATGTGTATGTATCTATATTTTTAAAGTCCCTACCAATTTTTTACTTTTACTTACTCGGTTTTGATATATATTTTTTCGAAAGACATGACCCTCAGCTGCCGTTTTATTATTTGTCGTGATGCGTCATCGCTGAATTTACAAGTGCCATCCTGTCTGCGATGTGACGCACGCAGTGTTTCCATACCTTTTTATTTTAAAATTCTATAAAACCAGAGGCCCGACTGCTGCCGCACTAACACGTTTTAAACCATTGTACTCTGTTACCTGATGCGGCAGCAGTTTGGGCCTCTGATTTTATAGAATTTTAAAATAAAAAGGTATGGAAACACTGCGTGCGTCACATCGCAGACAGGATGGCACTTGTAAATTCAGCGATGACGCATCACGACAAATAATAAAACGGCAGCTGAGGGTCATGTCTTTCGAAAAAATATATATCAAAACCGATTTAGAAATTTGTACATGGCTTAATTTATATGAAATATTGTATGAAATTGCAAATAGAAGACTTTTAAACTATATGTTTTCTTAATTAGGCAGAGAGTACTCGTTTATATAGGGAGTCAGGTTGGCCGAATGGTTAAGGCGTCAGATTCAAGCTCTGATCTCGAGAGAGAATACGGGTTCGATTCCCGTACCTGTCATATTTTTTTTTTATATATTTATTATGAAAGTCTTGATTTTAAGCTAGTTTATTCACGACGGCTCTACCAGAACAAACGACTGAGCTCCTTTTCGACTAAAATGGACAAAGAGCGGAAGATGTTGATTGTATCGCCGGAATTTGTCCAACGTCTTAAGTCTGGCGATGATGCGGAGAAAAATATATTATCACAGCTTGATGACGAAATGCAAAAAGTTTTAAAGTCCAAATTAACTGATCACGATAAATGGATCCAGTACAATCAGGTTTTACAACGATTCCTTCATTTCACAAACCAGGCGCGGCAGCCAATCAAAATACCTATTGAAACAACCAGTGACAGCCTATCAAATGCCGTTATTTTATCTACACTTCCCAAAACTTTTAAGAAAAAAGCTGAAGTTTTCCTACGCATTTTGAGTACCTCAAGCGATGTGAGCTGGGATTACAAGGGTACCGTTACTATAAAGGGTGAAATTTTACCGGCGTCTAACATAGTCGATTTAATTCACGACACTCTGCGGCCTCGAAAAACTATTAATCCACCCGGACGCCTACAGTTTGCTGATTACATCAAAGACCTCAACGTTGCTAATGTGCTGCTAGCTAAACCTAAACAGCAAAAGAAGCCAACCCCGACTGGTACTACAGGAAAAACCGAAATGGAAACTGATAACTGCGAGTCCGATTTAGAATATAAATTAAAAACACCAGCTACTAATCCAAGTCCACATCAAAAAGGTTCAGTCAGAAGAACGCCGATAAGGAAACGCCTCCAAAAAAGGGCCGTTAGAAAAACGCCTCTAAGGCAGATGTCATCAACACCAAAAACGAAGGGAATTCTAGATTGGGTGCATCTTAAACTTTAAAATTACACAATGAAATTCTGATTTTATTACTTACAGCCTTTTTAATTTGAAATGTCGTGCACCTCAAACTACAGTTTTGTAAATTGCTAGCAAATTTTTAGAAAATAAGACATTCTGCTGTACATTTATATTTATATTATTAAGTATTATACGAAATAAGAACAATATATTTGTTTATTACAAAAGTGTTTGTGTTTTTTATTTCTACTCTGCTTTTGTTTTTCACGAATCTGCAATAATTACAAAATCTAAAGCTAATATATTAGTATTTGAAGTTATTTGACAGTTACAAAGTGTAAAATTTCAAAAAATCAATCTACGATTTCATAATGGCGTGATATAATTTAGAAAATTGTGATTTCTTTTAATTTTGTGCGATACATTTTATAAAAAAAGTGTAAAACATTTGCAAATTTTTCAACGAAATTGCTATTTCTTTCAATTTTGAGCGATGCATTTTATAAAAAGTGTAAAACATTTGCAAAATTATGCATAGTTTATGTAACATGATGTCGATTTTTGTGAAAATTTATGTGGGATGGCTTGTAATTGCGTGATTTTTGTTCAATTTTCATCGTGTGTTGAATAAAATATCGTTTTTTGTATAATTTCAAGTGATATGATGTCAGTTTTTGTATAATTTATGTGACATGATGTCGATTTTTGTGTAAATTTATGTGATATGATGTGTGATTGCGTGATTTTTGTTCAATTTTCATCGTGTGTTGAATAAAAATATCGTATTTTGTATAATTTCAAGTGACGTGATGACAGTTTTTGTATAATTTATGTGACATGATGTCGATATTTGCGAAAAATTGTGTGAGATGCTGTATGATTGCGTGATTTTATTCAAATTTTTGATACTTGGGGGGTCAACACATACGTCTTTTCGTAATTTTTGCGTGTTTCTATTCAAATTTATTTTCATTTGTCGTCAACACAGACGTATTTTCGTAAAATTTTACTATTTTTCAATGAAAGTTGTATAAAAATATTGTTTTTTGTCGTTTTTGCAGAATTTAATGTGACAAGATGCCGATTTTTATAAATTTTCATGAGAGATGCTGTCGATTTTCTAAAATTTTAAACGAAATGCTTTGGAAATTGCATGTTTTTATTCAAATATTAGTAATTGAAGCTATTTTTTCACATACAAAGTATCGAAAATTCATAGAAATTGAACTACGATTTCATAATTGTGTGATGTACTTTAAAAAATTACGGTTTATTTGTTAAACGTTTGCAAAATTATGCTTAGAAATAACTCTTAAAAACTTTTTTACATCATTTTTCGGTACTATAAAGTCGCTTTGTAAAGATTTTCAACGAAATTGTGCGTTTTTATTCAAATTTTTGTTACTTTGGGGATCAACACATACGTCTTTTCGTAATTTTTGCGTATTTTTATTCAAATTTATTTTCATTGGTCGTCAACACAGACGTATTTTCGTAAAATTTTACTATTTTTTCAATGAAAGTTGTAAAAAAATATTGTTTTTTGTCGTTTTCGCAGAATTTAATGTGACAAGATGCCGATTTTTATCAATTTTCTACGTATTTTCGTAATTTTGCGTGTTTTTATTCAAATTTATTTTATGTTTAGTTGACAAATGTCATAATTAAAATTAGTCAAGCCTTCTCCAATACTTGCTAATATAAGCCGTTCACGATCTTTTTGGGTCAGGTGAGGCTATGACCATCTAGTAATTTTGTTGGCAGTACCTCTGCGGCAGCTAAACTCCCTAATGCAAACTGACACTTTTTCTGTTAGGTTAGGTTGTTTTCAGTTTAAGGTTATATTTTCTGAATAGGTACATTGTTGCCGGATCTCTCTCTAGTCTCGACATCAACTCGTGTTCTTTTAGATCTGGTCTGTCCTTTTTAAACTGCAACTAACTCCCTAATGCAAACTGACACTTTTTCTGTTAGGTTAGGTTGTTTTCAGTTTAAGGTTATATTTTCTGAATAGGTACATTGTTGCCGGATCTCTCTCTAGTCTCGACATCAACTCGTGTTCTTTTAGATCTGGTCTGTCCTTTTTAAACTGCAACTAGCATCGTTTAATGGAATTTTTTTTTTGTTGTAACAAAATTATATTGGGCATTTTGATTTTTCCTTTGACGGAAATTAAAATTACTTTTACACACTTGATAAAGCATTTATTTTCTTACGAATATTAAAATAATAAGTTTGGCAATGTGGTGGCAAGAAAATGTCGAACAGACACTGACAGAAAAAAAGTTGCATCCGCTACATCACCGAATCAGTTAGTCCAACATGAAAAGAAAAATAATAGCCAACTCTGTCCCAAAAAGGTCGTGAACGGATTATATGTTTATCTCTTTCTTACTCAAGCAATACGTATATCTTCTTGTTCATGTTATTGCTGCTATATATAATTGTGACCGATCGCCCATTTAATTTTAAACTAGCTGTTGTAATTTATAAGCGGCTAAAACTCAGTCGAAAATAACATTTAAAATTTATTTATAATATGAATATGGAAGTGTAATGTCAGAACAGCTAAGTGGTACAATATTCAAACCTTTAAAACCAAAAAAATCACAGGCACCGACCTGTTTTAAAAAGGGAACTTAGACGGAAATTTCCAATAGTAGGTAGGGACAATGAGGATCTCGTTAATCCAGCCATATAGCAGGCACAAATTATAAAATTATTAATTATGACACATCCAACCGTAAAATCAGTTTTTTAAAATTACTACAAGTCATTTAACAACACAGGTAATGCATTTCCAATTTCATAAATAACCTTTTTTGAAAAATAGTTTGTTTAAAGCTGGGCTCGTGACACGTAAGTGACTATGTTTAATTCCTTTAACCTCGATCGCTTCGATAGCCCAGTTGGTTAAGACTTCGTACTCGTAATGCTGTGATCGCTGGTTCGACTCCAGCCATGGGACATCGCAGGAAGCTTTTTTTAAATTAAAATAAATGTGAGAAAACCAAGATGGACGACACCCGAGAAATTAAATTCAAAACAGGGACTTAGAAAAATCTGAAAAAAAATTTAAAATTTAAATATTCGCGCGAAATTAAAATGGCCTCCGTGCATGAGAGAGAGAGTAGCTTCGATGAGGGAGACGGGAGATTTACCAGTTTGATATTCAAATATTTCCGCGAAAATTCAAAATTAAAAACGACACCTGTGAGAAGTGCGCGCGCAGAAAACCAAGATGGCGGACACCCGGGAGATTTAAATTCAAAAACTGGGACTTGGAAAAAAAAATCTGAAAAAAAAAATTTTAATTCAAATATTCGCGCCAGAAAACCAAGATGGCCGCCGTGTAATTCCAGAAGCAAATTAAAAATGGCCGCCGCGTAATTTAATCAGTAGTACATATGTAAATTACATATCAAACTTCATATGTGATTAATTAGATCAAACCGCGAAATTAATTAGATCAAACCGCGAAATTAATTAGATCAAACCGCGAAATTAATTGGGTCAATCCGCGAATTAAAATTAAAACCGCGAAATCCGCGAATAAAACCGCGAAAACCGCGAATAAAACCGCGAATTAATTTGATATCACAATCAAGGTGCCCCTATTCTACTAATGGAGATTAGTTAAACTGTCGCATAAGTTTGAGTCCTTGTGTTTGACATATTAATAGGAAATGGAGATTAGTTAAACTGTCGCAAGAGGAAAGACCACTGTCCACCAGTCAACCTTAATGGCATAGACATACCACAGTCCAATATAGCCAAGTACTTAGGCCTTTACTTAGACAGTAAATTAAATTGGAAAGAACACATAATCAAAAAGTGGAAGACATGTATTGGTTGGTTGGAAGAAAATCTAATCTATCTCTTGGGAATAAATTATTATTATATAAAACTGTAATAAAACCCATATGGTTCTATGGAGCCGAACTTTGGGGATGCGCAAGCAAAACCAATATATTGCTATGGTATATAGAGGTCATGTATTACATTAAATACAGTTATTTATTTACATGAATCAAAAATGAAAAGTTCAATACAGTAATTACACTGAAACGATAAGATGTGGAAAATTATGATAATGATTGCTTATTTAATTGAATAATAATTGAAACTCAAAGATTCAAAGTACATTTTAAAAGAAAGTTATTTCAAAATGAGTACGACTTGATGATGGTAACAAAAATTAACAATAAATACAAAGTTGAATGTTGCATATGACAGAATAAAATTCTATTTGTAATAATTTATAAAATGAGCACCATTCAAATTGATTTATAACATGTAGCAGGCAGGAATAGTGGTAGTCCAGGATAGCAATAAAAAATTGGGATGATTATTAGAATAACAACTTAAAAACAACTACGAAAAATTTGATATAAAATGGATATAAAAAATTTTGTAATTGTGAAAATACATAATAAAACCCATTCAAAAAACGAAGAATTTTAATAAAATGTAAAGGGGTATGTTGGTTGTACATTACAAATAAAATAAATAGTCCAAGGCAAGATTTTTGGAATATCAAATACAATTAAAAACTGGGATTGAAGAAAGCAGAACCAATTGGATGTGTAGCAGAGGTCCAGTACATTGCAGGGAAGGTACCATTGTGTGAGCTGCGAGGGGCGCTGGTCCGAGGCCGTACAGGAGTTTTGATCTGTTGCGGATTGTATGAACTTTGCACGGGATCACTGGTGGAGGCTACAATTTGTCAATTAGATATGCATACATTGTTAGATGGTGGAGATACAATAAATACTTGGGCCTACTGGAGATGCTGTCAATGATTGGAGGTCGGAGCTGTCTATAGGGCTGCAAAAGGTATCGCATTTTTATTGGAGTTTGTAAGTGTCAGTGCAAAGTAAGTGGTTAAGTTGAAGATATCTAAATAAATAAAAGGTGATTAATTAATATTAAGAAAGAGACATAATAAAAGTAAGGTACTTACCCAGATTACAGGGATGATGCTGTCAGTTTGACATTTAATTTGAAAATTAATGATAGAATTATTTTAAATAATAAATGCAAATTTGAATCTAAATATCATACAGTCAAAACCATTGTAAAGGATTTTATACCGGGTGTCAACGAATTTATTAGACAAGTCATAACTTATAGAGTATTAGGTGTATCAAAATGAGATCTGGTATAGGTAAATGGTAGGGGGAGAGGAGAGTTTTCGCATATTTTTCACTTTTCGGTCACTTCCGGTTACACCGGAAATGGCTCCCGTATCGAATTTTTAAATGAAACACCCTGTATCTTTTTGCATATTTGGATTTCTGAGACAATTTTGGATCAGCATGTGACATTTTAAAAACTTATCCATGGCACACTTGACAAAAGTAAATAAATTATTATCCAGTATTTTGCTTAGAAATATTTAACTTATGAGCTTATTTTTAATCCAATCGCAAATAAATTAGTATCGTTAGATTCGCCAAAAAATCCTCTTTTCGGAAAGTACTTGTCAAAAAAGGGTCGCCATTTGAAAAAAAAATAGTTAGACAAGAAAACGTGCTTTTGCCAACTTGTCTTATTCCTATCTCTCATGCTAATCACTAAAACTTTGCGATTGTAATTTTCTTACATCACCTGAGGTCTTTAGATTAGTTTGCGTCTGATCATGGCCACCTAGATGCCATATTAAAAGTGGCTCTAAAAAAATCAAGTAGGCTTAAAAACTTTTTAAAATGTCACATTCTGATCCAAAATTGTCTCAGAAATCCAAATATGCAAAAATATACAGGGTGTTCCATTTAAAAATTCGAAATCGGAGCCATTTCCGCTGAAACAGGAAGTTACCGGAAAGTGGAAAATATGCGAAAACTCTCCTCTCCCTATACCATTTACCTATACCAAATCTCATTTTAATACACCTAATACTCTAGAAGTTATGACTTGTCTAATAAATTCGTTGACACCCGGTATATGTCATATTGATTGAGGGGTGTCATTAAACACTGCTTGAAAATAATAGTTGACAGCAAGTGACATTCAGAAATTGCAGCAACAAACAACTAATTAGATTTTGGCGAACCACACCCTGATCAAAAAGAGTACTCATGTATTTTGAAATATAATTCAATTTAAAGTTATAATAAAGAAAAAAGTTTCAAAAATTGAATTAAATAAGCATACACACGTATCCATTGCATAAGAATATCTATAATCCAGAGATGTCAATCAAAATTTGTAAGAATGATAAGAAATGCACCTTGGTACGTCTCCAACCAGACACTACATGATGATCTGAAAGTACCATACGTCACAAATGTCATTAAAGAACGAAGTGGCAGTCACCATGAAAAACTGGAAAGTCATAACAACATCTTGCTACATCCACTACTAGAAGAACGAAAGGACAGGCGTTTGAAGAGAAGCCGGCCAGCAGACACTTCACTGGAAGGTTCCTCACAATGTCATAGTACTGTAATTATTGTACTTATGCGAGCACATTTGCTCATAGAATTTGTAATTCTGATTGCTAATAAACCGATAACATTTTTTGTATATAACTATTTTTTGTAAGTATAATATGCAAGGAGTTACAGCGGCGGCAAAATAAACATTTCTCTAAAAAATAGTGTAATTTTTCATTAAAAATTTTTTTTCTTGTATTATTTCTGGCTATTCGATACGTAGTTATAATAATTTGATAAACTTAAAGTAAACTCATTTCCACACCACCATAAGGTAGAGTTAATGGCGCTTTTTTATTGTGATATCCCCAGTAGGTCTAATCCACAGATGTTCCAGTTTAGTGATGTTTCATGTTCGCGATTATATTGTTTACTTTTTTTAATTTTAGACGGTCCCGGTGGTAGATTTTGACGTCTACATGAGAGTCTTCGTCCTCAATGTTAACTTCGAAGTCATTGCTCCTGAGACTCTGAACTTCCATTGATGAAATGTCCTCATCTTTGTCCGCACTCTCGATGCGAACTTCTGGTGCATTTTCGCATGATTGGCCATTACAGAATCTACACAGAATAGAGCACTTCATCTCATTTTTCCTGCAGCCACATGCTCCTGCGTATCCTTTTTTACAGTTGTATCAAATTAATTGTCTTGTGCATTTTTTTCGATTGCATACTACTGTTGGACCTGGTGATACGTCCTAAATGCATGATACCGTGCAGCGTCCTTTGTTGGTGGCAAAGAAGCAAGATTAAATGTGTTTTTTGCACTTGGTAACGGAAGGTATTTTCTTCCATGTCGCCACAATACAAAGCAACGAGAAAGCGTGCTTCAGCATCTGCGATATCATCTGGTTTGGCATCGTCATGTTTGAATATGCCTATAGCATCATTGAGTCTTGTGCTCTTCTGGACAAACGAACAACATTTTATTTTTCCTTGGTTGTAGACGGACGACGTTGTGTCGCAGCCACTAAACAAATGGAGAAACAGAATGTTCTTAGATGCTTTTACATATTTAAAACTATTAGCAGAATACACTCTTTCAACAATTTTGCCTCTCCCAGGTTTGCGAAGGTAGATGTTGCTAATACCGTCAGCAGAACTAGAAGATCGACGTCTTCTCCAATGGTGAAAACAGCATAAAATGTTGAGCACAAAGAAATAGCCGTGTTGACAATCAATGCATCAGCATCTTTTTCAGCCTGCTTAACTGTAATACAGTAATGTTCTAATGTTTTTTTCGGAATCGAAATCAGACGGACTTTATTCTTTTCGTTTGATAGAAATCGTTTTTGGGAAACTAGAACCGGCGTTGTTTAATCGAACATAACATCCGCAGACATCCGCTTTTTCGATCGGCGAAGTCTTTCTGCAGTCTTGGTATTCTTTTTTCACCACCAAACGGATATCCATCGAAAACAACGACTGCATGTGCGAGTATAAGTGACTTATAGTTGCATTCATAAATTAAGAACTATTCCATAGCTATACTAGATGAAAATAATTTTTGATCATACTTTGTATTTCTCTATAGAACGTTATTATGATGTATACAAATATTACAAACAATATATATATATACAAAATGTACCAACAAAAATAAAGTTTAACGATATTTTGGAGAAATGTTCAACTTTCAGCCCCTGTAACTCGTTACATATTACACTTACAACAAAAATTAATACACAAAAAATGTCAAGAATCTTGTCTTCTTTAACTTTATATTTGACTCTGTTGACGTTGGATTAACCGTTGTGGAGCTATTTGGAGAACAGCATTTTTTAGCACCTTTAATCCAAGATGGCGGCTCTCGCGGCGCCCCTCCAAGGTCTAAAACTTGGATTTTTCATTAGGTACCCGACCTAAACAACATATAAAAATCGTTTCTACTCCACCTTTTGTTGAGCAAAAGGCCTTTTTTTTGTCCCTGCAGACTGGACTATTTGGGAAATGAGTTCTAAAGATTATATGGTTAAAAATGTGAAAATACAAAGCTCGAATAGTGTTGGTGAGGGCATGTATGAAGACTGGGATGCGTTAACAAATAATGAGAAAGAAGAAAAAGGTAAGGTACATATTTTTATTAAAATAATTGGCAAAATGGTCCCTTACTTATACTCCTTCGGATCGAGTTTCTGTACCACGTGCTTCTATGTCATCTAACGAATAGGTTTCTGAATCTTCAAAATTAATTCCATCTCTCTGTCGTACATAATTATGCAATACGCAACATGCTTTTACGATCTCATCCGTAAATTCTGGTTCTACTTCAATAGATGTGTATAATACCCGCCATTTATTTACTAACAACCCAAACGCACATTCAACAGTTCGTCTGGCTCTCGATAATCTATAATTAAAAATTCTACGAGCTTCAGTCAAGTTTCGCCCTGGGTCCTAGACATGGGCGTAATAAATTGGTGTGAAGTGAAAATGCTTCATCACTGACCAGAACGTATGGCCGAGGAGAACAATTCGTATTTGTCAAAAAAGCTGGCTTTTGCAAATTCAGTTGTGTCATCTGTTATTGCTAGTATAGTCTGACTATCCAAATCTCGTTTTTATTTTTAAAGTTATACGTCAAATTTGCTTATTTCTATGCACTCTTCGTGGAAACGTAAATAAAGCATCAAGCGACCGTACGTTAATTATCAGGTACGTATTGATTAAAAAATGCAAAAAGTGACGTTGAAAGAACATCAAAATTAAACATTGCAATACCATCTCGCTAACGCCTTTTTGTAATTAATAAGTTTCGGTTTTTTGTTTGTGTTTAGGTTTTCCATTTTCAATTTTATTGAGAATTGGTGTCTAATTTGAAAATTACTTTCATATAGAAGAAGTTTTAGAAAATGCCGAACAATATATGAGTAAGAGACCCGTTGTGCGATTAAGTCATGCTGCTAAATAAATAATTGTGAACGCTTATAATACCTTAACAGACGAAGGTGTTCAATTTGATTTAAAGGAAACAGCACATTTTATAAAACAGCCATATTCAACAGTCCAAGAAATAATAATACTTGCACAAAGTCTGATAACAGAACTGAAATGACGATATCACCCAAATTTGGAGATTATGATACAGAAGTAATCATATACGAAATGTAAAGTAAAAATGAAGTAGTCACACTGGACTTAATTAATGAGTGAGCTAGTGTGAATGTAAGTAAGCATTTGCATTTTTGCAAAGAAACATTAAGAAAGCTTTCAATTAGTAATTGTTCTAAGTATAAAAAGTTAGACAGGAGAGAAACGATATTAGAAAGTAAATGCATTTTCGGCGATTTTAATTTTCCCGGCATTGATTGGGAAAACCCTTCTCCACGTGATGGTAATACCTCAGCAGCCGTTTTTATGGACATGTACCTGAATTCCCGTGAGAGGATTTGCTAGGTACCTCCATCGGGTGAGTCCCCATTGGAATTGGGGAAAGCTCGTCGGGTCCGCAATCCAGCGGATTTGAAGGGTAGTGGGAAAATAAAATACTCACCGTGGAAAAAAAACTAGTTCGGTCCTCCAGATTAGGGGGTTGAGGTATTGGACTGGTTCTCTATTACTCGTAAAAAATACTATTTACCAAAAAACTTAAACTACGCCTCGGAGCATCGGACGGATTTTCAAGGAAACGGATCAGGCAACGAAAACGGTTAGCGAATTTCGGAACATGGAATGTACAAGGGATTAATCAGAAGATTGACATTATAGCATCAGAAGTAGGAAAAATGGGTCTGGATATCATAACATTGACAGAAACAAAAAAGAAAGGTACCGGAACTAACATCATTGGAGGATACGTTCATATATTTACGGGAGTCCCTAAAGAAAAAAGGACAGCAAGAGGAGTCTCTCTACTGATAAAGAAAAATTTAAAGGATAAAATTACTGACTGGAAAGCTATTGACGAAAATATTCTGAAAATGAATATGAAGCTGTACGGACACGACATTACGGTGATAGGGGCATATGCTCCCTCCGACGATGAACGAGTTAACGAAAAGCAGATATTTTTCGATAAAATTGAAGACATTATAACAGGCGTAGGTAATAACAGAGAAATAATTATGCTTGGCGACTTAAATGGCAGAACTGGAAATCAGAAAAATAATAAAATTGTAGGACCATGTGGTGAAGGCGTAATTAACGATAATGGCCATAAATTAATACATATCTGCGAGACACATAACCTGCAAATTATGAATGGTTTTTATAAACATAAGGACATTCGTCGGTACACTTGGACGCAAAATACACGCAACTTAAAATCAATCATTGACTATGTCATCAGTAAACAGGAATCAAAACTGCAATTCAATGATGTGCGGGTTTATCGAGGAGCCACGTGTGGCTCAGACCACCATCTGGTAAGAGCTAAAATAATATTCCCATTTATAAAAACTAATATAACTGAAAATATCAAAGATGATACCAAGTTAGAAATAGTTGAATTCCCCAAGTACAACTTAGAAAGTTTTATAAATGAGAAATTGAGAGACTTAGAAGAAGATTCATTCACAGAAATATATAATAATATCGTTACAAGTTTACATGAGGCTGCCAAAGAAGCAATTGGAACAAGGAAGAAAAAACTCAGCAACAAAGCGTGGTGGAACGAAGAAATTGAAATATTGGTACAACGAAAAAAACAGAGTTATCTAAAGTGGCTGAGTACAAAAAGAGATGATGATCAACATGCATATAAGGAAAACAAGAGACAACTGCGGAAAATTATAAAAACGGAGAAAAACAAAATGTGGGACAAACAATGTCAAAACTTTAATGCGTACATAGGAGGAAGGAAAATCTCTGAAATATGGAGATTTGTAAGATCCCTGAAAAGCCCAGGCAAAGATGTAGCTTATATAAATACAATTAAATCCATGGAATGGCTTAAACACTACAAGAACTTACTCCAGGAAACAAGATCAGAATATCTTCAAAAATCACTAATAAGACAGATATTTGTACAAGGAGAAGCAGCCGAAATATCAACAGAGTCGGTGAGAAAAGCCGTAATGGCCCTCAAAAATAGAAAAGCCTCTGGGCCTGAAGGAATATCTGCAGAGCTGCTAAAAAACGGAACACCCAAACTATTTAAAAATTTAGCATATGTCATCAATAAATGTCTAAATGGGCAACCGACTCCAGAAGAATGGAGAGTAGCATATATTTCTCCTATCTACAAAAAGGGTCATAAACAGGACTGTAACAATTATAGGGGCATCTCTGTAACAAGCACAATTAGTAGACTATATGGAAGGATTTTACGTGACTTGATTGAGGACGATTTTAAAGAGAATGAAGAGGAAGAACAGAGCGGCTTCCGTACAGGCAGATCCTGTACGGATAACGTATTTTGTCTCAAACAAATTATAGAAAAAAGAACTGCTAGAAATATGGAGACTCACATTACGTTTATAGACCTCCAGAAAGCATACGATACCGTTCCAATCTCTAAACTATGGGATGTGCTGAAACAATCAAGTATCAATCATACATACACTCTGTTTAAAATATATATAGCCGCAACCTTAAAAAATTGGAAGAGGAAAATTCATGGAATGGGCATCAAAATTAATGACAAATGTATTTATACATTGCAATTCGCAGACGACCAGGTGGTTGTGGCGAACGTTAAAGAAGATATGCAGTATATGATGAGAAAATTGATCGAAGAATATAATCACTGGGGACTGTCAGTTAACATCGACAAGACAAAATATTTATGCATAGGAAACGAACCCAGTAACTTAGAACTTGAACATGGGCTAACTATCGCTTACTGCCAGGAATATGTGTATCTGGGAAGTACATTCGATGACACGGGCACCGACATAAAAGAAATAGAAAAGCGAATAACGCAAGCAAAGAAAGTTCTTGGATGCCTAAATGGTATCTTCTGGAGCAGAGAAATAACAAAAAAAAGGAAAATTCAACATCTATGAAACCATGGTAAAAAGTACGCTACTATATGGTGCTGAAACTTGGAGAATCACAGAAAAATACAAAGCCAAGGTAGAAACAGTTGAGATGGATGCTATAAGGAGATCTCTATGTATTTCAAGAATGGACCATATCAGAAATCAAACAATAAAACAAAGAATGGGTATAGAAGGAAATATAATACAGGACATTGAAATCAAACAGCTAACATGGTATGGTCATATACAGCGTATGAATGAATCAAGACTGCCAAAACAAGTTCTAGAATGGCAACCAGTAGAACTACGAAGAAGAGGTAGACCTAAATTAGAATGCCAGAGATCGGCACATAAGTCCATGAGTGAACGAAATTTAACGCAAAAAGATTGTGAGAATAGAAGAGAATGGCGATTAGGTGTCGGACAACGTCGCAAGACGTTCTAAACCGGCTCATATATACATATATACCTGAATTCCAACCTGCACCAACTGATTAAGCGTCCAACACGATTCCAACTACCTGATAAACCATCGCTTTTGGATTTAATATTAACTTCGGATGAGAATTTTCTTACTTCGATTGGCTCTAGCGACCATGTTACTATCGTTGCCACAGCCCAGCTATCGCTCATGTCGCATGTGGTATTAAAAAGAAGGAAAAAATTTGAAATTTTTGGACAGCCAGCTATCCAGATGTAAATAATTATTTCACTAATTTTAAGTTTAACTACACAGATGGTAATAACGTCGATCACATGTGTGATACTTTGGCCGGTACAATAGATAAAGTCATTGAAAAATGTGTGCCTATGCGAAAAGAAAGAAGAATGCGCAATAAACCTTGGTTAACTAAGCATATTCGAAAACAAATAAAGAAAAAACGCTTATCTTGGGATAGATTTAAGGCTTCACATTTACAAGTAGACTATGAGGCATATCGAGCGAAGAGAAATTTAGTTACAACTTTAATGCGATCTGCACGTTCTAATTATGAAAACAATATAGTAGATGGAGGAAGCAAACATTTTTGTAAATACATTCGAACTACAGTGCCTTTATATAGACAGTGGCGACAATACAACTAAGCCACACCCCCGCCGCCATATTTATGCAAATTTCTAACGGGTGTTTATTTAAATCCGTGATCAGAGTCGACTGTGATACGTGCTTTACGTTTGGCAGTACTGAAAACAATCGAGATTTGCAGGTTAAGATTTGCGTCAGTTTATGTCAAAACTGACGCCAAACCGAACCTACTAACCTCGAATTTGACATAGACTGACAATACACTTCAGTACTGCCAAAAGTATAACACGAATTACAGGTGATTTAGCATAAACATGGCGGCTAAAACCACGTGATCTAGGCAGCCAATCAAAAATAGGACACCCCAATGTCGCCACTGTCTATATAAAGGCACTGTAATTCGAACTACAATGAGATCTCAGGTCAGGTCCCTGGCTCTAAAGCGCGCTGGTGTTACAAATATTATAACGCATCCTATTACAGTAGCAAATATATTTGCCGAGCAATTCTCAAGCGCATACGTTAACGAACCAGCAGGGGATATGCCATCGTTAGATAACGCTCCTCGTTGCATCAGCAGTATCACAGGAGTTGACTTTTCTCCCGAAGACGTTCAAAAAGAACTGCTTCTATTGAACTCGCATTCTAGTCCAGGTCAGGATGGTCTCCACCCACACCTACTGAAAAACTGTGCCTATACACTATGTGAACCTATGGCGACACTTATGTCTCGGTCCTTTAGCACTGGCAGATTACCTACTGCATGGAAATCCGCCATAGTTACACCTATATATAAAAAGGGAGATAAACTGATTGCTAGTAACTATAGGCCTGTGAGCTTAACGTCCGTTTCAGTAAAATGCATGGAGAGGATAATTTGTAAGAATATAACACAGTTTTTTCTTGATAATGGAGTAATCCCAGATAGCCAACATGGATTCGTCCCTGGAAGATCTACAGAATCTAACCTATTACTAAATATATCTACTTGGACTAAGGCAGTAGACGAAGGTAACCCCATAGAGATTATATATTTGGACTTTGAAAAGGCCTTTGATAGGGTTCCCATCGAGAGGTTGATATATAAACTGGAACACTACAGCATCAGAGGAAATCTTCTAAATTCGATTACCGACTTCTTAAAAAATCGTACATTTCGCGTCCGAGTCGATGGAGTTTTATCAGATCAATTTCCGGTAAGAAGCGGGGTGCCGCAAGGCTCGGTTTTGGGCCCGATCTTGTTCATAGCATACATTAGTGACCTCGCTACAATAATTTATTCGTCGCCAACGTTTTTCGCAGACGATACAAAATTTTTCAACAATCCTGTAACTCACGGTGCTACTATTGCTACGGATCTGGAGCGAATCCAGATATGATCTTCCACTTGGCTTCTAACCTTGAACGAGAGTAAGTGCACAGTTTTACATCTAGGTTATAATAACCCAAATAGGCAGTATCTACTAAACGGGACTGTGTTACATTCAGTGGATAGTCAAGTCGACCTCGGTGTAATTATATCCTCCGACTTGAAGTGGTCTAAACATATTGGAATGCTTGTTAAAAAGGCAAATTCTCTCATTTATCTGATAAAGTGCGTGTTTAAAGATTTGAGTCCATCACTGCTTCAAAAAATATATATTACATAGATACGTCCATTGTTAGAGTATGCCTCATCGGTGTGGTGTCCATACTTTAAAAAATACATTGACATTCTAGAAAAAGTACAAAGACGTTTCACTAAACTATCACCTGCTTTACATCATCTAAATTACGAGAACCATCTCCTCAGACTTAACCTAACAGAACTCAGTGAAAGAAGACTACGAGGTGATTTAATTTTAGTGTTTAAAATACTCAATGGTCATTATTCGTGCACTATGGATGTATTTTTGTTAAATACAAATGTACAGCTACAGGGCCATGAGTACAAACTAGTGCACGAGAGATACCGTAAGGACGTGCGAAATAGTAATTTTTGTATTAAGTGCGCAAAATGAGTTTTTTTTATGGCGCGTGAGAATGTCAATTTTCGCCGAGATCGTTAGGCCGAGGCAGAAAAGTCATTCAAACGCGCCATAAAAAAAACTCATTTTGCCACGAAATACAAACAACGTTTTTTTCTACAGTCGTCAAAAATAGTATATTAAAGTATGAGTGGATAACAAGGTCTTTAAAACACGTGCGAGCTTTCAAGCACGACGCGACGGCGTAGCCGGAGTGCTCGAAATAGAGCAAGTGTTTTAAAGACCAGTTATCCACGAATACTTTACGCTATTTTTTATTATGCCTGCAATACTGGAAATAAATTACGCACTAAAAACTTAGAAACAATTTTTGTCGTGATAAATCGAAAGGGCATAATAATATTGCTACTATAGTTACGAGAATTGTTTACGTTTTTGTCGCGTCCACGTCCGTTGTTGCATTCAGTCATTTCCTTGCCAACCTTTAAAGCTCGGCGTGCTTTAAACGGTGATTCTGATGCAGGAATAATAAAATAGTATATTAAAGTATGAGTAGATAACAAGGTCTTTAAAACACGTGCGAGCTTTCAAGCACGACGGCGTAGCCGGAGTGCTCGAAATAGAGCAAGTGTTTTAAAGACCAATTATCCACGAATACTTTACGCTACTTTTTATTATACCTCCAATACTGGAAATAAATTACGCATTAAAAACTTAGAAATAATTTTTGTCGGGATAAATCGAGAGGGCATAATAATATTGCTACTATAGTTACGAGAATTATTTACGTTTTTGTCGGGTCCATGTCCGTTGTTGCATTCAGTCGTTTCCTTGACAACCTTTAAAGCTCGGCGAGCTTTAATCGCCTGTATTCGCACGCTCAGGCGTGCTTTAAATGGCGATTCTGATGCAGGTATAATAAAAAAGAATGAAAGATTCTCTGCAACAAAATCATACGTATATAGCAAATAAGTAGAGTAATATTATTATGTACGTAACGTTTTATATGTGTTGTAACTAAGGAAATGGTGTTCCAAAACCGTTTTCTCACTGCTAACCGTGAAGAAATATTATTTTTTGTTATACCTGCATAAGAATCGCCGTTTAAAGCACGCCTGAGCGTGCGAAAACAAGCGATTAAAGCTCGCCGAGCTTTAAAGGTTGTCAAGGAAACGTATAGTAGCAATATTATTATGCCCTCTCGATTTATCACGACAAAAATAATTTCTAAGTCTTTAGTGAGTAATTTATTTCCAGTATTGCAGGTATAATAAAAAATAGCGTAAAGTATTCGTGGATAACTGGTCTTTAAAACACTTGCTCTATTTCGAGCTACGCCGTCGTGCTCGAAAACTCGCGCGTGTTTTAAAGACCTTGTTATCCACTCATACTTTAATATACTATTTTATTATACCTGCATCAGAATCGCCATTTAAAGCACGCCTGAGCGTGCGAATACAGGCGATTAAAGCTCGCCGAGCTTTAAAGGTTGTCAAGGAAACGACTGAATGCAACAACGGACATGGACGCGACAAAAACGTAAATAATTCTCGTAACTATAGTAGTAATATTATTATGCCCTCTCGATTTATCCCGACAAAAATTATTTCTAAGTTTTTAATGCGTAATTTATTTCCAGTATTGGAGGTATAATAAAAAATAGCGTAAAGTATTCGTGGATAACTGGTCTTTAAAACACTTGCTCTATTTCGAGCACTCCGGCTACGCCGTCGTGCTCGAAAACTCGCGCGTGTTTTAAAGACCTTGTTATCCACTCATACTTTAATATACTATTTTCACGTGTTAAAAAAAGTTAAACTTCGCGTATCTATAGCGATGCATAAATGTCACGTTTTTTTTACGGTTGTAGAAAAATACTTTTTAAGCAATCGAGTGACCGAACCATGGAATATCTTGCCAAATTCGGTCGTATCAGCGGACACTACGAACAATTTCAAAAACCGCTTAGATGCGCATAACAGTAAAAAACGCTAGCCGCTATGGGCGGTCACTTGTTCTTGCGTCATGTTTTTATACTATTATTTGTCGTATTAAGGATATATTTTATTGAGAATTTGTGTATATTGGTCTATCATGTGTTAAGTTAATAGGTATTAGGTATATAATTTGTTATTATTCTATCGAGAATTTTGATTTTGATTTGCAGTTGGTTTCTAATTTTCTGAAATTGCACGCATATTATTATTTGTTGTATTAAGTTTTTTTTTTTATTGAGAATTTGTATAATTGGGTTCATCATGTGTTAATTTAACAGGTATTAGGTATATAACTTGTTGTTATTCTATCAATAATTTTGATTTTAGTTAATTTGTTTTTAATTTTCTTGCACTGTATTATTATAATGTATTGCTTTAATTTGATAGGGGTTTTATCGGCTATGCCGTCTACCCTAATGTAAAATAATAATAATAATAAATACTGAAAAAACAATATCTCAAAAAAATTAGAGCATTTAAAGCTGAAAAGAGAAATAATATTTGGACGAAACATGGTATGACACTCATGACACCATTAATAAAGGATGGAGAGATAATCCAAACAAAATATTTTTGAAAGTTCCTGTTGCCAGAGGCAAGAGGATTATAATTGTTCATGCTGGTGGTGATAATAGGTGGGTTAATTACGCCCTTCTTTTATCTGCCAAGCAAATTCAAAGATCTTCAGCATATTATCACCAAGACATGAACTCGGAATTATTCGAAAAATGGCTTTTTGATCAACTATTTCCTTATTGTTATGAATAACACAAGTTATAACTCACGTCAGTTAACCAAAATACGAACAAGTTGCACGAAAAAGCAATGTACAATATCTTTCTAACCCCAACAAAAGTACATAGAAAGCTTTTTTAGATATGCTAAAAACAAAATATGCAGTTGAAGATATAGCTGCAAGACACGGACATACAGTTCTACAGTTGGGGCAGTTGAACTTATTTGGAGCAAAATAAAGCAAAACATACGGAAAAAACACCTCCTTTTCTTAGTGCTAAAGTTATTGAACTATCAAGCAAGAAGTTACTTCCATAGGAAAAGATTAACGTAGGGTTGTTTGATGCTTAATATATATTGTTATGATACATGAGGCAGTGTAGTCATATACAATAAAAATATTTAAAACGAATATATTTGGAAGATTGCTATAATTAAATCTTGATGGGTGTTAAATTTTAAACATTATTAATAAATTTAATTGAGACAATGAGAGAAGAGATTTTGATATTAATTGAATATACTAATTTAATAGTTACAGAAAATTTTAATAAAATACAAGCCAAGGTAACGATTGACAAATGTGTTATAATGATGATGTGAATTATTAAGTTGTAATAATAGATAATTTAAAATATGGTAGGGTGCAGTGAGAATTGTATCCAACAAGAACAGGTTTTTGTTTAAGGGTAGTTATATAAATAAACTCGAAGAAAGATGTATAACATATTATGAAATGTGATTTTGACCAAATAAAAATGGAAATTGGTGCATAATTTGTATAGTTGTTTGGTTTACATACAAATATAAATGCTATAAATAAATCTACGAGGTATTAAAGATGGAGCCTAAATATTAATATTATAAAATACTCACAATCGGTGAAGGGATTGTTAAGTGCTGCGAATTACATTAAAGGAACTAGAGAACGATAAAATTGGATGGAATTGGATTTATTGACTGACCTGTGGCATAATTACATGTTCATATTTGACATTGGTGGTTGCATCGTAATAAAGTAATTCAACTAGAACGAGATTTGTGATGGTGCTATCAGAATTGGACCACTTCAGAGGAGATTGCAGAGTACCGAAGGATATTTAAGAAGGAAACAAGATAAGAGCTGTTGCAGTTATAAACCTGAAACTTACCAGGTTTGGTTGGAGTTGAAGCTGACGTTTGATAGAGGGATTGCAGCCAGAATCAGCAGGGTATTGGAGTTGGTTGACAGGTGTAGGCTGTAGGTGTCAAACGAGGACAACATTGGGATCTTTTGGAAGCAGGAGGCACTGGTGTATGGAATTGTGCGAGTTAAGCTGAATAAGTGATAAGGTTTGTTAGTAATTAATATTAAAACATTTTGAATTAAGATCAATCAGTGAAATACAATAATACAAAGCAATATTTAATTTAATGAATTGATTAATGTAAAAATGCAATTGTCAATACCTGGTCTGATGAGTTTTGAAGATCGGTTTGACAGCTAATGTCATTAACTGTAATATTAATATTCAATTAATAGAGATCTTGATTTGGCGAACCACCTGAGATAAGAGAACTTGATTTTAAATAGGAATTATTATTTAATTAGTGAAATACAATAATAAAAAGCAATATTTAATATGTAAAAATGCAATTGTCAATACCTGGTCTGATGAGTTTTGAAGATCGGTTTGACAGCAAATGTCATTAACTGTAATATTAAAATTCAATTAATAGAGATCTTGATTTGGCGAACCACCTGAGATAAGAGAACTTGATTTTAAATAGGAATTATTATTTAATTAGAAAGGGCATTGCATTAATAAAAGGCTAGATTTATATAGCCATATACATAACAATATGTACACGAAGAAATAAACAAATTTGACATATAACCTTCAAAATAAAAAACGAGAGTTGGATGGTCAGACTATAATACAACAATGAAAAATTCCTTGTAATTAAAATATAGTGAACCAGAATTTTTTTGGGTTTTTGCATCTCATGTGCTTGCCGTCTACTGCTCCAATACAATTAGCAAAGTTGGTTTTCAAATAATATAGATCTGCTATTTCCTTCCATTGATCCATTTTGGGCTCAGGCATCTCGAATGCCTGAAAAACTGTCCACAAAACTTGACACATCTCTTTTACTATTTCTGCTATTGTACTTTTACCAATCCGAAAATCAAACTACAGTGCCGTAAAGCATGTTCCAGTTGACAAGTACCTTTAAAATGAAAGAGAAAAAATATAAGTCCCTAAAAAACTTTTACACGGCTAGAGTACTACTATATATTTTTCTCCAATATGTTATTAATTTATATCTCATTTTAGTGAAAGATATGAAGAAAAAGTGAAGGCATATACGAGACAACTATGCAAAATTCCTAACTCAAAAGTGGAGATGCTGCAAAGAAGAAATACGTTTATTCAGATTCCCTAACATGTTTGCAACATACAGTTAAAAAACGAAAGTGAGTTAAGTGGGTGACTATAGTTTTAATTTAAAAATATACTATATTCTAATATTTAGCTCTACAGAATATTGTTAAAATGTGTTGTTCTAGAACAACAAGCAATTTTTATAATACCGATGGGGTAGATAGACAATCGAGTGCAAGAAGATAATGAAGGTGATAATAGGAGCAAGAATACACTGCTGGGCCGTCAACCACCTCTAATAACAATTTATTGCCCTCTGTTCGTTGCAAAACACGAAGCGGTAAAAAGAGTGTAACTCCGTTTCAAAATAGATTGTTAACTTATCTGGAAGTTCAGGCATCTCGCAATGATACTGAAGATTCCGATAAGGCATTTTTATTATCATTATTACCTGAATACAAAAAATTGACATATGACCAAAAAACGGATTTTCGGCTTCACACACTGCCATTTTTTCAATATATTTCTTAAGCTATGAATTTAATGCACCAACGAACATTCACCTATCCTGCACATAGACATGATTTTTTACAACCACATACACCACAACCCAAACATATAACACCACCACATAATTACATGACATTTCCCGGAAACGCCCCATATGTACAATGATTTGAATCGCATTCGTCTTTAGACATGATTTCTGGCTGTTCATTTTCAACATCAGTATCAAGACAATATTCATCATCGGAACATTCCTATCAATCAGAATCCAATAATTAAAAAATATGTGTATAATCCGTTCACGACCTTTTTGGGACAGAGGTGGCTATGATTTTTTCTTTTCATGTTGGACTAACTGATTCGGTGATGTAGGGGATACAACTTTTCTTTTCTGTCAGTGTCAGTTCGACATTTTCTTGCCACCACATTGCCAGATTTATTATTTTAATATTCATATGAAAATAAATGATTTATCAAGTGTGTAAAAATAATTTTAATTTCCGTCAAAGGAAAAGTCAAAATGCCGAAAATAATTTTGCTACAACAAAAAATGTCGATTAAGCGATGCTATTTCCAATTCAAAAAGGACAGGCCAGATTTTAAAGAACACGAGTTGATGTCGAGACTAGAGACTATATTTGCTGTACGTTAAAATGATGCACTATTTTTACATACTTGTAATAACGTAATGTTAAATCCATGGTTCAAAGAAGGTCAACAGAGATGAAAATAGAATAGTACGCAAGTATAAGAAGGATAAACTGATAACTCGAACTCATTGGTAATGCGCAATGGCGTATAGCTTTAATGGTTTACGTAATGGCCGATTTCAGCAGAATAGCTGGCCGCAGATGACTCAGTATTTTGTTGTTTTTTAATTAATTTGTGCTGTTGTGAATTTGGTTGTTGTGCTTTGCATAGTGGTTACGAAAAAAATTACAAATTGAAAAAATGTATTACTATATTTTGTAAAATACAAAACCCAGAAGTTATTCATCACATAAAGTAATTTGCGCCGCTTACAACGTTCAAATTTACCGCGCTCCTGCGCACAAGCTCTTATTACCAATTGTATATCTGTCCTTGTCAATCTTCTTTGAAGCACCTGCCATGCCGTATGCTCGTTCCAGTCTTATATGTTCGAAGGTCCACTAGTTATTAATGTCGAGATTCGAGAATATATTTGCTGTAAGTTAAAATAATGCATTATGGTTATTATAATTTGATTTTTTTTCTAGGTGAGCCGAAACACTTTAGAAGCGGTTATAAAAACAAAAAGTGAAAATTTACAAACAGCATTTTCTGGCAAACGCAACAAAACTGATGTTTTTACAAATTTCATGTTCCGAAAAGACCTGCAACGACTAATTTGGCAATACAATGAAAAAACGAATAGTTTTCTTTGGACAAGCTTTTGGCTGATTCGTACAACGTTATACAAAATTATAAATTCAATGGGTTACAAACACAGGGAGGTAAACGGTCGCAAAATTTTATGTGAATAAAAACATGTTGTTGCAGCAAAAATTACTTTTTTGAGAAAATTTTTACAACTTTGAAATTCTAGTGAAAATCGTACGACACTCATTAATGACCAATAGAAAAATTAGTTCACGAGCCGTAACCAAGACAATAAAAAATATTCATATACAATACCGCGAGCGGTCGACGAATTGCCGAAAATTTTTGTCAAAGTGTATGAGTGTTTATTGCTTCGATATAAATTGGTCGAGTGCGACAGCACGAGACCAATTTTGAAGCAATAAACACGTATAAACACTTTGACAAAAATTCATGCAATTCGTCGGCTGCAAGCGGCATTTGAAGGACTATTCAACGAACAAAATTGACATTTCTTAGTAATTAATCAATTTTATCACGTCCTCTTTGAAAATAAAAATCTGTTGACGTAAAATAAATTGTTTGTCAAATTTGACATTTCTAATATCATATTTGATTAATTTTACAGGAAGTTAAATAAATGTCACAGGAAGAGAAAAAAATTGTCATTAAAACTCCGCTAGCGGAATTGTTGCACAATTTTACGCTGATTGGTAGCAAATGACATAAATACTAAATTATGATTGGTGAATAGTTAACTTGAAGGGGGTGAGTTGAATAGTCTTGGAAATTTTTTGTAGGTAGATCAGCCTAACTATGAGGGCTTGTATCGTTACGATTTTCTTACCGAATCTGCATTCGAGCATTAATTCATATCCGGAAATTATTTTCGTGCATTTCAACAACGTCCTAATTTGCCCTCGCGTCCCGCTCGGGCAAATTAGTACGACGTTGTTGGACCGCACTCAAAAAAATTTCCGGAAAGAATTGATGCTCTTATGAGATTATATGTGAAAATTTAACATTCTTGTATCTTGACGAAACCTGGATCTACCAAAATGGTTCGTCAATCCGTCGCTGGATACACGAATCAGATTTAAAAAGTAATCCTATCAAAATTAAAAGTGAAGGATCAAGATTTACAGCTTTACATGCGGGATGTCATTTAGGGTTTGTAGAAGGGTGTGGCTTCTTACTAAATTCAGAAAATAACGATAGAGATTATCATAAGACAATGGACGGGAAACTTTTTAAAAATTGGGTGGTTAAACAACTTATTCCTGCTTTGGCTAGTTTGAAACAAAAATGTGTGGTGGTCATGGACAATGCACCTTATCATTCAGTGCAGTTGGACAAACCACCCACATTTTCTAGTAGAAGGGGCCAAATGCAAGAATGGTTGCGTAATCACAGTATTGAATTCGATCAAAAATTTACGAAGAAACAACTTTGGAATTTAATAAAACCTTTTCGGACTAATGGACAACGGCGATATTTGGTAGACGAGAAATTGTGGGAACATGGACATGAGGTTCTTAGATTACCCCCATACCATTGTCAATATAATCCTATTGAAATGGCATGGGGGTTTTGTAAATCCTATTATAACAAGCACATCAATTCTCAACCTTCATCCAAGGGTAAGGTTGAGACTTTATGGCTTGAGTCCATTTCCAAATGTACTCCAGAAATGTGGCAAGATTTGTGTAGACATTGCGAAAAACTTATTTTGGATGATTGGAGAAAACACATGGGAATTTTTTCGTATGAAAACATACCTCCCTTTATTATTTCGCTAGGTGAATCTGATTCAGAATCAGAGAACGATAATGATGATAAAGATTTTCATGGCGAAATAATGGAGGATGAGTGACTAGCAGGTATTTAGGAAAAATTTTAAGTGGTTATATGAAATCATACCTTAGATATTTGTCAGAGGATGCTTTTTTAAACAGTTTAACCAAAATTAGTAAGGAATATGATTATATGATGCAAGAGTATTAAGATATCAAAAGAGCATTTGTTTTAGTGCTGGTTTAACCCTTAGACTACTGCGTACCTTAGACCAACGGTAATTACGGTGTGGGGTCCTCGAAGGACCCCAACTAAAAAAATATTAAAACATATGGTAACATTTGAGTAAGTGTTTATAATGGTAAAATATATTGAAAATTAACACATATTACAAATATAAAAAAAAGCAACAACAGAATTCTTATAAATTCAAGAAAAAGTATAATATATTGTCAATTTTCGATGTGATCGATGCAATTCGCTGTGGAGACAATCTTTTCTTTTCTATGCTTTTTGCAAACGAAGAACTGACATTGTGAACATCTTATATTTACTTTTTTATCGGATGTTCGTGTACAAAATATAAAAAAAAACATCCATCCCTTATCCTTGTTTTCACTTACTACTTAATTCAAGAGTGTACTAAAAGATAATATACACGGGTTCAGATAAGGGTATAAACAAGTTACAACATTAGAATTACTTGTTGCAAAATAATGTCCTCATTATCGTCGTAAAACACATAAAAAACCGACATCAACTTATTGATTTGTAGAAAAAAATGGTACACATTAACAACGGCGCGGGGTCCCTTGGAGACCCCACGCACCTTTTTTGTTCAACAAAAGTATGCAGCTATTAAAATGAAAAAAACAAATACATCATGCTATGTATAATTGTAAAAGTGACAAATACACGGGAGGGAAAATTTATAAAAAAAATACCTAGAAAGATGTTCAAGAAAAACAAAGTCTGGGGTCTCTTGAGGACCCCACGCCGTAGTCTAAGGGTTAAATTATTGTAATTTTTTGATCAACTCTATCATCATCGTTATGTGGAGGCAGTGTAAAATTATCTCTGATCTTCTGAACAAACTTGGATATAATGCCAAAAATAAGGAGGATATTCTATATCCGACTATTCCTTCTGTGTCTAAACATGTTCTTCATTGTCTAAATCTATCTACTTCTACATCGTCAGCATCAGCAGAGGTTTATCCATCAGATGCGGAAACTGAAGACCATGATTTATTCATGCCCGAATGTTGCGATGACCCACAGAAATTTACACAAAGTGAATTAAACGACTTGGTTCGAGATTTAAATTTACCAAAGGATGCACTACAAGTTCTGATATCGAGACTCAAAGAAAAAAATGTACTTGCTGCGGGAGTGCCTTTCTCTTATCACAGAAGTCGAGAACAAGAATTGGCGAAATATATTTCACATGAAGAATCACTTGTCTTTTGCAAAGATATTCCTGGACTTGTTTTAAATTTATTATCTGTTGTTCACAACCCATCCCAGTGGAGGTTGTTTATTGATTCAAGTAAAAGAAGCCTAAAAGGAGTTCTTTTGCACAATGGCAACACTTTTGCTTCTGTGCCAATTGCTCATTCGATCCATTTCAAAGAAACCTACGAAGACTTATAATTTCTTTTTAACAAAATAAACTATAAGTACAATTGGCAAATATGTGGAGACTTGAAATGCTTGAGCATGATATTGGGACAATAAGGAGGTTTTACAAAAATGCCATGCTTTATATGTGAATGGGACAGCAGGGCAGGAAGTCATCATTGGATTGTAAAAGAATGGCCTAGGAGGACAAATTAATTCCAGGATGCAAATATATACTGCGTCCCACCTGTGAATCCTGAAAAAGTTCTTTTACCACCGTTGCACATAAAATTGGGTTTGATGAAGCAGTCTGTAAAAGGTTTAGATAGGAACGGTGAATGTTTTCAATATCTCGCTTCTAAATTCCCACATTTATCAAACGCAAAAATTAAGGAAGGTATTTTTGTGATATAAGGCGTTTACTTAAAGATGAGACATTTGACGAAATCATGACTACAGTTGAAAAAGAGGCATGGTTTTCGTTCAAAAATGTATTACACATTTTTTTAGAAAATCATAAGGACCCTAATTATGTCGAAATTGTTGACAATATTCTGGAAAAGTTTCAAGCTGTAGGTTGCAATTAGAGTTTGAAAGTTCTTTTCCTGCACTCTCACCTTGACTATTTTTCAGAAAATATTGGTGACGAAAGCGAGGAGCTGGAGGAGAGGTTCCACCAAGATCTAAAAGACATGGAAAAACGGTACCAGGGACGGTGGAATGTAAGCATGATGGCGGATTATTGCTGGTGCCTCAAAAGAGACTGGGGACCTGATATTCAGCGAAACAAAAAGGCAACAAAGCGTTCATTTAAAGGAAAAATAACGCCATTCTATTAAATTTGTTATAACAGCATAAAGAATTAAAGATTTTTCTATTTGCTTTTCTTTATTGTATCTTTTAATATAACGTCGTAGTGTCATAATGCAAGTTTGGAAAAACATATAATTGTCATTATTTGTTTTTACGATTGTAAGAAATTGTGATGTGATAGAGAAAAACTGCTTTCCATTTTGAAATTAGTACAACAAACTTCTTTTTGCCACGTTAATTTGGGTCAAACCCCAGTAAAAAAAATCTTTTTGTAGACCTGTGTAATTTACTACCTACCTACTTACTACTATTTTAGTGTTGAAATGTTATGTGGCAGATGTGAAAATCAACATGAAGTAAAATCAGCAAGCCATCCATTTCACAAGATATTTACAATTTTCACATGTTAATTTTTATAAGACCAATATTGCTCAATTGCTGTACTAAATTTATTTGGCATCAACTTGTGGCGTCTTTAACCTTCCACACCAGCAAGCAAGCAAGCATGTAAAATAAAGTGGCATATTCATAGCATGTATACAATTCTTATCCAAATTGAAATAAACATTAATATTGAATGCTTTCCTTATGCATTCGTTCTCATTTTCGTTTCTGTCGTCAATTGTCAAATCATTTCAATTTTTCATCCTTAATTTAAACAGAGATCCGGCAACAATGTACCTATTCAAAAAATATAACCTTAAACTGAAAACAACCTAACCTAACACAAAAAGTGTCAATTTCCATTAGGGAGTTTAGTTGCCACATAGGTACTGCCAACAAAATTACTAGATGGTGCAGCTCTTTACACTGCACGCTACGAGGTAAGGTTATCAATATCTTGACTAACATAGATGATAGTGCTTTCGAGGTCGGTGTCGTAGATGCCTGCTTATCAGACCATACTGCTCAGTTCATTAAATTACAGTCTAAAAAAGAAACTCCTAAGCATGGCTTAAGGAGAAAATTTACTAAGGATGGTATAAATATGTTACGAGATTCTTTATCTACAACTGATTGGTCCCCTTTTTTCGACTCAAATTATAGCTTGGAGTTTCTCTCCGAGTATTTAGTTAACACCTATAAGTCACTTGTAGATAAACATTTTCCGCTTAAGAAAAGTTATTACAGTAAAAATTCGCCGGTAAAATGGTTCAATGACTCACTGCGTAAAAAAAGAGATATCTTATCCTGTTTAAAAGTAATTTGTAACGCAACAAGGGATTCATCTTTTTTCGAGACGTACAACACATTGCGTAAAAACTATTTAAATGAAATCCAACTTGCAAAAAAAGCCGCTTATAATGCTTTTTTTAGGGTTTCAGCCAATAAAGCCAGGGACACCTGGAGATTAATAAATGCTGAGAGAAACGTACTAGGTAATCATAAAAATACTTGTGAGGATATTTCTCAAAACTCGTTTAATGATTATTTTTCTACAATAGCTGATAGGATTGTTGATACACTCCCAGAGCAAAAAAGCATCAATCCCAGTAACGTTTCCAATAATAACAATAATGCTGCACTGCCTACACATTCATGTTCTTTTTTTATGCTACCAATTTCGGAATCTGAGGTTTATAATGTTATAAACTCACTAAAAAATTCCAGTTGTTTGGATTTTTATAATCTTAATAGTTCAATCATTAAAGAGACCGCCGATCTTATTGTTGGTCCTCTAACTACTCTTTTAAATAGTTGTATTCTGCAAGGATCATTCCCGGATGCTTTTAAACGTACTAGAGTGATTCCCCTTTTTAAGAAGGGCAATATTTCCAATGTTGAGAACTATCGTCCTATATCTATTGTTCCTGTGTTTGGAAAAATTTTCGAGTGCATCTTAAAAACTAGACTTTCGGACTACGTCGAAAAAAATTCCATCCTAAATAATTGTCAGTATGGCTTTCGCAGTGACCATACCACTGTCCAAGCTGTTTATGATGTTTTGACCAGCATAATAACAGGCCTAGAAGAAGGTAAACACGTTGCCGTTACATTATATGACCTTACGAAAGCATTTGATTGCGTTTGTCACTCAATTTTATCTGATAAATTGAGTCGCTATGGAGTTAGAGGTTTACCTTTGTTACTCTTTGAATCCTACATGAAAAATCGAACTCAGTGTGTTATAACCAATGGAACTGCATCTAGTTTGGTACCGATTAAACACGGCGTGCCTCAGGGGTCAATACTGGGACCGCTATTGTTCTTAATCTACACCAATGATTTTTGTCAAGCTATTCATCCCAACAAATGTGTCTTGTATGCGGATGACACAACCTTAATTAATTCAGACAGCTGTATTATCAATTTGAATCTAATCACTGACAATGTTGATGATCTGGCCCTTAACTGGTTCACCACGAATAAATTAAAACTGAATCAAGATAAGACTCAACGTCTTATAGTTTCTTCAAACAAAAACCTAACTAAAGGCGATACAGTTAAGATGCTAGGCATCTTCCTGGACGATAATTTGAATTGGTTTAGCCACATTGATTTTTTGAGTCATAAACTGGCCAGTACCATTTTTTTATTCAGAAAACTGAAAAGTATGTTTGACTTAGAAACTTTAAAATCAGCTTACTTCGCTTTGTTTCACTCACATCTGTGCTACGGTGCTGTGCTGTGGGGTAATTCTACACATGCCATAAAAATATTTCGCCTCCAGAAGAAATTAGTTAGAATTATTGTAAACGCAGGTACTCGAGAACCGTGTCAAGAAATATTTTTGCAACTTGGAATAATGCCATTACCTTCCCTTTTTATATATTATTCTTTATTAGAAATACATAGGAAAAAAACAGAGTTCAACACTCATTCAGATATTCATGTACACAATACGAGACAGGCTTCATTAATTGTAATACCTCGGTTTAGACTAACTAAATCGAAAAACAGTTGTTTAAACTTAACACTATACAATCACTTACCGGAAACTGTAAAAATGCTAAATAGAAATAGTTTTAAAGCTAAAATCAAGACATTTATATTGCAATTCTGTTTCTATTCTGTGGATGAATTTGTCAACACCTCAATAGATATCTGATTATCTGATTTTGTGAATTGATGTTTTGTTTATTTGTTAATTGTGTATTGCACTTTATTGTATTGTTCTTTGTATTGTTCTTTGTATTATTCTTATTATGACTTGCTACAAACAGTTGTTGTATCGTAGTTAAATAAACATTATTATTATTATTATTATTATTATTATTATTATTATCAACTAATCTTATTAAAACATCACTAATATGCGTTTTGGCGGCAATAAGTGGCTCGATAGAACTGTGCGATGAAACGGCATGCGTTTTTGCGGGTCCCGCTAAAACGAAATGTATGGTCAGACACTAGATCTTCTTAACCCTTTGACTTACAGTCTTACAGCCAAAATTTTCAATCCGCAGGACGTAATGCAATCCTATGGTAGCAAACGAATCAGGGGACCATATAACAGACCAAACAAACGAATGGATGGGTAGAATGCGAACATTGAGCTAATTAATGCAAGCTCGGCAAAATGGATGCAAGTCAAAAAGAGCCCTAAACATGGATAATAAAATTACCAAAACGTGCAACGAAACCTCGTTCCCATTCGTTGTCGAACGGCTTCTTAGTTAATTCCTATATTCGAATTTCCTCTCGTTCTCCCAAGTGGATTAGTTTGGAAACGTAATGCAATCCAGTCGAAACTGTACCTTATATTGCGGATACAAATCTCTAATCTATTCAAAATTACCACAATATACATTATTTTGCGATATATATCCAAAATTTTTGGCACTAATAACTCTCCCCAAAATAACTCAACTCGCATCAGGCGAACAGTTCAAATCGAAATCCAAATTCTTCGGGCCCCGCGAAAATTCCAGCTCAAATTATCACCGGCGACAGCCTAGCGAGCGAAGCAACCGTGCTTACAGATTCGATAAGCTCGAAATAGGACGAAACATTAAAAACTTAAAACTAATGGAAGTTAATTGTTATATATTCTTAATTTGGTCGACCCCTCTGAAATGTTTAAACTACACTAGTTAATATTAACATTTCCCCCACATTGCAACCATCGTCTTCAGCCACTGAACATATCTTCATATGGTCCATTTAAAAGCTTTTTCAAAGTACCAATGAACGATTGGTTGGTTGGTAATCTCGAGCAAACTGTATCAATATATTCTACCGTTTTGAACGAAGTGGTTGGCAAGGCCTCGGCCAGCTCTTTTAATTCTCCGCAGAATATGGCGTGGTGTAAGGATCAGGCTCAGAAATGTTTCGGGCTTTTACAATTGAACAGTAGATTAATAAAATAATTGGGCGCGATGTCATATTCACAACAAATAAAACAAACCTAACTAGCAAAATAAATCAACATCTATCTTGTAAGCTTCGCTGCATACCTCAAATCTAAATGTAGTAATGCTAATAACAACAAATACAAACAGTAACAGTCAAAAGAATATTTAATATCCTGCACAAACAAATCAAGGTTGGCGTCACCCAACTTACACAGACAAGTAATTGTATATCGAGACAAAACAAAATTATAAAAACCTTCAAATCGAAGTAGCATTTCAGAACTCGCTAGTTATAGCTTAAATTACAACTTCAGGCTAACACCTGTCTAACCGCAAATGACAAACATATAACGCCAAAGGCGCTATCTGAAATATAGTATGCACGTTATTTCAACAATTTTGAATTATTTAAATACTCGCACTTTTGCGGTAATAACAATTCAACCAAAGATTGATTTGATACGCTCAGTTTGAGTTGCTAAGATTTTAGTAGGAACTGACATAAGTTTGCGGCATAACGCCTTTGTAGTTAAAAACAGAGCTAATAATGGCATATACTTACAGTTTAATTAATGATGAAGTCCAGCGATGGTCAGGGGAGTCCTGTTCGTTGCATTTTTTTTATTAAGACTCAAAGGCAACTGACTGCTTGATTATCAGAATCCCAAGGTCGACGCTCGAAAAAAGAACTAGCTTCAAAAGGAAGGAAATTCCTAGCTATGTATCGGCGCGAATTCGAAAAACTGGTTAGCTCAAGGAAGAGCCAAAGCGTTAGCTCCGGGATGCTGAATTTAAGCCTTCGTGAGAGCCCAAATACCTGCTTAATTTGTGAGCCAATCCTAGCGGTTTCTAGCCCAAACTAGCCCATACTAAACGGCCTAAATATTGGAAAATTAAAAAATGAAATTATGCTCCCAAAGTATTCTTACCGATGATGTTCACGGCCTAATTTAGAAGACGCATCGCAGCGATTTCGATGAGCGGCAGGGCAGAGCAATCCAGTCTAAATAACCAAAATGAATACTCAAAGAATAAAATTAGAAGAAACGCTCTTACCATCGCTTGAAGCGCGCCCGCGAACAATGCTACTAGCGGCTTCGCTTGTTTGGAAAGCAAGAACGTCTCTCGAAAAATTAATACTATACATGTGTTTATCGCTCCGCACACACGCCTGTTGCGATTAGCTTGAATTCTCTTGCTACAAAATATAGCTACAAAGTTGTCCAAAAATCGGTGTTAAATGCATTAACGCGCTTTTGAAATAAAATTAAAACGGGCCGTTACAATATCAAAACCCAAATTTCCTAAAGTTGCATTTCACAAGGCAGGAATATTTTTTTACAATTCTAATTTCTCAGACAGTTTCTCTGCTCGTCTGCAATAGAGCTTCTTCAACCAGTTGTAATCTTCCTCAAATTCAAACGTAAATATTTGCAGCAGTTAGATAGCATTTTCACCTATAACATTAAATATAGGAACAGAGGAACACAAATCACCTAATGAACAAACAGCAGGTGGAAAAGTTAATATTAAATGTATTCAACTTAGGGACAACGATTATTACCCAGAAAGCGCAAGGCTTTTCCCAAAAGCTTTTGCCAGAACAGAAAGAAAAGGTGGAAGAAGGCGAAGATATTCTAAAATATTGACCGAAACTCCGGAAATGGCAGTCCTTAAACAACAAATAAAGAAGGCAATTAGAAACTATGTGTAGTTAAGAGGTTTAAAAATAAAAATAAAAGTTATATTAGATAGTAGCACCGATAAATATGATAATGTAGGCATCATATATGCTGAAAGTGATGGTAGTAAAATGCATGAAGTCGAATCGGAATAAGGTGAAGTTTTTCATTCCAAGGAAAATGATTTTGCTGTAGTTAAATTCTTAGGAAAACCGATTGTCCAACACGCAGTAGGTAAAGTAGTGAATAAAATAATGGAAGCGGAATACCAAATCAAATTTATGAAAAAATCGAACAAGACTTACAATTCAATGTTCTCATATAGGATAGCATAGATGATGTTAAGACTTTTACGACATTAAAGCACTTTGGTGATAGTCTAAATGGGTCCTTAGGACACATTAATCTTCAAAAAGGCAAAGGTCACTCTAATCACGCCCCAACTTGCTGTAACAAACGGTTGACCGGCTATTTGCTCAGGGAGAGGCTGGGAGGGGAGGAGGGTACGGACCAACACGACGTGTTTTAGAGCGAGATGTTATCACAATAGGAATTGATTTTAATAATCAAAATAAGGGGGGAGGGGGATAAGCGCCATGAATTTCATTCTTAGACTGGGGGAAAAACTTTTTGCCAGCGCCTCGTAGAAATTTGAAGTCAGAGGACTGACGCTGCGCTACGACGCGACGTTATTGCGAGACGTTCTGGCTGCCTTTGGACTTACCTTTGTTGGTCTTTTAGTTTTGCCAAGGCACCTTACAAATAATACATTCATGAGAGCACAAAGCATGCACAAAACAGAATAGAAGAACCATAAATAAAAGGAAAAGTCGTTTGAATTGAAATTTAAATATGCATGTATATGTTCGACATTAATAAGCGTAAAAGGGGTTAGTAGCTTTAAAATTTACTGTACATCGATAGATAACATACAAAAGTTCAACTTACGATATTGAAATACAGTGATAGGTATCACGCAAAAAGTACATCTGTTATGTTGAAGCGACTGTAGCGAACAACAATCTAAATAATATGACACACCTCTATTACTCTACGAATAGGTCGCGCGCCTCGTTTAAACATATGGCAGTTGCAACGCGTCTATTGCGTCACGCGAAGGTCAACACAAGTGCGACGTGGCACTCACCAAGAATATACGTTACTATTCTACGTTCTTACACGTTGCTATTCTACGTTCACATTACCTGAGTTAATACCTGGCGAAGCAGTAATTTAATACCATTGGAACATCTCTCGCTGAGCGCCGGAAGGTGATAGATGACAGACAGCGTAGGACACTAAGGGTTGCAAGTGCGGGAGGAAATGATTCTCCAAAACGACAGTGGGTGCACATGAAGATCCTTGCCGGGCAAAAATTGAAGAGAGTACATCGACAACTTAGATACCTCTGCTTTCCAGATTCGGTACATAACACCTTACTCAGAGGTTTCCGCTAAGAGCGTTGATTGGATTAGATGCTTCGATACAACGGAAAGGTATATTGGCCACACGCACACTCCAAAAACAAGGGGAAAATCATTCACAACAACTACACGGTCGTAGCTTTGGATGCCGACTCTTACAATGAAACTCACCACAAAAAGCATACGAATGGCTTCATATTAATTTTAAGGACACCTCACGGTGACCGAAGCCCCCGTGGGGTTGACACAGCTCAACTACTCTGTACTGCTGCCGCTGGGTTAATGCCTCGAGACGCGAGGAAGAAAGAAGGGTATGGGGCGCTTTTGTCTGTTTTCCACGTCCCCCTAACACACCCATGCAACATGCAACCGATTCGCTCTTACACAATATTACAACCGCTTCTTCGGGCCAAAGAAAGGTAAGTCGTGATAAACATGTGGCGACGGGATTGTTGACAGTGGGGGTTACATCGCCAGACTCGGTTTTACAAGGTGACGTCAGGGGCCATCTGCGCCGAGTCGCACACGTGCGGGCGATCAAAACTGTACTATATTAGAACGAGCGGGAAGCGTCGGTATTTGAATTTTAAGAGGGAGCGCGGAATTACCAATATTTGAAATAAAGCATACGGGAAAGCGCGGATATTTGAAATGCACGTGCGGGATTTTAAACTGGTCTTAACATTATAATGAAAATGGCGTCATAATGAAAGGGATTTATTATTTTGAGGTTGACCAGTCTAACATTATTAAATTAATGTAAATAATATATTTGCATAAAATAAATGCTTTTCTATTTTGTATTAATTTGCAGTTTTGTGCTATTGGTGCGAGAACGTTAACTAAATAAATCAATTAGTGTTATTATTACGTTTTACTTTGGATGTTTGTTGATGTCCCTTTCAGTTTATTACCTGTTCCTTTCAATACACCCAAAGTATTGAAGGGGACCAAAGGTATATTTTAAAGACCATATGTATTTGGTCATTAGCTAAATGCAATTTATTGCTTCTGTTATTGAAAATTGTTTTGTAGCGCTTACGTTAGCAGTGTGTAGTTGGCCGCTTCGTGGCAATCGAGAAAATATATCGGCAATTGAACCCAAAATCAGTATTTTTAAAATTTTATTTCGTTGTCACCGTACGATGCTTTACGTAATGCTTATATCTCAAGTGCCAAAAGTTGTAATAAGTATCGAAGTTCGAATTAGGGATGGGCGGGTGACGTGAAAACAGTCGTGTCACGGCGTGTCACGTCGTGAACGTGACTAATATTTGAAAATCGTGACGTGAACGTGAGTGAACGTGAGTGAAAATTTCCAAGGCGTTATTCACGTTTCACGTTAATTTCACGTTAAATATTTAGTAACGAATAAAAAACTGCAGGGTGCAGCAACTTTTAAACGTCATTAAATCGCGAATTGTGCCAAACAAGTTACATTATGTGGCTTTATTTTTGGACCTAATTATAAACCCTTAAAGTTCATACCTTCACATACACGACAAGATATTCCTTCGACTGTAAAGGAAATGCTAGAGCAGATCCAAATTAACGAAAACGCAAATAAAACTATAGATGATAATGATGAAATACATAGCAAACGACTCGAAACTGGTACATCAGCATCAGATTCTTATTTTTCTACACTTAGAGATAGCTCTGACGATGACACATCTAATTATGATGATGTCGAAACAGAACTAAATTACTATGTTAAATTAAGATGCGGAAATGTAGATGACATTTTAGGATTTTAAAAAACAGTGTAGATACGCCACTGTTAAAAAAATTAGCTCGAGAAATTTTAAACATGCCGGCAAGTTCCGCTACAAGCGAAAGAGTGTTTTCTACAGCTGGGCGAATTTTAGAAAATCGCAGAACTCGACTTAACGCTGAAAATGTTGATTACATATTATTTTTAAATCAAAATTTTAATGTGTAGATGAACTTATTATTCTAATAAAAGTAATTTTTTGTTCTGTATACTCGCCTTAACGCTGAAAATGTTGATCCCTGCACTCATACCAATACGGAAACGTGAATTCCAATGACAGCTTTTGGTATTAAAAGTAATGTCTTTGAAGACAGCTGCAAGAAATGTATTTGCGAGAAATCAGTATTTATATCCCTTGTCGTAAGTTATTGTAGTCAATTTTCGTTTTTTTCCTTTTATGTCAACTATTCTGATTGCAACATATCACGTAAATTATGTCACGTGCAAAACATATTTTTAGTTCTCTTTAGGGTTTTTTTGTCATTGGTTTTACATTTGAACATTCTGTTCTATCTGAATTTAAATTTTGAAATAAAAGCTGTGTGTCACGTCGTGAGTGGCGTGTCACGCCGTGAACGTAAGTAAACTTGAGCGTGAACGTGCGTGAACGTGAGCGTTTAAAACAAGCGTGAAACGTGCGTGACGTGAGCGAAAACTCACTCACGCGCCCATCTCTAGTTCGAATATACAAAATAATCGCTCTTCTTTCAATATCTGTTGCAAAAAGATAATTGAAATTAACGAAACTACTTTATTTAATTATTCTCAATACAAGGTATTTCCAAAATGAATCAGATAAGCATCATTATTTGGTATGTTAATTTTAACCATACTGTAGAAATAAAACAATCATTTCCACAATTTATTGAAATGAAAGATCTAAGAGCCCAGAACTTTGAAATTCTAGTTTTAAAAACTAACAGATACGCACATTGATCTAGAAACATTTAGGGATCAATCATATTTCTTTAAACCGATTCCGTATAAAGGTAGTTTTTGAATCCCCTGAAATAACCATCCATCAACTCACAACACGATTTACTAGTCTGAATAGTATTCAAAGTATATTTTCATTTCTTAATCTCTTATTGCGAACGAAGAATCGTTGAAATAATCACAAAAAAAATATGAACCCGATTTTTCTAGTAATTTGTCCACACCAGTGAGAAGCATGTTGGAGGTGTAGACAGAGTAACTCCCCTTTTTGTGATATATTTTGCTTCGCCTATCATAGATCTGTAAGATTCTTCTCGTTGAATGGAGAACGTTCTGTTTAGTCTTCTGTAGAAAAAATATTTTTGTCGGATTAAATTGAAAATGCCAACTATGCAAAAGTTTTAAAACTCTGTCGGCTTCTTCTTTAAAGTCGTAGAGTGCAATTTCATCTGAAGTGAAGCCTTTTACTGAGGCAAAATCCTTTATAATATCAAAATATTCTTGTGGTGTTGTTATGGTATCTTTTTTTCGTACAACTTTTTCTATCTGTGCAAAAACTCTATCCGGAGGGATAAATGAGTGTCCAACCACGGGAAATACGACTTCTATTTTTAACATTGTGGCCGTTGGCAGATTGTAACCATTTCATTTGTTAATTTTGTTTTTGAATTGCCAACAACAATGGCGAAGTTGTACAAGTTAAGCTAACTGCTAAAATAAGCAGTAGAATCGGGTAATTTCGAAAAGGGAATATTCTTCTGGCAGTCGAATGACATAGTCATCAAACCTTGCCGTTTTTCTCGAAAGATTTGATAAAATGCTTCCTCTTTTAGCTTGTGTGCTTTTTTGTAAGTTTGGATTTTACTTCTCTCCTGTTCGTCAGTTGCTTTCTTTAGTTTTTCTGCTAACTCGATACATGTTGAACAAGCATCTGTTCTCGGACTACCGAATCCAATATTATAAGTGGTATTAAAAATATATCGAAAGAAATACTTCTTTACCACAGGATAATTGTTTTCTGGTGTACTATATAATCGCCACAACCTTTTAATGTTTAATTCGGGTGGCAGATAAACTCTTGCTATACTCTTTCCCCTGCAATAGTGAGGCTCACTTACACTAAGAGACTGTACAAAGGCCTTAACAGAATGTTTTGTTCTTCTGACTGCGATGATCTCCTGTTCGATGTTCTTTGGGCATTCGTCCTCCACCATTAAAAAACTCTGTAACATTCCTTGTAGCCGATCCTTTTTGAGTAACAAACGACTTCCGGGATTGGACCGTGTCATGATTGAGATCGAAGAATTCAACGATTCGCCCACTTTCGTAAGGGGCTTCATCAGGAAGAAAAGGCAAAAGAGCGCGGTAACTTCACCTGTTAACCACGCCAGGCGAAACTCTTTGCAAGGGAAGGGATAGAAGAGCACGGTAACTCAACGTGTAAGCCACGTCAGAGGCGAAACTTGTGAAGCCCCTTACGAAAGTGGGCGAAACGTTGAGTTCTTCGATCTCAATCATGACACGGTCCAAACCCGGAAATGGTTTGTTACTTAATGACAATGGCCGTGAAAGCCTCAGAAATGATCCTTTTTGAGATACAAATATACGGTACCCCCCACCCAAGAAAAGCGCCCTTTCGTGCTTTCCAAGAATACTTCAACACTCAGCATCACTCCGTTTCGCTAATACAATGAAATATTATAAACAAGTTATTTATAAAAAAAAACCCAAAAAGAAATTTTTTTTGCCGACGACCATACCTCAAAAGTTGATGTTGCCTTCATTTTCGAAGGACCTATAGTATGAAAACGATCCAAGACTTCAGGAAGGTTCACGGCGACCGGAATCGTGTGCACATACGAACATATATACCCCGCACAGCACGTTTAGGCACCCCCCAATACGAGGGAGGGATCTAGTGGGCTGGGGTCTTCACCAAAAGATCCGCACAGCCGAGACGGAGATTTGGTATAGTGGGTTCATTAGTCGGTTGTCACGAATTTTAGAGATATTTGACTGGTTTTCGATATGAGAGAATTTCAATACTTCGTACACTTCGTGTCGAAGTAATATTCCCAAAAATGCTTTCTGCAAGCAGCAACACGTATGCTTTCTTCTTTAATAACGTCATACTTAAATGCAAGCGATCTATTTGTCTTAGAATCTATTCTAAGTTTTACATTTTTTAGTACTGCAATGTTTGACTACAAAGCTATCCTGTTCAATTTTGGTTGTATTTTTTTTATAAAAGCCAGAATGGAAGGCCTGAGTGCCACACATTGTTAGCGTTTTGCATCTAAAAGCCTCTTTTTCTAACTGGATACTCTAGCAATTCTTTAGGAATATACCTAAATTTAATATTAACAACAAAGTGTTAGCAACAGGTGAACAATTTAAGGTTTACCATCTTACCTATTCTACGGTCAATATTCTTTTTCCATGTTTTGGGCTGCCGTTTTGTCTTGCGAGATTCATTGGTCGGAGTTTCGACAATTTCGTATTTATCCATTTTACACTATTTAATTAGTATTAATAAAATTATTATTAACGAACACAACATACATCAACCAAACCACAACACACGTGTATAAAGAATTAATCTCGCATATTTTTTCACAAGAAGCATGCGCGTAATCATGTGGTACTGTCTTAACGAACGCGATTGGCCGGTTGCATTATAGTGGCATTTGGAACTAAGCTTGTAGCGGATTTTGAAAACTCAAAACCCTTCCTATACGACGGAGCCTCCAACAAACTTAAGGAAACCCTAAAAACATGAATTCATCAAAAACATCACTGAAGTGGGTTTTGGAAATAGACGCTACATACATCTTGCGTTGAGTCAATTAAATAGTTTAAAAATGTCAGTAAACTTAAAAAATTCTCCAAAATGTTCCCATGAACTAGCAAAAATAGTTGCATCGGCCGGGAATCGAACCCGGGCCGCCCGCGTGGCAGGCGAGCATTCTACCACTGAACCACCGATGCTTGTTTGTTTAGTGCAAATTCATCAAAGATGCGGTAGTGCCTCGGCTAAAAGTAGTACGCGAATCTTCTCGTATAAAACTTTCATCAGCCGTGAAAGTTAAAGCCTACTTTACGCAAAGATTAATTTCCATTGACCTTAAGGATTCATATGTAAGACTTATTCAGATGATTGAATACAGAAGATTTGTATTTAGTGCAGTTGACTAATAACTCACGGAAGAAATTAAAGAATGGACGTTCACAATTTAAATAACAGGTTAAGATACAAAACTATCAGCTTAGAAATTAAAATTGTTCTTCCAAATGTATGCAACATTAACAGTAATATAACCAGATTACGAAGCAACTGCAAAACATTTTATCTCAAACAAATTTATTACGTTTGGACTTATACAGGCTACTAATCTGAGGTTAACTTGAATCCATAGTTAAAATAAGCAAAAGCGCATCAAAACATTAGTGCTTATGGCATTTTAATCATTAGTAATTACATTTTGATCTTTTGATGCCCTTTTGTTTATTTTTAACAACAGATTAAAGTTAACTTTAGATTAATAGTCTTTATAAGACTGGCTGTTAGAATATCAAAAAAGATTAAACGTTAACCACTGTAAACCATTCAATAAAACCAAACAAATAATATTCATATAAAAATTCAGTGAACTAAGTAATGAAAAGTAAAGGTCAAATTAAATATTTCAATAATAATGATAAGTGGTTTGGCAATGCAACTAATATTGAATTTCTTAGTGAAATTCGCAATTTATTATATGTAGGCCCACAATTTAATTTAGAAAACAACTATAAAAATATTCAGATACCTAGGTAAATTGGTGGCAGATGTCGGAGTATCAACTCTGAAAGAAACATTATTAGAGTTTAAATTACAAAATTAATCATTAATGATTTAAAAAATAACCATCAGAATTAACCTATAGTCACTAATAAAACAAAGCAAATGTTTAAAAGAACACCCTGAGCTTATTATCATTACAGCTGATAAAGGCAATACTACGGTAGTACTAAATAACCAAGAATACAATAATAAACTGGATGACTTACTAAACGACGTAAATATTTATAAAAAGGTTAACAGAGACTACACTAGTATAGTCCAAAAAAAAACAACAGTAAACTTTGTATCACATTTATTAAATGTAATGTATTCCTTTGTACAGTTTATGAATAGTATATGCGTTTCGTTGTTATACTCTAAGCTTTTCGATCATTTGTTTCATTGTAAATGTATTTTTCGTACAAAATCACCGTTTTTTAAAACCTGTTTAGTCGTCTAGTAGTATGTGTTCTATGAGTTAACGTAATTTGTGCGTTATTATTTTAGAGAAGATTTTATAGGCAGTGTTTAATAAAGAAATGCCTCTATAACTCTGGCACTTGGTCCTTTCTCTCTTTTAAATTGTTGTTGTTATAGTGGCTACCTTCCAACTGGTAGGTATTGTCTTCATGGTGTAACATTAACTTGTCAGTTCTAGAAACCTGAGCCCTATTTCATAAAACAACTTTTCACTTTGCACTTTGTAAATTTTCAATCAATTTCTGCTACATACAAATATTGAAAACCAAAAATTTCATCAACATTATGCAAAGTGCAATATTGAACAGTTAAAATCTAGCAAAATTATTTTTTCGACGACTGACATCGAAAGCAGATTTTTCTCACTGTCATTTGACAACAGAAAGTTGACGTTTGCCGCTGAGCGTGCGTTTTCATCTTTTTGCCGCTCGCCGAGCGTTTTGGGTTTCCGCGTGAACAAAATAGCTAGCCACGTCCGAATGTTTCCTTGACAACGCCCGTCATTTGTGGAAATAATCGCGTCACATGTCATAGACTGCGCAAGTAATGTTAACTTGATTGTCAATTAATTTTTGCGATGAAATGAAATTGATATTTTCCTTTAATAATATGCTCAGTCGTCGAAAAAATAGTATGTATATTTCGAGCTAAAAGTGCGCTTGCCGCTTTTGCATGATTGCTGGTTTCGACTTCGTCTCAACCAGCAATATTCATGCGCAAGCGGCAAGAATGCACTTTCAGCTCTTAACATACAATATACTAACGGGTGTTCATAAACAGTCGTCATCCCAGTTGCTTTGAAAAACAAAATGTTATGTCTTTGATTAATTCGTGCAACACAATGAAACGTCTTTGAGTACTGTCATAGCGCATTTTTTCTCAATTTTAATAGACATACGTTTCTGAAGTCAAAACCTACTGGGATGACGACTGTTTATGAACACCCGTTATTATGAAACGGAGAATTTTTCAATTTTTAAAATTTATAAACCGCAAAGTGAAAAGTTGCAAAGCTGTTTTATGAAATAGGGCCCTGCATATTTTATTAGCTCAGTATTTGTGCCATTTTGTCCAGCTGATTTTCTATTTTTAAGGCTTCCTCTAGTTCTTCTAATTCTGTCTTGTTTGTGTACACTCCTTTCTTTTACTTTGCAGTCGTGATTATTTTGATCCATTTCTAATACCTCATTAATTTGTCGTCTATAGTTGTGCATAGTATTTTAACCACTCTTCTTTGCTTCTCTATCTCTATCTTTGCGTTATCCTTTTCTGTTCTGATTTGCTTTTTTGCATAGTCATTTGATTTCTGTTGATATATTGTTGTATTCTTGTTTGTTCTCTTGGGCTCTATTTTGTAACCATTTCAGGTATGCACTTTCTTCTGATTTATCTTTTATCTGATTTCGTCATCCCAATATTTCAATATTTTTCTTTTTGTCCGTAGTTTACGATATCCAAGGGTCTCAGAAACTGCTTTTATTATTACTGTTTTCAGTTATTCCCATTCTCTGTCAATAACTTTTATGTGTTTTTTTTTTATTGATTTAAGTTTCTAATCGTTGCTGGTATGTATGTACAAGGTTCAAATTCTTTCTGTTGTTTTACTATCTTTACACCATCTGGCTAGATACTAAAGGACTAAAGGGTTCTATTTTACAAGTAGATACCAAGTAATTTGATTAAATAATAAGTATTAGTCCTTAAAAATAAACTACTAACAACACATTGCCAACACATCACGCATTTTATTTAGATAAATATATAAATAAACAAGAGGGGTTCCACCTACTCAACGTCTAGCGAGATGAGAAATTTGCAGGGCTCCATTATGGACAGCTTTGATATAGTGCCTAGTCATTGCCGTATCTTTTCGTACTCGAAAGGGAAGTCAAGGTGCTCAAGGAATCAATGAATTCTACATTAACGACATGAAGAACTTGTTTCACGTTGGAAAAAATATAATGAATGGCACGACCACAATATAGGGAATTAATCAGGTCAATTTCTAGCTAAATTATTGTAGTTTATATTGGTTTATACAAATAATTTTTCTACAGATGATGCTATATGCTATTTTTTAGGCTACGTCGTAAGTTCGAACATCATATTATATTCCACAGTTTTTCTTTGGTATACGGTTGTGAAATTACTATATAAACATAATCTCTAGCAGATGGCTGAAATTGAAACCCATATTTCTACCAGTATATTGCGTATGAACAAAATACTGTTAACTATGCCATATTATGTTGTCAGTTCGTGTGGCCTCATTGTATAAAGTAAATTAAACTGCATCAATTAGATGCACTTAAAAACATTTCCGCGTCAAGACCTCGTCACTGTTCTCAAACTATTATTACTCATTCTGATTATAGCACAAAGGGGAAACAAATGATATATTTTACGGAATTGTGCCAGTATTGCTACGGATAGGTATAGTTGAGTAAGTAAACCTAGAATATGCCATTTTGTTCTCTTATTCCTTTCCTTACTCACTGATCTACGGCCTACTTTTTCACACAAAGTGTGGTTCTGTTTACTATTTTTGGATGCATCCAGGCAGGTGTCTAGCACAACCCGATGAATTTTATGGGCAGAACTCTGTTTTGCAGGTATATGTAAAAGTGCATGTGTGTATGGAGGCCAAGGAACAGAACTTCAAATGCATATATGGTTTTAAAATTTAAAATTAATACGGTTGAGTGTATACTTAAACCTTTGACAAATATGTAGCTTGTTTTCTCTTGATCATTTTTTAATCCACTTTTTAAATTAGTTTCATAATTTAAAATTATTAATATAACCTTCCAAGCTACCTGAAGTTATCATCAAATTCGTATTTCCTTATGGACGCCATATTAACATTACAACAGTGTATAACGTTTTTATATACAATGCTTTTAATAGGCTTATTTTATTTTTTGAATCATATTTTTTAAATTATTCCGCTCTTCAGTTACCCCTATTATACCAAGTCATTTTACTTGCATTGAATTCGTTTATTTTAAGTTGATAACATATTTAACAAAGAACATTTGTATAGCATTTTGAAAATGTATAGCCATCCAGTAGATCTTGATAAAAATGTGCTTTTAACAAGGTTGTCGTATTTAATCTGCACGATAAGCACATTTCATATATTTAATATCCTTTTTAAATGTTTTCCTACATTTTAGTAGATCACATATTTAGGAGTAGGAAACCGTTACTTAAAGTCTTTTAAATCGCTATTTTATAAACGTATGCTTAGATAGCGACTTCATTTATAGTGAAAGGAGGATACACGCCATAATACGAGAACGGGAAGAGGAAAAAAGAAAGAAAGGGGAGAAAGTGAAAGGCAGGTATCAAGAAGTGATAGGAAATGGCAAAACAGTATTGCGATAAGAAGAATGGGTATTGGCTAGACCTGGAAAATAAAAAATTCACGTACAAGCCTGCAATGCAAACCAATATAGCCAACTGGCGACAAACACGGCTTAGGGTTACAAACACAGAAAGGAAAGCAAAAGATGAGCAATAAAATAAAAATTATGCAAAAGCGAAGTAAAGTCGATCTCATAATAAAAGAATATCAATCGAAACTAAATTTGTGCAAAGACAAGAACATAAATTTGCAAGAAGGCGTAGTAACAAGATAAAAGATCATTAGCAGGAAACTGTTCGATGGAGTGAAGAAAGACTACATAACGCACACTTATTAAAGGGAAAGCAACAGCAGATAACCGGCATGGGAAGAATACATAAAAACTGCAAAAGCTGAAAAATAATAAGAACCCAACAACCGATAACATACAGTTGTGTGCACAGGGTGGGCAAATTTCGATGTTTTTACAGGGAATTTCCATAACTATAGAAGATATGGAAAAATTTACCCCCCCCCCCTCCTCGATGTCTATTTTTGAGAAAAGCAGAATGAGAAAGACATTTTGAGCAACTTTTATAATTTTTTATTTTTGTGTAATATTTCTGTTTGTTAATAGTGTTACTGTGATAATAATCTAGTTTCCTGTTCTCTTTGGTTTGTTTTCTAATAAATGCAACTAATTCTAGTCTGACAATAAACAAAATTTGGCAAATGTAAGTAGAATTTGGTATCTGACTGCCTACGTATTAAAAAAACAGTGGCTCTCGAATGTAAGTGTCAAATACAATAAGCCCATTTAGCAACATTGGTTGCGCGTCGCATAGCAAACTGACGGTTTGTGTCGCTTTGACATTTTACTGTCATTAGTGTTGACAGCGTTAATAAAATCGTAGTAGTTTATTTTGGTTACCGTAGTGAGAAAATGAGTTGTTATTATACCTGAATTTTTGAGCCCGTGCGTGCACGTCATAACATATTGATGACATCATCTCCTAGTATGTTTATATGATCCTTATACAGTCACTAAAAGTACGTTGTTTGACACAGACTGATGCAAAATATAACCTGCAAATTTCAAATTTCACATAGCTTGGTAGTGCTACCAACAATGTGAATATGTAATTTTTTATCGTCTAAACCAGGGGTCGGCAACCTTTTTCGGACGGCGGGCCATTTTCAAAATAAATTTTTTTATGCGGGCCGCACATTCAAATGTAACTTAAATAGTGCTTTTATATCATATACGAGTATAAATATTATTAAAAATAAATATAGAAAAAATTTATTTTTTATTGACATGCTATAATAACAATAATGTTAGAGAACAAAAATTTTACAATTCTTAAAAGGAAAAAAATAGAAAATACAATTCCAATTAAATATGTATAAATATGGAAATATAAAATATATAAATATAAAAAATATAAAATATTGTAGTGAAACGTCATACGGCTGTCAACATGAACGCACATATGAACATACAGTAGCAAACTGGCGAAATGAAAGAATTAGTAATGGGCCTATCCGGAATGAATAATCGGAAGGTTCCTATTATTTCGGAACTTTTCGGAATTCGATTATTTTACTGTTCGGTGCACAAAATTCGGAACTTTCGGAATTCGATTATTTTACTTTTCGGTACACAAAATGAGAAAACGAAATGCCAATTTGAACTGAACGGAATACGGAATGTTGTATTGACTCACTTGACTGCTATATGCTGGTTGGCGAATGTCGACGGGTCGCGCCGTGTGCGCACGTGTATGATACGTGAATGGCACTAATGGCAGTGGCATTTCGTAGATTAATTATTAGATAGTACACCTACAGACTTCAAATTCAAGTATTGTTTTATACTATCTATTATGTACTTTATGTGCTATTAAACTTTAAAATATCACTACCATTTTCCGAAAGTCTATTAACGTAACTACTGTAATAATTTGAAAAAATATTTTATTTCCTCATATCTCACTGTGCGACTCAAACTCATAAATTGTTTTTTAGGATACTGCATTGCTAACTAGCGTCTACATAGTTACAAACGAGTCCGGTAGATAAAATTTACCGGCCTAGACCAGTAGTAATAGAACTACTACTGGTCTAGGCCGGTAAATTTTATCTACCGGACTCGTTTGTAACTATGTAAACGCTAGTTACCAATGCAGTATCCTAAAAAATCTTATACGATACACGACCGGTAGAATTCTTATGGCCTTGCCAAACATACAGGTCTCGCCCTACGGTTCGACCTGTAAAGTATTGGCGCGGCCATAAAAATGTTGCTACCGGTCAAATAACGTAAATAGCTATTACTGACCGTCCTACAAACCGAAACAATAGATGCCAACGCAGATAAGGGCTTACGGCGCGACGGCGAGTGCTCTCATCGTAAATTTGCACGCACTTCATCTTCCTTCCGCTTGTTGTTATTTCGCTCGTTTTCCCTTGCTTGCATTTACGGAATGTAAAATAATCGGATGATATTCCGATTTTATAAACATTCCGAAATGGAACATTTCGATTATTGAAATCATCCGATTATGACCATCACTAGAAAGAATGGTACACTTGCTAAGCGAGACGTCGTATTCGCTGGGGAGTGGGGATTAAACTTGCGCAGTAAAATAGGTTTCCCACTATGTTTCTGTTTGTCGCGCATTTTTGTCACCGGCCACATTTCGGCACGCTTACGCTCTAAGTTTGTTGATTTTTCCTAAAGTTATATTGGTGCTTTGGCGGGCCGCGCAAAAAGTTGCAAAGGGGCCGCATGCGGCCCGCGGGCCGCAGGTTGCCGACCCCTGGTCTAAACGATAAAATTGCATTTTAATGTGAAGTAAAAGGTAGATAAAATACAACCTTTAACAGTTACAATTTAATGAATATATTAAATTAATATTTTAAAGATGAAAGAAAAAACCACAACAGGAAAACTAAAGACAACATCATATTAATTTACATAACATTTTTATAGTAAACGCTGACAGCTATCAATTAATGTAAAATTAAGTGACCAAAACGACCTCAGAAAATCAGCACTTGAAAACTTGAATGATGTAGCTTGTGTGAAATGAATTGGCGCACTTCAGATATACGGATTAGGCGCATTTTCCTGTAACTGATACTTTGCTTGCTCGCTGTATATGTTATTTACCTGTTGAGGCTACTTATAACAGGTACTCTGCAGGTATTTATGTAATTTTTCGGACCCAACTTAAAATCAATTAAAAATACAATTTTGCTCGATTTATTTTAGTAAAAACATTGTATTGAGTACCACATGAAATAACGAATAAATTGACTATAATAGTAAAATAATTTACATATTTTTACAAAGAATAATAATTGGAATTGCGCAGTATTTGAACAACTAAATCAAATTTATGGTTAGGGATTAGTTCTTGGTCGTCTAAAATTGGCATTAATCTATTCAGAATCAATTTTTCAAGGACCTTTGACAGAATGGGAGTAGGCTTATGGACCTGTATGATGTAATTTCCGTTGGTGGTTTACCAGGTTTCATAATCATGATTATTTGCGTTGTTTTCCATTGACTTGGGAAGTGCCGGATTCTGAGGATAGAATTATACAAATGTGTAAGGGCTTGTATAGCTTTAGTTGGTAATTGTTTGATAATTGTCCCAGCGATCAGGTCATATCCTGGAGATTTCTTTATGTTGATCTTTGGCATCTTCATTCGGGAGTTGACAAGGGAAGGGTGTAAACACTTTGGTGAGATATTCAGCTTGATTTTAATGTTGACTAAGGAGTTTTTTTAGATGTTTGCTGGCCCTATTATACTCTCGTTTGTCGAGGTCCGATCTGGTAAGTTGCCATCGTTGCCTGAGGCGGCGTTTTTCGGCTATTTTGTCCTTTATGATGATAAGTGTATCAACTTACTATTTTGAACCATGGTGTATACAGTATACAGATTTGCAGGTCTGCGAAATAGAACAGACTGTTCGTATGCTTGAATTTAAAACATTGGCAACTCTCTGTAACACCAAACCATTAGAAAGTTGGTCATTATATTACGAATTATTATATTACATGTGTAATTTACTTACTTGTCTCACAGCAGTTAGCGGTATAAGTGCACCATCGTTGTCTCTTTCTCGTTCAAAATACCTTATCAAAGCGGCAACAAGCTCTTTTGACTTTCTGGGTAAGGCGGTCGACATTTTAGCTTAAAGTTCTCCATACGTTTCCAGCAACTAAACTCTTCCCAAAGTAAGTAATTTGTAGCAGCGGAAAAACGACAGTATAACTTGTTTGCAATGTTCGTTATGAAAACAACGGATTTTTAAAATGCAAAACTAAACTATATGTCACTGTCAACACCTGTCAAAACCACTATAACAAATAAGTCGTTTTAAAAAGCGACATGCGTACGTGTTAATTCCCTGAGCAGAACTTGAAAACACAAAGTACCCCGACGTATTATAGTTTTTGCTATTGTTCATGGAAATTATGAAATATTAAAACAAAAATTGTACGGCTATAGCAATATATGAAGCTATATTATTAGCAAAAGCAATATTAATCAGTATTTTATTGAAAAAAAGAGTAGTTTTATATTTTTCAAATGTTGGTAGTGAAAACCTTACTAAAAGGCGGATTGATGACGTGCACGCACGGGCTCAAAAATTCAAGTTTATAATAGTTATTTACTATACAAACGGGATAAGAGCATTATTAATATACGTGTAAGTTACAAACGAGTGCGTACACAAATATATTAATGATGCATTATCACACATGTATTCTACAACTGCCTAAAATTGACAAAATTGCATTAAGAGTAACGTCAAATCTGTCATTTTCAAAAATATTTTAGTAGGCAAATGTCATTATGTCGTTCATTTGACACTATTTCAGTTAGGTAATGAAACCATTACGCCACTCAGTTAGGCAATAAAGCCACTATATAACTGAGTGATATAATGAGCTTCATTACCAAACGGAAATAGTGTCGAATGAGTGACATAATGAGTTACTTATCCCACTGGAATAGATAAAATAAATAAACAAATTGGTTTTTGCTTTCAATAAAAAAGTTTTGATTAAAATTGATGGAATAAGCTATCAGCTTCTGAAATAAGCGCAAACAAACATTACAACCCATGATACCAAAGTTTTATTATCTGAAGTCTGTGTGCTCTCTCATTTTAATTTTAATGATTTGGTATATGGTTCGTGTATAAGTAGTAGAGACTGTAACCGTATACAATTAGTTCAAAATAGTTGTCTACGTTTCATTTATGGCATTCGAAAATAGACGTTATTTACATACCGCTTGCTTCTTTCATAAACTTATAAAAACAAAAAATCCGCCTTATTTGTATAATAAGATCAGATTCAGAACTGACATTCACAACATCAATATTAGATTTAAAAATGTGATTACTCCTCCTTCTCATAAAACTACATTTTTTGAACATTCTTTTTCGTTTAATATCTGTAAAATTTATAATTCTCTATCTGATAATCTTAAACAACTTTCTTTATTAAAATTTAAAGCACACCTTACTTCCTCCTTAAAAATATCACAACGAGCACAATAATTGTAAGCCTTTTATATGATATGTATATTATGATTACTTATATTATGCTTATTTTTTTTTCTTCTTTTCTTTAAATTACGTTTCGTACTTGCTAGTATATATGTGCAGGGTTTAGGTGTTAGAGCAGAAAGTGGCCTTTTGCCACTATTCTGAACCTCGCCCTGAGTTTGACTGAAATTTTGTTTTGTTTTAACTGTTATATATTTAGTTTTGTATTTGTTTCAGTCAATAAAGTCACTATTATTATTATTATTATTATTATCAAGTTTCGGAGAAAATACATTTATAAGTATTTGAACTCTCCACCATTAAAATTATCTTCACACATTCGATGACACTCTGTATATCATAATATAAACGTACAGTGTCCGTCATACATTTGAACACATATGGATTTCTTTATTATCCATTTATCAGAACATATTACTCCTGATAAAAGTTCCTGCATTCTCTCAAACTAAAAATGCACTTACCAAAATTTTAATATCTTGTTTTGTATACTAGCCCAGTGGCCGGATCATGAAAAGGGGTGATTAACTTGCTAAAGGTTATGTAGTTTTGGATTTTGGATATGTTGTATGTCTTATTAAAAATCCAAGTTTTCTAATTTGGACGTGCAGGGGCGTCAGTACGACCACTTTTGTGTCACTTTCTTCGGTTGTTGCTCGATAACTCGTACTGGTCCGTCCTGCAAAAATATTACTCTATCATTTTTTGTAGAGCACAAAATTAGCTAGAATTTATTCCAATAACATTGTTTTCTAAACCTCATAGTTACCGAAATACAGAGCCTCAAAAGTAAAAAGGTTTTCAAATGTCACGAAAAACTAAAAAAAACATATTTTTTATAAACAATTTATTCCAATGGCGTGGAACTATAAACTATGAATTTTACCTTGGGATGACCTGTCGAAGTATTATATTCGGGTCCGACCATTTTTACTAATACGTAAGCAATATTATCAGTAAGACAGCCAGTATGTAACTGAAAACCTATCACAGACCAAAAAAAGAAGGATTGAAATCTATCGCAATTATTGATAGACAATGTAAATGTTCTGATAAGATACTGCCATCTTTCTCTGATGTTGCTTGAATTTACGGAAAGTGGGCGAAAATTCGTTCAGTACCGGGTTGCAATGGCTTTATGGAGCAGGCAACAAGTGGTAAACACAATGAAACTTCAAATATAGTATGTCTCCCATTTATCAATACTCCCCCAAGTAATCTTGACACGGTGTTCACATCTCTCCTTGCAGCCACAGAACAATGTAAATCCCTACATCTTAAATCTTGTATCGTCACCTTCGACCAGCCTTTGTACTGGAAGGCTCGTGATATGGTTCCAGAGTTGAGCAATGTGATTGTAAGGCTGGGTGGGTTTCATTTATTAATGTCTTTTGTGGGGGCAGTTGGAACTATAATGGCAGGAAGTGAACATCCTCCGTTTACAGAAAGTGAGGTGATAATGTCAATGAGAAAATTCACTGTCAGTTGGCTCGTGAAGTAGGAAGTAAAGGAATCAAGAAAATCGTTGGGGAGAATGTCGAAGGTGTCAAATTGCAGAATAAAGTGCTTACTCTTGCAGCATCTAGCAGTGGTATTAAAATAGGTGACGACCAAGTTACGATAGATCCACTCACTCTTTTTCAAAGAGCCTGCATTGCAAAACAGAATGATGAAGATCTTAAAGAGTACTTCAAATTTGAGCTAGCGCCCTTTCCGATGGCTCTCGTTTTTGACGTAGGGATGCGGAAAGGTACAAAATCTACGCGTTATGCTTCATTCACTACAGTACAGAGCGAAATCGTGTGGGAGCGAGAAATGTACAATTGTTGATGGTGGGTATCTTCTACATAAAATGGTTAAGACGTCAGCGATCAACTTTGAGGCTGTGTGTAAAATCTATGTGGAGTATGTGCAAAGACACTTCGGTTCAAATGTTGTGGTAGTTTTTGATGGATACCCTGATAACCCACTCAACCAAGCACAAAATGTGGGAACGATCTCGCCGAGCTTTACTTCACTCTTCTGATAAAATCCTGTTCAATAAGACAACTGCAGTGACAATCGCACAAGATAAATTCTTATCGAATAATAGCAACAAAAATTGTTTGATCGCATTGTTGAAGGATGAAATGGCAGGAGTGGGCATTAGTGTAGTACAGGCATTAGAGGATGCTGATGTGTTAATTATAAATACTGCGAAATCGGAATTCGATAGTGTTATCATCATAGGTGAAGATATAGATCTTTTGGTTTTACTGACAGCATTATCTTCTCATAATAATATATACTTTCAAAAAAGTGGAAGAGGCAATGCTCCCTGCGTCTTTTATTCACCAAACTCGTTCAAATATGATCCACAGGCGATTCTATTTCTGCATGCATATAGTGGGTGTGACACTACATTGGCCCCATTTTGACATGGAAAAACCAAATTCTGCAGTGTTCTTCAGAAGCACCCTAATTTAATTGAAATAGTAGGTACATTCAGAGAATGAGAAGCTACTCCTGGCCAATTTGGAAAAGCAGGTGAGAAATTTTTCGTAGCCTTGTTTGGTGGTTGCATCAATGCTCAAACTCTTAACGATCTACGCTGTCGGCTTTTTGAAAAGTCTGTGACTAAAAGCAAGTTTTACCTTGTCAGACTGCCACCAACGCAATAGGCAGCCCGCGCATTACGCGCCTATCATCAAGTCCAAACATGGATGGGCAGGGAAAAGAACCCTTTGGATTGAGGGTGGACGACTCCAATTAAACAAAAAAAAAAACGCTGCACCAGATTCGTTGTTACAGACTATTTTATTTCCGTTGGAGTTACTGGGGTTTTAGCTCAGATTTTCTGGACCAAAATCAGATGCTTTTGCCTCTGAACCACCTTAATGGCAGCAATTAAGATAATATAAATTAATTGCGAACAAATATTATTCAGACACTATTAAACAAACTATCACCACCACTGAAACCGAACAGAATTATGGAATTATGTTTGGAATTAAGTGAAAGGTAGTATAAAAATATAGTATACCACAGGCGTATTTTTTTTTAAATCAATTATTTACTATATCTTGCAATTCCAAAGACGGGCACCCTGCTATTTTGTCATATCGCAATTTTTGTGTTTTCTTACATCCATAAGAATGTAATTATTTTTTGAAACTGGCAGAAATATTAGAATGAATTCCTGAAATTACATAACTACATTCAGGATTGTTTCGATTTTATTGGAGAGGTAGGTGAAATCCGGAAACAATTGTCATTTAATTTGTTACTTAATTTATTGTTAAAAGAACAAAAACTTAAATTTAAAAAAGCCAGCATAATTTATGTGGAATTTATTTCAGTTAGGTACAACATTCAAATATCAGAAATAATTTTTTTCGACGACTGACATCGAAAGTAGATTTTTCTCACTGACATTTGACAACAGAAAGTTGACATTTGCCGCTGAGCGTGCGTTTTCATCTTTTTGCCGCTCGCCGAGCGTTTTGGGTTTCCGCGTGAACAAAATAGGTAGCCACGTCCGAATGTTTCCTTGACAACGCCCGTCATTTGTGGAAATAATCGCGTCACATGTCATATAGACTGCGCGAGTAATGTTCACTTGATTGTCAATTAATTTTTGCAATAAAACGAAATTTGATATTTTCCTTTAATAATATGCTCAGTCGTCGAAAAAATAGTATGTATGTTTCGAGCTAAAAGTGCGCTTGCCGCTTTTGCATGATTGCTGGTTTCGACTTCGTCTCAACCAGCAATATCCATGCGCAAGCGGCAAGAATGCACTTTCAGCTCTTAACATACAATATACTATTTTAGCATTAGTCAATTTCTTCAAAGCAAACACGTTTTACCACCAACAAAAGTTGTTTTTGTTCTACTGCATGGAAAAGCTATAAATATAGGCGTACTGCCACTTTTTTCTACTAGTAACTTTTACTTTTCGCCAGTAATAACCATAGCAACAAAAACCATTTGCAATGGTGGAAATCAAAATATACACGAGTATTTTTCGGTATGATTATGACCTCTTCGACTTTTCCCGACTTCCTCGATTAAACTATAATTTTATAATTAGAAAAAAACGCTTAAAAAACAGTAGAATTAAAAATTGTGTATGCAACTCGCACGAAAGCAACTTTTAGACTCGCCTTATTTATGAGGGGGGGGGGTGATAATTGGTTAGCCTCCACATACTTTAAATACATAAATATAACTGTATATTCAAAAATGTCAACTGCCATCTTTGAGTTGGCAACACTGAAAATATAAAGTCCATTATGAAATAGTTTGTTGTTAACAGCTGTTTCAAGAAAACGTATGTTGTATTTGTTTAACAATGGAAAATACGAACCATTGCGCGGTTAGTTAATTTTTGTATACAAAAGGTGCAAAAAAAATTTAAATAGACGGAAAGTATACTGGTCAGGTGGTTAAATTTAAGAGGGTAATATGCGCGGCCAAGATGAACAGTGTTCTGAACGCCAAAGAAGTGTCAATACAACAGAAATGGTTACCAAAATCCACGATATGATGTTGAAAATAGAAGACTAAAATTGAATGCAATAGCTAATGTTGTGAACACCTCAAAAGAGCTGGTATGCTGGTTCTTATATTTGCCCAAAAACATTTTCGAATACAACTTTGACAAGTGTCTGGACCGTTTTAAAAATAACTGATTTTATGCATTGATTTGTTACTACTGATTAAATCTATACCCCAGAGGCAAAATTGAAATTAAAGCAATGGGCAAATCCTAATTTTTTGCTTCAGAGAAAGCGATGGCCCTAAAATCAGTTGACATGGTGATGGCATTGGTTTTCTGCAATGCAAAAGAGATTTTGTTGATCGATTACTTTCCACAGGAAGGAATATAAAAACAGTTCATGCTATGTTTAGCTTTTGGATCAATTGCACCAAAATATTCAACAAAGAAGGCCATGTTTCGCGCATAAGAAAATAATTTTTACCAGGATAATGCACTTCCTGACACTAGAGTTACTGCAATGACTAAAGTCAGCGAATTAAAGCACGATCTGCTTCCGTACCCATCTTATTCACTCTACTTGGCTTCCTCTGACTTCCACTTATTCCATAAGCTCAAAATTTTCCTAACTGGATAGACATTTTCATCAGTTGAAAAGGCCAAAGCCACTGTTGATGCCTATTTTGCAGACCTTGAGTAAAGCACATTCAGTTATGGGATCGAAGCCTTATAGAGCATCGCCGGACAAAATGTATTGAGCGTTTAAGAGTCTATGTTGAAAACTAAAAATATTCTTGAAAACATAAAATCGGTATTTCAGATACAAAGGAGTGAAAAAGTGAGCACACATTAATTTGAAGCAAATGCAAAACCGTAAGGCATGTCAAGTGTTTGTATGCCAAAGGGTATCCCAGCAACAACCCAGGTTTTTTAATATATTCCATTAAAAAAACAGAAAAGAAGCAAAAAGCACATTATGATGATAGTAATAATTGCTTTGTTTTTGCTACTATTAGCAACTGTCCGTACTGTTTGCAGTAATTCGGAACTCCAGTGTTAAACTATAAATATCCTCATTTGTGCTGCTGTCGCTATAAAAATATGAGAACAGGAAGCATAATTACATTGGGTAGAACATTGGGCAAGCAAGTTTTTATAATTTTATGACTGCGTTTCCGTAAATAAACTAATTTGGTAATGAGTAATTTTATAAATTAATGCATCACATGTGAGTAACCTATCGCCACAACTTCAGCTTTTGTTTTCAAACATTTATCTACTGCCATTCATAAGAGTTAAAGCTGTATAAATCAAGTACCAAATAATAAATGTGCACACATAATAGTTGCACGTGTTAAGTGTAGTGTTTTGATTTCTACTTCCACATATAACGGATAAATTATAACTAAAAGGTAAAATTTCTTTGTATAACTGCATGAACTTTTTCCATATGAAATAAGCACAAACGCAGATGTTAGTCCATTTTAAAGCAGATGCGAAGTGAATTTAAAAATTGTGTCTGTTGTACAGCATAAGCTAAAAATAATGTAACGTTATTTCATTGGTTACCTATCAACTACGTGTTTATGTTGTTAAGTTACTCAAATGGAATGGCAACTTGAATGCTGTGATCGGTTGAAAATATATTATTATAAGTCACAACTGATTTTATCAACATGGTAATGTACTATACCGCTGGAGCCAGAATTATATATAACAGCATGAGATAGTAGCATGAAAAAAAAACAGAGTATTTGTGTAAGAAAAAGATAACTAGACAAAAAATATGTTAGTAGGTATATTTGGCTGACATGTCATAATTGGAATCAGAGTCAAGCCTACTCAAATATTTGCTTTTATTTTATCTCTTTCTTACTCAAGCAATGCATTCTGTTTTTTGTTCATTTTATCTCATTGCTATTATATATCGGGTGTAACACGATTATGATACACCCCTTTATTATTTGATTTTGATTTTCAAATGGAACACCTTATACATTATTGACTTTTTGGATTCTACACAATATTCTGCATTAATAATACTACATAAGTGACATTTCAATTGTCAAACTTTTTTCAAATTTAAGTTCAATATTTAAATATAAATGCGCAATGTAATGCTAGAAAATACGATATCGTGTGGAAAATACTAAATTATGTAATTCACGACTAAATAAAACTTTTCAAAATGGTTTTTGGGACGAAAGTAAAATTTTTCAAATGGAACCATACTGGTACCAAAATACTATTCAATACTACCATTAATAAGGTATCTGCCCATATGTTGTATCTAGATGTGCGACTAATACAATCAAAATTACAGTTAAGAGAAAATTTTAAAATCAATTTTATTTCAATTTGGAATCATTTCATACAAATATATACAGGGTGAACAACTTAAAAAAATAAAATGTTGTTTATTTTTGGGTTAATTTTGAAATAAAAGGAAGTAATAACTTTCACATGGGTCAGGTTTTACATTTGCCGAAAATAAGACTCGACCGATAAAGGATAATGTCACAAAAGAGTAAAAATGTTTCAACCATAGCACCGTGGTCTTCAAGACAAGCGCGCGCCGGACTTATCTGGAAGAGACTCGGTAGCGCAGATGGAATTTCGCTGTAGTTATACCCGCTGCGGGGATTCGGTTAGGGTCGAGCATTCTGCAAAGCTGCAGATGCGGTGGGTTCAAACCCCAGCGGGATATATATATATACTATATATTTTATTTGAAAATGTATTTAATTTATTAGAAACGTCAAGATATTTGTACTCCTAACTTAATTTGATTAAAAAAAAAATTTGTGTCACAATGTTGACGAGGGAAGTTCTGGGTAAAGCCTTTTACAGATTTTTTATTTATATATACGAGTATATTCACTTATAATACCATGAGTAGTCAAAGTTATGTCGACTACTTTTGCGGTGGTGTCACGAACGTCCATTGCGCTTTGGTACGATTAGGACGAGTGCGCTAGCGACATGAGTAGTGATACCACCGCAAAAATAATCTACTTAACTTTGACTAAGAATGGTATTCGAGGGACTATTTAATGAACCAAACTATCTTTTCAAATTAGTTTTCAGTAAATCTAGCAACAAACTACGCAATTTCTATAGTAACAGAACACTAATATTGACTTTTTTTAATAATAATCGCATTTGTGAAAAATAGTCACTTGAATACCTTCTAGGAAGATATATCCACTGATAATTTTTTGATTGGTCAAGAAACGTCAGAATTCTGGATTTTAATTGGTCACTTTTTGACAGATGACAGGTGAATTGAATAGTCCTTAATATTTTACATCTGCAGCAATTTGTGAAATTATAATAACTGCTCACCGGTTTTGAAACGTGTCAACGACTTTATTTGTACTTATATATTGTATATAGATTTCATATGCAAGGAAACTGTACACTATTCTAACTTTTAAATAATAGTTATTTATGTTATAAGGATCGTAACGCAAATACTTATGCTACTAGTCATGAAGATAACACGACGTGTACTATTAGGATTAGTTACTATCTGAATCGCATACAAAATTTTCTCTGCTCCCAAAAATGTTATAAAATAATTTTGGTGGAACTGTGCTTCTGATATAGAAGACACAGCGGGATATGTAATTTACTCTCCTTTACTAGAAAAATCATGGCCAATGTAATGTTATTAATTGATTTGTTCCGGTTCTATTATTACCCTTCTATGGAAAGGTTTATACTAGAACACATAATGGTAGGTTGTTCACAGGTGAACCGATCAATTGCAACTCAATTTCCAAAGCGTGGTCTTTAGAACCGCAAGGTGTGTTAGCGCGTCTACTCCCACCATGTTTCGAGATATTTGACAAACAAATAAGGAAAACATTCCAGGATACCCTGTACATCCATCTTACCTAATTACTGAAATATAGGCTGTCTAATAGTGAAAAGTATTTTGAACAAACAACTACTTTTTTGCAGAAATAACAAAGTGAAAGGGTAGCATCATGGATCGACGTTCGTGGCTGTATACTTGTGTAGCAATCGCCATTGCTGCCGTTGTGGTCACATTAACAATCTTCATATATTTTGAAATTAGAGGTACGTTAGTGAAATAAATATAATAAAAATGCAAATGTAAAGAGAACCAATACTGCTCAACTAGTTAGTCCAGTAACAGGTCAAAGTAGTATGAAAAGTTTATATAATATTTAAGAAGTAAATATCCAAGCAGAGTATTTATTGGCCCTGGTGAAGAAAGTCACTTTATTTTTCAACATAATTCCCTTGCACATGAAGACAGCAGAGTCTTGACCACAGACGAATTTCTGTACCGCTGCTATAATACCGTCATCGCTTATAAATTGTAATTCCCAAAGACTGTCTTTTAGGTTTATGACTACAAACTAAATATCACGAATTTCGTTCATAGAAATAAGTCTCTTATGAACCGTAGCGTTATCGTGATGAAGGAGATTTCCTTGTAACAATGTTTCTTCTTTCTTCTTAATACTTGATAGAAATAAGTAGAACCCCAAGCATGCTAACCATATCTGCATTAATTTTTTCTGGTGTTAAACCTTTTTTTAAGGTATTTAGTGAGCGATTAAAGCTATTCTTCCCCATTTCTCAAAATATTTGCGCATCCACTACTCTCAACTTGTACACCTTTTAAACTATTAAAACTCAACTAATAATATTTACCAGTTTTCCTGTTAGTAAAATAGCAAAACAATTGCAATTGCTGGGAGCAACATATCCCAAAGCTATATATGCTATACTAAATTTCAAACAAGAATGCAGTAGGTGGCGCGTTAAACTCACTCGGTTTTAAACTGGGTTGTTTAACTGCTTGTGTTTCACAATAATTTTGTCCTACATAATTCAAATAAACGTTGTACGCCAGCCTTCTTATCCACTATTTATCGATTCTCCTTTTATATTTTTAGGAATCATACCTAATGTCAGATTGACAATTTTGAAAAAATATTTGATTTTCAGATAGTTTTAATGATGACTTTGTTTCACGGCCATGGCTATGATTACTACATAGTTCTAAGTACTGGGTGTTTATTTGAAATTTAGTATATGGGCAGTAAATACCGTACAATCCTCGCATCTTTACATAAGATACATTGTATTGACAAAGCTTGGAAAATAGCTTTAACATAGCTTCTTTTTTTAACTATATGAAACGAGTGGAAAAGTTATAGAAGATTTAATGGCAAATTATCATTTATAAGGTGTTTTTCATCCGTTAAACCATATAAGTATTGGTTATATAATAGTGTACAATATTTTTTCTAACACCATTCCAACTCAAGCTAAAAAGCTTAAAAAATCAAATGATGTAGTTCTAGCCTTTATTTTAAATCTAAAATTAATTTTGAAATTTCTAGTAATGTTTTAACTAAACAAAGTGATCATGCGGTACCTGTTTCTGCAATTAATTTTAATAGGTACAGTGGCTTTTTTTCGTTTTACAAATGAGACTCATTTAAAATAGATTTTTTGAGAAAACTTGGTTTTATTGGCTTTCATTTTTTTTTAAATACAGGAAACGAATACCAATACAATAATGTCAGCGTACTTAAATCAAACAAGTAGAGACACTCACTGTCGATCCCTTTGATGTCAAAATACCGATTTGAAAGACCTTGAACGGCTCCTGGGGGTTACTTCCCGATAGTACTAACAGATAGCGTCACTACTTTATCACATCTACAGTACCTTGATAGAGACAGTGGCGACAATAGGCACAATTTGCCACAAAATGGCGGCCAATGACCTACTAACTTTAATAAATTGAACGTTTTTGAATGGTCATGGTTACACAACGTATAAATAATATGTTGGTGGCACTGTAAGTCTATGTCAAATTCGAGGTTATCAGGTTATGTTTTGCGTCAGTTTTGACACAAAGTGACGAAAAATCTAACCTGCTAACCTCTAATTTGACATAAACTGACGCAAAACCTAACCTGCTAACCTCGATTTGGTATAAACAAACAAAAGCATCAACAAATTTTGCCTCTTAATGGCGGTCGATTCGAGCGACCAATGAAAAAGTCACACTCTATTGTCGCCACTGTGTTATATGAAGTCACTGTAATCACATCTAAGGTTACTAAATCATAAAGGTACCGCCAACTGTGCAAACTTATATCTTTTGTCATTAGTGTCTCACTCTCACTCTCACTTTCTTACAATGCTCTGTCCTTTTTAATTTGGGGGAACAAAATCTTGGAATGGAATGGCGGTACCTTTATGTATTTAGTGACCTTAACCACATCATGATTGGTAGCAGAGCCAGTAACTGGCTCTGATCGGTAGTAGAGTTACTAGATTGAGAGAGTAACGCGAAACTCGGCCATTGTTGGTCCAAAAATTGGCGGGACATTTGAATGTGCATAACCACACATAGTGTCTTGTCAAAAACAACTGTTCGGTAAAGTAAAAACAGAGTACATACTGAAAAGAAAAACGAAAATATGCAAATTCAAAACTTTATTTTAAATCTTTTAAAGCACTTCTCATTGCAATGCTTCTTGAAGCTCTGGCAGTTTCTTTGCTATTTTTACTATACTTTTTATTAAAGTCACGTAATGCGAAAAAAAATCTGGTTCGCATGAACAAGGAAACAATTTTTTCAATTGCATTATGGCAGTTTAAGTGCACAAAATGTTTTTATCTAAAAACAATGCAGCTGCTTCCTTCGAACTCATATCTTCATTTTGATTCGGTTCGTTGGTTTGCATTTCTTTGCAATATTTAACGATAACTGCGCTGTTGTCTGCAAAGTAGTTGCCCTTACTTTCTGTTTCATATTGCGATAGTAACATTAACCGTAATGAGGTTTTAAATTCACGAGCTCCAGGTACTGGTGTTCGAGATCGATAAAGTGAAAAGAGATTTTCTATGCAATCTTGAGTCAAACGACCTAGTAACAAATATTTAAAATTTTCATCTTCCAAATACTCAGCTTGTAGATCGAGAGCCGTTTGCGTTGCCAATAGCAAGCCGCATTGGAAGGGCTGCCATGTTCCATTCCTAACACGGAGTCCACGAATTATTTCCATAAAGTCTTTGAAAAATGTCATGGTTTCTTCATAAGCCACCGCATTGGTTTTCGATATACCCAGTTTTTGATGGCGGGCAGACATCAAAGAAAACCAATGAAACAACAGTTTGAAATGATGTTGTTTGATACGTTGGATCCAGCTGTTCTGTATTCATATAGTAAGTTATAGCAGCAGCCGTATCATTATTGAACAAGCCAAAGGCTAAATTCAAGTTCATTTTGTCGAAATGGGTCGGGCTAAACATAAAGTTCTTCAATCTGGGAGCCATTCTTAAATCCTTTTCTTGTTCAATCTTGAAGACTTCTTCAACAGCTTTCAGAAGAACAGTACTTGAAGGCAAGTCATACGTTTGTACTATAGATTCATCAATCAAAGGCTTTGTGCTTTATCAATGCAGTTGCTACATTTTTAAATATGTGTACGGCATCAGGCATTACATGCAGCCGTTTTTCAGGATTGACAGGGTGTTCACAAAAACTCGAGATTTTTCCGTGTCGACTATATTCAATAATTTCCATACAGCTCGATTTTGTGGACCCATATCTGATATCACCGTCCTAACATTCAAGCCTATTGCACTCGCTTTACAGACAATGTCCAAAATTTTCTGTAAAGCCTCCTTCGCACTATAAGAATTGGCTGTAAATTCGTATCCTACTGCCTGTTTCCAACGGCTAGTTAGGCCTGTCAACATAAAAACTAAAGCGTGTGTAGCAACTTCTACTGAACTATCTAAATTTCCTGATAATGACATGGTTGGTCTTCCAATCACTTTATGTACACTCTTATCGTATTGTAATTGTGGATGAATAGCCATCTCATCCAGTACTAATGACGCAAACTTTTCTTGCGGGTTAAATGTTGAAATCTGAAAATACAAGGTCTCAATATAACATATGAACTGGCTTGTAGTTTCAAACAGCTAAAAGTTTAAAAACTTGATCTACCACACCTGTTTCAAACTTGAAGTTTTGAATGCGTTGCTGCAATGTTCTAATGCTTGGATAGGGTAATTTTTGTTTTCTGACTTCTTCATATCCCCTCCGTCCACATGCCATATATAACCGAAGACTTCTGGTAATTGTGTTCTCAGACCATTCCACCCCTCTGTGAGAACCTTTTATTAATAAGCCAATCTGATCTTGCTCAAACAGTTGTCTGTATGTTTCCTCCATGTCTGTGATGCGTTTTCTCAACAACTGAATGGTTAGTTGTGCTGTTTTTAGTTTTCTTTTTACTTCACCTATAGATTTTATTAAATTAGTTACACTACATACCTTAATTTAAAGTATATGCTTACCACAACAACTTTCAACATTTCCATTTTCAACATCCTCACTTTCAACTTCATTTTGGAGTGGTTGGAATTCTGTACTCGTTTGAGTTTCTAAAGGGAAAACATGCCTTGCTATAACAGCATCAAATCAAATAATTACGCAATATTACCATTTTTTTTTGGAGGTGGACTTTGAAATTCATTGCCCTGAATCGTAGGTACCGCATTCCATTTTAAAAGTTTTCTTCCATCCTGTCTGTCGGACTCAAATTGGGTTGTTTCAAAATGTGCCTGTTATTAAAGAACAATTAATTAACGATCCAGATTAATTGCAAATCTGTTGTAATCTGCTAATATATGTGGGTATATATCGACTTACTTCATAAATACGAGCTCCTGAAGATAAATTAGTTCTGTTTATAAACGCCAACCATTTACGCCTTATTTGTTCATTCTTTTCACCTTGTGGTAACTGAAACAGTCGAAAACCAGATTCGCTGCGATTTTTACAAAAAGGTACACAACACCCTGACATTTTACGATTCACCGAAACTCAAAAAGATAACTAAGACCGAAGGTTAACAAATTGACATAACTGAAAAGTAAAGTGACAAGTGTCTGACGTCAAATGTCAAAATTTAGCCAATCACTTGACGGCGCAAAATCAGGAAGTTGAGAAATCACGTCTTTGGAAGTGGCTAAAGTTACAAACCGCCATTTATGAGCCAAATACATTGGCGATACCAATCGCGTTATTCTCTCAATCTAGTAACTCTAATCGGTAGCAGAGCCAGTAGATATAGGAGAGTACCGCCACGTCCGCCATGTTTGTTCCTCTGTCATATGCGTCACTTTGAGGTTTGTAACACAATTCTGTCAATGTGACATTTATTGGCAATCCGAAATTTTACTTAAAATTGGCAAGACTGTAAGTCTATGTCAAATTCGAGATTAGCAGGTTAGGTTTTGTTTGTTATTTGAAATATACTGACGCAAAACATAACCTGCTAACCTCGAATTTGACATAGACTTATAGTCTTGCCAATTTCAAGTAAAATTTTAGACATAACTTAATCAGTTATTGCTGATGGGAACAAAAATGGCGGCGATGGCGGCATTTTCACGGATCAAAGAATGTCGGTACTCTCCTATATCTACGGGCTCTGATCGGTAGTATAGTGGCTATATAAGGACAGTGTGGTCAATTTTGGTCATGTTTCTGATTGGTTGTTTTAAAATCCGCCATTAAGAGTCGTTTTACGAAATTACACATAGTCACACAAAATTGCTTCTAAATCCTTTATTATTGAAAGTAGCCCCAATATAAAGTGGAATGAAATAATCATCATAAAATTCTACAGCGTTCTGTCTAAGCGAATGCCGAATTTTCGTTTGCATTAGTAAATGTCAACGAGTTAAAGTAAAATACTTTTTGCGAAAATTGCGCATTAGCCCAAATCAAAAGCTATAATATACTATATAAATATCTTAATGACAGAGATTATTGCATCACATTAAAGAGAATTTATGGGTTATCTAACATTGAATATTATATTCCCCTAAATTAACTGGTGGTATAAATAGAACGGTTTGATTATGAATATCAAAAAATCAGTTTTTGTTGAGCTTTTGTACGTAGTCTCTGTGTCTACCAATGCAACATATTGTAAATTCTCGTTTTTATGTACAAAAACACAATAAAGAAGATAACAAAGGACACATTGACTTATATTCCGATATTAGGTTGCTCGTTAACGAGGATTTTTAATCGCTGGCAGCGATTCTTTACGTTTCACGTCGTCTCTTGCCGTTTCATTCTGTTTAAGTAATATTATTGACATTATTGTAAAATTAATGTTACACTGCACATTTGACCACCGCACATTGCACACATTTTCTCGATCGTGGGTATACACCGCTCTGTAAAGCATCGCGGAACTTCACATATGTCCAGTCCGTATAAAATGACGTTTATGTCATAATTTAGCAGGGTGACGTTTGTCTTACAATTTAGCAGCCCGTGCAAAGAACAATACCTAAGGGCGTGGCTGGTTGTTGTAGAGACGACTCTTAATGGCTGCCTTTTTTAAAATTGACCACACTGTCCTTATATAGCCACTGTAATCGGTAGAACTCTGTTCTGCCATCTGGTAGTCAAACTTAGAAATACCCCTTGAGTCAGTGTTCCAGCCACTCTAGACAGGTTTCAACATTTTGCATGAGTGTATCTACTTATTTGACTTATTTACGCTGGTAATTTGTTTTTAATTAGTTTGACATATTGTTGCCTACTCATTCTCCGGAGCCTCATCGCTTACACCTGGTAATATATTCATAACAGTGTAAGGTAAATTCTATTAAATTTTGTTTTTTTCTTACTTAGAGCTTGGGGTACCTGGTAAGACAGACGAATGTCGATATTATTTGTCACATCTGGTAAACCGCAAAAGATCTCTTCGGCAATAGCTGATTTTCTTTAATGGTGTATTTAAATCTAGCGATGTTTTATATAAGACAATCCCATTATTCTTTGTAAAGCGCAAACATTTAATGTCGTTTCATATGAAATTTTCTCTGTCGTCCTTAGTGTTGCGGAGTTCATACATGTTTTTAAATAGACCAGAAATTCATTAAAATATTTCTTGTAATTTCATCCATTGTAAATGGCTTAATCCCGTATAATCTGATCAACTGCCCAGGCACTACAAACTGGTAGTCTATGTAGTTGGCGTTCACTTTTTACATTAAAATTGTAAAGATAAGTGGAAGATAAGAATCTTTATTTTGTCCAGCGCAGGTGTCGGAATAGAGTCACATGTTTTACCTGTACTGGGAAGCAAGACGGTGCTTGTAAACCATTGCTGCAATTTTGTTGACACCACGGCACCTGTAGCAGCTACATACCATATGAACCAAAACGATTGCTTATCATGTAGAAAGCTGATGAAATCTGGATGTTGGGAGTAGGTAGGCCTTGTTGCAGGTCGAACATGTAGTCTCTACTTTAGTAGAGTAACACAATTCCTTACCTCTTCGTTTTGAGTCGTATGCAAATTTAGTTTTGTATTTCAATTTTTTTTTCGATTAAACTATAAAGTTTTTAGCACAGGTATCCCCTTTTGGGGCCTTTACTCTAATGACCGTTTCATGAAAAACTCGTTCGTATATATTTCTCCTTCCAGTGTTGTCCACCTTCTCCCAATAGATATTCTCGACACATTCTACGCCCTGAGGGCAAATGCTGGACTTTTTGTGTGTATAATAACTCTGATATGCCGGTATAGCTAGGATGTGCTCTCGTACAACGTCCAGATCACTTTCAGATGTTTTTTTATGTGGCAGATGTCTCCACTTTTGATCTTCACAAGTAACGCCGGCAGAAGACTGAGCTTTATTTTTTAAAACATCAGTAATGTTTAAAACAGTGACATCAGAGGTAAGTACAAAGCAACCTCTGCATACCGGTGTTACTTTCCGATCTATATAAAAATTATATTTGTAAGAGACTAATCGGTTATTTTACTTGCTCATATTAGAAATTTTACCAGTGCTAACTTCCTTGTCTTCAGACCAAATCAAACTTTCTTAGACGACATGTCCCTTGCTTGTTTATGCATTCCTTCTTTACAGTTTATGCGACAAAATATTAAATCACAGCAAGTTCTTTCTCTAATAGTTTCCCCTGCGTTATTCTTATATTCCTCTTCCAGGTTTCTATTTTCTTTTCTATTCAGTCTTACTTTTCGTATATCTTTATTGGCTTTCGACTCCACTGCATAATCCTATTAAATCCATCAACACCTTGATCACCCCTATTCTCAAGTATATTTTTGCTTTTCTTTGTTTTTACTTATATTATTTTTAACATGTTTTTTCTTTTGACTACACTCCTTCTCAAATTCAAACGGTAAGCGATCTTCCCCTGAATCATTTGGATCTACATTGTTGTCGCCGAAACGTATATCATAATCGACAATATTAGTTGCTCTACTTAAACATGAAGAACTCGAAGTTTTATTATGGTTATTGCTTCTGAGTTCTTTTCGTATGCAACTTCAGGCAAATGTGGAAGTACATTATTCATTCAAGGTGAAATTGATGGTCCAGTTGTCCCGGTACCATCCCCTGCAACTATTATTTATTCACAAACTTGCGGGTTTTTTGCAGCTATTTTGCTGAACAGGAGGCTTCTATTCTAGGAGACTATTGCAACTTCCGGAAAAGTGGAAAACTGTGTACAGTTAGGTTGTAATTATATAGCAAAATAAGAGAGAATTAGCCTTTCCCAAGTACGTCACAGTGACGTCATTTTTCGATTTTTTAGGCAACAATCGTAAATTTTTTAGTTAGTGATTTTATGGATTTGTTGTGTTATTGACAACTATCGTTATTCGTGGGTGAGCAGTAACTACCTTCTGTGAGTGAACTATCTGGAAGTATTTTTCATTTAATTTTTAAATAAATGTAAATAAAAACATAGTCTGGATTAATTAAATCACCATATGCCGCCGGCCTTTCTGGAAATTCCAAATTGATTCCATTTAATCAATAGAAATGTTTTGGTAATAGAAATGTATTACCTCTGTTACAAAGTGGTCTGAACAAACTTATGCCCTCAGGAAGCCCTCCACCTCTGCTATCTCGCACAACAGGAAATCCAAAATATTTCTTTTTCGTCTTTCGGTTACTCCTATTTGAACACCTAACACAGCACCAAATCTTCGCATTTTTGTCGGTTTCTAGATTATGTTCTTTATTTACTGTCAAAAATGTTACTTAACCGGCTTTTTTATTAAACTAGAAACCATTCCATTAAACTATTTTACATGTCCATAACTTTCTTCAATTTTCAATTGAAAAGAGTACTTTAACCCGGAATACCAAAATGTTAACCATTTGTCGGTGGTCATTGATACCCACATCACCATCAAAAGTTGTAATACAATCGAGTGCTGCCCTTTTCTGTTTACACAATTAATAAACAACACATAAACGAAACTGCTGTAATAAATAAGAAGCTCAGTACAATGGAATAAAACTTATAAAATTAGAATTTATGAAAAAGTTCCATAAGAAAGTTAGTTGCTTGTCCACGATCAGCTGTTAGAGCGGAGCTTGTGACGTCACTTGGAAATACTCAATTAGTGCTACACGTCTTTGCATCCCACCATAGGTAGATTAGTTATTTAGTGTGTTGTAATGTGTTTTTTAAATTAGTTAACCTACACGACCATTAACGACATCTTCCCGCTCTCCCATGTTTATGTTGCAGGGATCTGCAAATGCGAGCCCTACTTTTCAGATTCCGCTTGACGTATGTCACGCTTAGTTAAAGTGTTGAATTCTTTGTGATCAATTACGTCATGGAGTTAACGGGCCACTTGGCGCCAGGCAGTCGCATTTCTGAAACAGGTTTCAGCCTGTTTAAAATTTCTACGGGCTTGAGCGAGAGTCCGTTTTGTTGCAATATTTTGCAACGGTTGTGATGCGCGTGTGTTAGAGTGAGCTAACCAGAAACGCCACTGTATGTCTTATTGCGGATTTTTCTTAACTTGTGTGGGAGTACTGGAAGAGCCCGATCGTGTTGATGTGGTTGTGGCCCTCGGCAGTTTTCAAGCTGTCGATGGCCTACTAATTTGGATCCCTTTGTGCCTGGAGTCCTCAAAACAGTTTTTAAGTCAGATTGAACTTGTTCGTTATACCGTTCGCCCCATATTTTCGTTGTACAGTTGTGCAAAGAATTGTTGGAGCTTCTTGAACTTTTCGTTGTGCGGTTGGCCCCTAAATTTGTACTGTTCGTGCATCTGAGACTTGTGCCCTCTGGGAAGATCCGTGCCGGTCGCTGACCGAGTTGTAAATGAACGTTCCGATGCCTCGAGGTGTTATGTAAAAGCTATACTATGGCAAATGGCGTTGTATCGTATATCGGACGGCTTACCAATTATTTTTGGACCACTTCCAACTCTGCTTAAACTTTGCAAAATATTTCCGTTAATTAAAGGTAGCACGTGTGTGTTTCTTGCTGTCATTTATAGTCCAGTCAAATTAGACAAATTTACGGCAAACTTTCGGAATAATTCAAAGTGAGCTGAATTTTTGTGTACACCTTTATTTGGTGTTTTCAAACAACATTTGAAAAGTACCCTTGATTTGACCTTGAGCTTCGTGAGTTATAGGGTGCAGATGTGGGAAAAATTTGGTTTTTCGCTTATATCCTCTTTTATATTGACTTTAGGTATATGACATTGTACAGAGAAATTGAAGGGCACAAAATTCTGCACAAAAAAGTACTTGGTAGTTTTTTTGTAGGGCCGACCGTTTCTGCGAAAACTCGCCATGAACGTAGATCTGAAGGATAACACCACAGAAATACCGAGTTCCACAACTAATTTGAGGTGTGGAATGTAAAAATATACCATGTGCTGAATCGAAGGGTCTTTTTCGTACACTATTAAGACAACAACGTTTCCAAAATAAAATAATTCAAGTAAATTGCTTGGAAAGCAGCAGCTGCATCTCCCCTCTCCTATTCGGCATCAAGGGTCGACCGAGGGGTTTCTACCTGCAGCCTGTTTAGCGTGTTAGTTTTCCTTTCTTGTCTGTGGTGTTAGTATTTAATCGGCTGTGTCGCAAGAAGAACGTGTATAACACATAATTTTTGAAATAGACTTAGTTGCCGCTGAATCAAAATATCACAATCATTGCTTCGTGAAATTCTGTGCACCAATAACCTACCATAAATTAGGTCGCGCAATAGATGTTAATATTATAACAGCGATGGAACAGATATTTTCTTACATCGAAAATAATGAAGATTAGCAGTTTACTTTAACTGAATTAAAAGGAGCGTCAACAAATAACATCGCAGACGACAAAACAATTTAAAAAAAATAGAAGAAAGATATGGAGACAGAACTGTAATTACAAAAAAACAAGCCGGACAATGTATCATATGTTTTCGTGATACTAGTTACGATATTTTGAATAAAGCTTGGTATGATTCGAAAAAAGAAAATGCAGATGAGAGATTCAGGGTTTTGGAAGCAGCAGCAGCAGTTCTTCGCCAGGACATACGAACCCAAGTTTGCAACACTTCCGGCTATCCTTCAAGTACCACTATGTTCGATAACATTAATGATTCTATTCCTCATAGCTTATTGGTTTTTATTGAGAAGATTATTTTAAAGAGTAGAAAAGGTAAATTAGAGTCACCGAAAAAGATTTGTACGACTATCAGCCGTTCTATCATGACTGCGGTCAATGTTAGGTCGTTCATGTATTCTTTACAGCTTGTAGATCTCTCGGTACTCCTGATAGCTCGTACTCCAGTTGATGGAGAAATTTATTATATGAAGCCAAACAGAGGAAAAGTTCCACAAAGAATTTACTCATCCCAAAGTTGTTACCAATATAAATCCAGTAAACAGCATCTTTTATTTTTACATGTTGTCTCCGGGTGTGACACGTCAGCTCTTTTTAGTAAAGGTAAAACGACAGCTTTGATGCTGTTAGAAAACCGCCAAGATTTGCAAGCTGCGGCTAAAGTTTTCATGTAAATAAATTCCTCACACGAATTGATTTCTTCCAATGGAATTAAATTTTTACTGGCATTATATGGTGCTCCAATTCAAAAAGTGTCTATTGATCAATATCGTTACATGTGTTTCACGAAATTAATACGTAAAAGTAAGCCGGTGAAATTGGATTTATTGCCGCCAACAGATAGTGCAGCTAAAGAGCACCATTACAGAGTTTATTTTTAAATACAAAAGCGGTTGGAGAATGAACTAAACCCTATTGAGTGGGGATGTACATGAGAATCGATGTATTGGAACCAAAGAAAACAATGCAAGCTCCCGCTCCGGATTTTCTTCTAAACATGATCTTTTGTAATTGCACCAAAAGTTGTGGGTGTGGATGTAAAAAGTTGGGCATTAAATGCTCGTCAATTTGTGGTCATTGAAACCAACAATCGTGTTTAAATGCCAATGCAATTGAAAACATCTTAGAAAACCAAGTTGATAAGAGAATTAAAACCGATTAGAGACATTTTCTTCGGATTATCTGGAACAACGCGACATAGAAGGGGAGGAAGAAGAAGATGAATAAAATTAACATAACTCAATATTGACTGTTTTAAGAATATAGAGGATATTTTGACCGACTGAGACCATGGATTAGGCCTGAAATGGGATACCACATTTAAAAAAAAAACGGTGGTGTGGTATAGGGTACTTAGTATTGGACTCATAGTTTCAACGCTATACTACGCGAAAACGGTCGATCCTACAAAAAAAACTATCCAGTACTTTTTTGTACAAAATTTTATGCCCTTCAACTTCTCTGTACAATGTCATATACCTAAAGTCAATAGAAAAGAAGATATAAGCGAAAAACCAATTTTTTCCTACATCTGCACCCTATAACTCGCGAAGCTCAAGGTCAAATCAAGGGTACTTTTCGGATGTTGTTTGAAAACACTAAATAAAGGTGTACACAAAAATTCAGCTCACTTTGAATTATTCCGATCAAGAATCCTTATTTGATTGGACTATTATGCGGATATAACAAGTAGCTCTTAGCTTCCCCAAGGCGTTTGTTTATCCAACGTCGAACAAGCCAAGTATGTCCACAATGGCCAAAGCTAGAATGACGTCACCCCTCGTCGTAGAACAACCCCTGTTGAAGGCAAGTTTGTTTAAGCACGAGGTATTCAGCTGTAGTTTAGCTAGTAGGGTGTTTATCAAAGTGCGGTAATCTCACCGTGTGTTTTAAGTAAGGAACGTTTATTTCACTGACAACGAACTTTCGTTTGCAATGACGTGCTTGTTGTTTATTTCAATCTAATTTCCTAACAGATATAGGATACATGTGTTATATTTTTCTGAACGTTTACCGATGTTGCGTTTTATTACGTGTAAGGCAGCTCGACATCGTACACTTGAGGTTTAATGTTTTAAGCAGTGCACTCGAGTTTACTCTTTTGAGTCGAGCTGTATTCCCGTTGTTTACAGGGGTCATTATTATTTGCTATTTTTTTACCGAATTGTTGACTTGTCCTTTGGATTTTGTATCTTGTTTCATGTATTGCGCAACTGTAGTTGTATTGTAGATTGCTTGCTTAAAATTTTGCAATAATTTTTAATAAACCCCGTTTGTAATATTTTGGGTTTCTTTGACTCAGTGTTAGTTAGCTAAGCAGAAAGAAACCGCGCCATTCAGGCGCGTTACATTTAAAAGTTGTGTTTAACTTTTGAGTGGTAATTTGTGAATAGATTGTAAACGGCAAGTTGCAGTTTATTAGTTCTTTTTATTCCTTATACTGTGGCCTGTTTTAACCACAAAGTGGTTCTGTGAGCCCTCTTTACCCTTAGGCCGGGTAGGTGGCTAGCCTTGCCCGTTGAAAGTAAGGAAGAGTTCCCTTGTTTAGGGGTTAACGACTAGCACAGGTGTTAGCGTGGTAGCCGGGGAGCGTACGATTTTTAAAATCTCACTACAGTCTGCCGGGATTCGAACTCAGGCCGGCCGCCTGAGAGGCGAGCATTTGATCGCAGGGCCATCCGCTCACCAGTGTAATAGTTGAAGCAATTAAACATTTAGTTGGCAATCACGTAAGCATTTATTCTGTACTATACTCAATTCGCTTCGGCAGTGAATGGAATGGGATTTTCGAGCTATGGGTAGAATTTATTACGTTCGCTCCCTAATATGTTGACTACCTCGAAACAGGACCGGAGTTAATGAGTATCCTAGAGCTCCCCCCTCCTCGCGAGCTAGCTGTGGACAATCGGGGGTTTTAATACCGTTGCCTCCCAGCGCAAATTAGACTTGTGGAAGTGCGATACGGTGTTGTCGTAAAGTCGTGTTTATGTCGTAAAATTTAGAGTTTAAAAAAATATTGTGCCAGTTAGACAGCAGTAATACCACTTTGCATAGACATACCTACTACGTCACCCAAATTAAACAGCTGCGTACTTATCTCAGATCACCCAAAGTTTGATATATTATATCACTTAACAGGTGCATGCTTGAATTATACATTTCATACAATTATTAGTATTATAGTATAGGTCCCGGGTGGTGTAGCTTGAACAAGCGTCCACGTTCGATCAGCAGAGTTAAGCAACGCTCTCTCTGGTCAGAACTTGGATGGGAGTTCCACGGCTGCATCTCTCGGCGCCTCGTGGTACGGCTATCACGGAAAAAAGTTGGTCCCGGCGGTCATAAAACATCATGACAGTCGTTAGTGGGGTTGGAAGTCCTCATAACTGCACAGCGACGCCTATAATTGGCCTAACGGCTGTTGGCTGAGTGGGAATTAAATAAATAAAATAAATAGTTGAGGAAATACTTTCCGCGTTAGTGTGGTAAATCTCTAGTTTCCGCTTTCAAATGACTACAGAAATGGTGTTAGAAAAAATATTCTCTAAGGTATTAAGCAATACTATACAGAGTGTTATGGAAATGAGTGCAAATATTTTAACCAGTGATAGAGCTCACCAAAATGAACAACTTTTCTATTTACCGTTTTTCATTTAATCGCATATTTTTTCAATCATTTATCTCCTCTAATTTTGACAAGCCGCTTGGTAAGCAAATCTAAGTTAAAGGTGAACGACACAAGTATATTAAAACTGCAAAGTTCTTGCACAAAAAAGCATGCGATCAATAACTTACCTACCTCAATTGATAAGGTGCGTTGGTGACCAGATGTGAACTAAAGGTTGCTATGCAGTTTTTGTTGGTGTGCATATGAAAGAAATGTTTTTTGTGTTTTGTGCCCTTAAATTAAAATATTATTCCATAGGCGGGTATGCATTTTTAGAGTAAAACTGTTTTGAATTTTAAATCAGTTTTGAGGACGTTTTCAAAAAAATGATAAATGGAGAAGTTGTTCAGTTAAGCGAGTTCTATTACGGGTTATAATATTTGCACGCATTTCCATAACACCCTGTATACAGCGTGTTCCTAAATATCATGTAAATACGGAAGGAGGTAATTCTTTGTCATATTTCATGACTAAAAAATATAAACATAGGTCCGCAGACGCTTCGTTACCTATCTGAAGGCGTTGAAATTTCAAGATTTTTTTAGTTTTTTCTTTATAGCTCCTGCAGTTTTTGAGATATTTTGCTCATGTTTGGAATACAGGTTACGCTGTAGGGCTTACATCATTGGGCATACCAAATGGTTGTGAGAATCTACAGGGAGATATTTTATCAAGGCTCATGCCCCCTTTTGGCCCTCTGAACTTTTTGCGGTGCGTCGCTGGTAGATTCTAAATTACAAAATGAGTTTTCTGTTTTGTTTAGAATCTCTTTGTTCTCTTGTAGTTTTTTCGTATCTGCGACCGTTATCGAGAAAAAAATAAAAAACGGTTTTCTGTAATTCGCTAGACGAAATTAAAATTTTTAAAATGGTCTAGTAGGCTGCGGCTTTATTTGGATAATCTTTTGTTTCCATTAATTTTAACAGTTTGCATTTGAAATCGTAATTTGTGTATGCATATGTTTATAAATTAAAGGTTTAAGTTGTAAACTGTAAGGTGTAAAAGTGTTTTAAATACTTGTTATAATCTTCCAACAATGCCAAATTTTTACCAATTCTGACATGGCTGAGATGCATTTCATCTATGGTCTTGCGAATGGAAATACACGACGTCTGTACATGAATCGCTATCCCAATAGAATGATACCTGATCGTCGAATATTCTCGAATATTCCTAGGCGTCTTGTAGAAGCTGGAATTTTTAATAAAAATACCAATGATGCAGGTAGACCACGTATTGTTAGAACACCACAGATCGAAGAAGCTGTTCTAAATAAAATAGAAGAACATCCAGATATTGTCACCAGAAAAATCTCTGAACATTTAAATATTAGTCATCAAGTTGTTTGGTGTATCTTGTGTGATTCTGCTATACCTTTACCACATTCAAAGGTTGCAAATGCAGTCACTCCTTCCTCGATATTTCTTTTTAAGTATTAATTTCTGCCAGCGGTACCTTAATAGGCTAACAGTAGATACCAATTTTTATTGTAAAATCCTTTTTACCGACGAAGCCAATTTTTCAAGGAATTCTATTAGAAAATTTTCATAATAACCACATATGGGCTCAAGAAAATCCATATGGAATTGTAAAAACGCATTTTCAAGGGCAGTTCTCATTAAATGTATGGGGTGGTATAATTGGGGATCATTTTATTGGTGCTTTCTTTTGTCGACTTACTGGTCACTCATACAGGCATTTTTTGCAACACGAATAGCCTTTATTCCTCGAAGACTTACCTCTTTTGCTGAGAAATCAAATGTGGTATATGCTCGATGGCGCCCCTGCACATTTTTCTATTGCGGCTCGAGAGTATTTAAATGAAGTGTATGAGAACAAGTGGATAGGACGGTGTGGACCTCAGTCATGGCCCCCTAGTCCCCAGACTTAAATAGCTTAGATTTTTTCCTATGAGGCCATCTCAAATCTCTAGTGTATACAACACCAATGAATACCGCTGATGACTTACGAAATTGAATATTAGATGCATTTGAAACCGTAAGAGATACTCCGGGGTTGTCCGAAAGAGTACGGGCATCAATGAGAAGAAGAACGGGGGCATGTATAAGGGTTGGAGGAGGTTACTTTCAACAATTGTTGTAACATAGTTTCTTTGTTATGGTTATTATTTTCCTTTTTTTATTGTAACAAATCATTGCTACAAAAACCGGGTCATCCCAGCTTTAATTTTTAACAGATAGCGCCGACTAAACTGTCAAAATTAATGGAAACAAGAGATTATCCAAATAAAGCGTACTAGACCATTTTAAAAAATTTTAATTCAGTCTAGCGAATTACAGAAAATCGTTTTTTATTTTTTCTCTCGATAACGGTCGCAGATACAAAAGAACTACAAGAGAACAAAGAGATTTTAAACAAAACAGAAAACTCATTTTGTATTTTAGCATCTACCAGTAGCACACCGCAAAAAGTTCAAGGGGAGAAAAGGGGGCATGCCTTCTGAAAAAATATCTCCCTGCAAATTCTCACAACCACTTGGCATGTCCAATGATGTAAGCCCTACAGCGTAACCTGTATTCCAAATGTGAGCTAAATATCTCAAAACCTGTAGGAGCTATAAAGAAAAAACTAAAAAAATCTTGAAATTTCAACACCCTGTAGATCGGTTACGAAGCGTTTGCAGACCTATGTTTATATGAATTCTTAGTCATGAAATAAGCGAAAGAAGTACCTCCTTCCGTATGTCATGATATTTAGGAACACCCTGTTTATTCATACACGTTATACATCAAAACCCCGCTTCAGCAATGCACTTGATTATAACTTTCCTAAATTCACATTTTTATTATTAACATTGTAGCTAAAGTTAAAACTAAAGCCTTTTACACTTTTAGGTTTCTGCAAAGACTCAGAAGAAACTTGTTTAACTCCAGAATGTGTTCAAGTTGCTGCGCAAATTTTAGGTTACATAGACAGTACAGTGAATCCATGTGACAATTTTTATAAATTTGCCTGTGGAAATTTCCTAAGAACGTCTGAAATCCCCGACAATAAGGACTTCGTAAGCACTTCTAGTCGTGCGAATTATGAGTTACAGTGGCAATTGCGAGAATTGTTAGAACAACCCGTACAGACAAAAGAACTACACTATATTAAACTACTTAAAATGTATTACCAAGCGTGTAACAATGTAGGTAAGGAATTGTGTGACTTATGTCATATTTTAATTTTCTTTTTAATGCTATGTGTGTGCTTTATATTAAGGTTTCCTTTTTTGAGAAGTGCATATTTCATAATTTTTTAGATTATATGTATTATACGGTATTTTAGACACAATTATAAGATTTCGAAATTTTAGAGGTGATTGAATATCAATAGAAAAAAATATATAGATGTATACCCGAAAGCGTGGGCGTTAAAGTTTCCTAAAAACAATATATAAATTATTATACGAGTAGTACGTATCTTCAGATTATTCATGTCAAAACCCACAGTATTTAAATGTGTTTGCTTTGTTAGAATAGCATCCTTTATTAGTCCAGTCGGTATGTCCGAAATCCTTATTTATGACTCCGACAGTAACCCGCCGTGGATGATATTTTGTAGTTTGTTAGGAGAGTATCTGCGAGTGTAGTGATGCGTTGTCGGAAGATTATGCTATTAGCGTTCGTCGCCATCTTGAAAAAAACGTATGTTTATTCAAACATCTCGGCGCCCGTCGACGCTATCTTAAAAATTGATACATCGTTTTAGAGGGAGTAAAATATGCTACAATTTCTGTTCGGTTAGCTTTCTCCGTAGGACTAATATTTTTTTAATACAGGAGTGTAACGCGCAATATGTAAATGTGTTTATTTTAAAATGCTATATGGAAGTATTTAAAAACATAATACATTCTATGGAAGAAGGAATTCTGTTGATCAAATTGTACAGACTTCAGTTTACATCAAGTATGTGGGTTATCACATGCCCTATTGTTCTGTCTGATGTTTCTTTTTCAATAAAATTACGGTTCATACAGTACCACCAAGCACACAAAACGTTCTTCTTCTTCGTTAATGCTATTAATGTTTACCCATTCGTCGTTTAATTTTGAGCGGCTTGGTTATATAACATCAAATCGTAAGTATTAAATGCTTTCTAAAATTCTACCTTAAATTGCAGTTATATATTTATGTAATACTAAATTCCTTTTTACATAGGATTACAATGAGCTATAAAGCAAGACAGCTTGTGCAGTCACAAATAAGAAGTATTATTACAAATGTCATAAACTTTTTTTTATGAACAGAAGACTTCTGGAACGTTGATGTTTCTCGTAGAGCAATGTACAGAAATAACAGCCGCAGCAACTGGAAAATCAACCCCTGAAAGTTTCTAAGGAGTATGTTACAACGACCATTTGGAGACCTCGAACAGGCAAACGTGATAGAGGAAGACCGAGAGCACGTTGGAAGGACGATGTGGCAATAGGAGCAGGACTACAATGGACACCAACAGCACAAGACCGGACAAAGTGGAAGAATCTTGAGGAGGCATATGTCCAAAATTGGAGTGGACAACATAATGTTGTTCTATGATGATGATGATGTTATAGCAGGTAATACTTAAAAATTACAATACTATTTCTCAGCATTGTAGCTTGGCATTTTAGGTATTTAAAGAAAATAAAAGAAACCGAAGAATTAGGTGCGAAAAAAAACTTGTTCCGTTATATTTAAATTACTCTTTACTTGGGACATTGGTAATCGGTCCATTGTTAACGAGAATCGATTACAAGCAAGTCCATTATAAGAAGAATATATGTACATGCTATATTTGGATCAGCATTCTTTCTCTCTTCAGCTGTTCTTTGCTCTGGCGATCTTAATGTCTATTTCCTTTGTTTAAAAAATTTGTATTTTTTGCATTAGCCTTTAGAATAATGATAATTAGGCAATCTAATATATTTATTTTATAGTATAATCTCTCAGTAATTTATTATCATAAAAATATGTATTGCATTCTTGATTGTTTTATTTACTATTACTTTTGTTACAATAAATGTATTTAATAAGTAGTCATATGTAAAAGAACTCCGATGATTTTTAAAATAAAAATTTTAAATTTCCCGCATTTACGAATGTTTATAATTTTTCTGCGGAGTGTAGTTGTCAAACAGAGCTAGCGCCAGCCTCCCCTACCCGGGGCTTTTGTGTGCTTGGTGGCACTGTATAATTGCATTTTAAAATAAACGCATTTACACATGGCTTGGCGTACGCTGAGAAACCAACAGTAACAATCCTCGTGGAAACGGGAACACCATATTGCGCGTTAAAATAAATTCACTGTATATTGCGCGGGAAGGTTGAAAATGAAAGCGCATAACGGTTTTCTGTATGAGTATGGGTATCATGTGCGAGAAAATGGCTAATTATAGAATCTTTAGGACGCGAGAAAACCTGCAATTTGGTATATATAATATTTATTTTCAGTTGATATTGTACATTGTAGCGCAACGCAAAGGTAATCATGTCGGCGCGTGGTTCTACAGTAATAGTATAGTCGGTATGTCCGAAATTCCTATCTTGACTCCGACAGTCATCCGCACTGAATGATCTTTTATGGTTTGTAAGGGGGGCCTGCTGAGAGTGTAGTGGTGAGTTGTCAGAATGTTATGCGAATAGCACCATTTTAAAGAAGGTATTAAAGGCTCTTTTTATTCAAATATCTTGGCTCTCGTTGGGGCTATATTAAACATTGTTAGAGCGTTTTAAAAGGCGGAAAATTCCCTACAATGTATGACCTACTAGTTGTAGGACTAATATGTCTTTTATATATTGCGCGGGAAAGTTGAAAATTAAGGCTCAGCTAACGAGTTTCCGTATTTTTCTCGAAATGGGGGTAACTAGTACGAGATAATTGTTCATTTTCGAACTTGCAGGCAGTGGAAAATTATGTAATTTGGCATAAATTTTTAAAATTTTTGGTTGATATGGTACATTGTAGGAAGCTTTTGACACTATATAAATGTGGGCGATACTGTAAGCACTTAAAACGCCAGAATAGATTACAGATATTCAAACTTCATCGAGTAAATATATAAGCAAGCTACATTACAATTACAACTTCATGAGTACACTGACAACATTAAAATACAAAGGGGAGTGCGACAGGGCGACAATATCTCGCCCAAGCTATTTACACTAGTGCTGGAAGATGCCTTCAAACGTATCGATTGGAGAAAAAGAGGGTTAAATATCGTAGGGGCACCTCTACATCCCCTAAGATTTGCTGATGATATTGTGATCACAGCGAAGTCAAAGAAAGGACTGTCAAGTGTGTTGAAGGATGTTCGTACAGCTTCAGAGAGAGTAGGCTTAGAAATAAAATTTCACAAAACAAAATACTTGACAAATGTAGAAGAAAATGAGAACGATGATGAGGCAATCAAAATGCGTAACAACCAATTAGAAATAGTCTCTAACTACGTATACCTTGGGCAAACAATAACAATTGGAAAGGAAAACCAAGAACTAGAAATTGACAGAAGGATACGGGGCTGGGCGCATATTCGTATGTAGCAGTTGAGACATCCAGTCGAGTTTCGCCGAATATCGCTTCATATGTGACGTGCACGATAGCACTCAATCGGATATCCAGACTGTTACATATCAACCATTTTTGCAGTCTTAAGCGAAGATATTTTGTTATCTTTCTCTGTGTAGATGTGTCGTTAATGTTTGTGGCTGAAATGGATGTAAATGAATTGATGGAAAGTGTTAGTTGTAATTCAAGATTAATTAAACACTCTTTTTATTGGATAAGTGCAAAAAATAAAGAAGAAATTGAAGTATGTTTGCGATTATGTCTTAACTTAATTATGTATTAATGTTATGATCAAAAGTTTAATTGTATAAACCTATTGTTTTGACGCGTAAATTTGAGGTTATAAAAGATGCATTAAAATTTGGCTAAATATACAGGGTGTCCAGAAAATACCTGCACAACAAACAAGTAATGGCAAACATCTGGGCGAAAAATAGAGCTATTTATCATAACTTTCTTATATCCGAAAATGCTTCGTTACGAAAAAACAGGGCATTCATTTTTAGTTTTGTTGGTTTTCTGAATAATACAGCTTAAGTTCGCACCATATGGAAAACTTTTTTATTATTAATTTTACGAAAAAAAGTTATTCTTTATAAAAAGTTTTGCATGGTCCAAAAATTAAAATTCAATCAGCAGATATCAATTTTTTAAGCCGTATACGAGGAATGTGAAAAAATATGAATTCTGCTCAAGAGTAAAGTACCTTTATTTGTGACAATATAGAAAATTGTTATTAAGAAAAGTTGATTATAATCGAAAACTACGTTCAAATGTACAATTACACATATCTACGAAGAAAATCAGGTTTTGTTATTTTTCAATTTTTTTTAAGTTGTTTTATATGGAAAACTTTATTTTTGACAATATCGGAAACTTTTTTAAGTTATCTCTTTATACTAAAAAAATGTGAAAAATAACAAAATTATTTGAAATTAAATACGTATCCAATATCTCAACTATCAGTTGAATTTAAAAAAATCAATTTCGACACTAAGGCACTTTTAAATAATCGCAGATATTATTTAATAAATTTTTGTTAATGAAATTATTATAATTTATTTGAGTGAATAAAATCTGACAATCTAAGACAAAGAACCTAATTCATATCGCGGAGCGTTTCAAAAGTTTCTTAATGCCGAAATTGATTTTTTACAATTCGATTGAATTTAACTGATACTTCAGATTTGAAATGCTGATTCTATGTAACAGTCGCGATATTCGATTGAATTCTATCGTGCACGTTACATATGAAGAAACGTTCGGCATAGCCGAATGGACATCTTGACTGTTACATACGAATATGCGGGCTGGGCAGCATATGGAAAATTAAAAGATATATTGACGATGAAAATACCCACATCACTAAAATAAGAACTATATAATCAATTCATATTTCCAGTGGTGAAGTACGGAGCGGAAATCTGGGTCCTCACAAGAGCAACAATCAACATGCTACAAGTCCATCAAAGAGCTATAGAAAGAAAAATACTAGGAATCAGTTTGAAATACCATGAGACAAACACTTGGATAAAATAAAACAAAAGTAGAGGACGTCATTAGCAGGGTGGCATCATTGAAGTGGGAATGGGCAGGACATGTGGCCAGAGGAGTAGATAAGTGGAGTGGGAAATTAATTAGATGGAGACTATGGGGAGAAAAACGAAAAGTAGGTAGACCCCAGATGAAATGGAGCGACGATGTCAAAAAAGTAGGAGGACTAAATTGGTATGAAGTCGCTCAAAATCGTGAAAATTGGAAAAACATGAGGGAGGCCTACATCCAGAGGATAGAAAACGGCTAAACTAAGAAGAAGAAGAAGAAGAATGGTGACTAAACGACCTCATTCCAATTACTTGCGAAATATAAAATTTGCAACATTGATTCTTTTCCTCCAGGTGGATCGATAGATTACTTTAAAATCTTTAAGATTGTTGTGGATAGCATTCCTCCAGTCTGGAACGTGTTACAATTGACCTGCTGTTGAGTGACTCGGTAGAGGAGGTATGGAAAAGAGTTCCAGATCCTTCCAGATCTCCAGCTAAAAGATTTCCCTGGAAATTTTTTGTAAATAAAGTGACTAAAAAATCAAAAACCAACACTTTACACTCAGCATTTAAACAGCAAGCGAGTAGATCTAGTAATGAATCAAATCTTAGAACCGATGCATGGTATCAAGATAAGAAATTATGTCGCATGTAAGCATACCGAGAGAAAACCAGGCAAATGTAATAAAAACCAGGAGAAAACAAAAAACATGAATACTATTAATAGAAATTTATATAAAAAATTACCCACATCGTAACAGATCCAAATCACTGCATCACGAAAACTTTTGCAGTGTTATGAGAACACAAGTTAAAGTATCTAAACGAAGTACTGTCTATGAAAGCAGTTTCTTAAATTAGGGACCTTACGCTTCTCGCACTTGCCTCCGCATATTCATCAAACAAGCATGGAAAGTTTAATACACTGTCCTTTTGTTAGCTCATGTTAACAACGGGATCCTTTAAGTGCTGCACAAGTTTCTCATGAAAAATAATATTTTGCAAACTATGAGTCGACACTTAAACAGTTATCAGTAGAACAAATAAGAAACACCATGAATTTGCAACTACGTATTTAAAATACTAACTTGTTCAGGTGGTACAGTGGAATAAGAATGTGATGCTGTTTTCTGTGTCTGTGACTATATTAAAACAGAAGAATTGAAAATAAGAGACATCTTTGAAGCATGTGTAAGCACAATTGAACTATATTCATTTACCATAAAATTGAATCATAATCATCAGATATAAGAGATAACCAGGAAGAACAAATTTGTGTAAATATTCCCTATGCAGGTATTAATGATGTATCAAGTATAGAAATGTGATGCTTTGTTTTGTAAAGAACAAACAGAATAGTCATAAATTCCTTACGCAAGATGCAGCCATGCTGTTTTTTCCTTATTTTTTTCTGTAATTTATTGTACCACATGCCACTTCTTGACAAATAATTAAATTCAATATTTAAACATTTGCATAAAACCATGAGACTGCCTAAACTTATATTTAAATATTTTGCCGGGGTCGGTAGCCTAGTGGTAAGCATCCTGGCTACTGATCGTAGGGTCGCGAGTTCGATTCCCGGTCCCGGTGAGGTTTTCAAAAATAAAAAAATGCAGATGAAAGCCTCTACAGAATGCCATCATTCGGAAGTGATGTAAAGCCGTGGGTCCCATGCTACTACGATGTGTAGCATGTAAAAGATCCCTTGCTAGGGTTGGAACTCCTTAGTCTCGGCAAAATTCTAAGTAGGACTTTGACCATATGACCATAGCAGTCGGTGTCTAAGGTACCTGGTACTCTGCATGCCTAGACCTTGTCCATTAACAAACAAACAAACAAATATTTTCATTTAATAACCCAAGAAGCCGGGTAGCGCAGTTAGGAAGGCGCTAGGCTGGCATTACGCATGTCCTCGATTCGAATCCCGCGTGGGCCGGAATTTTTCCGCAGCCTTGGAGATTGGAATCGGGCTCATAGTTGGACACCAAATTAACTGTGATTTACTTAGAACCACAGACCTAAGAGATAGAGTAACCAGGTCAACACATCACCATGACATACATCTCACACAATGGCTGCTGTGTAAGCACAAAAGACCAACTTTGTAACCCGAATCGGTGGCAAGTTGAGCATTGTACCGCCAGACGTAAGCGCATAAAACACCAACCAGGTAAAATGAGGTTACCAATAATAAGGGGTTTTCCAATAGCGGCGATAGAACTTTAAAAACCGATGGTACTCGCCTTTGAATAGCGGAGCTGTCAATGTTTTGATAGTTGTGTTCGGTCAACTTTGACAAATCATCGTGACACGTTATACGCTTCAACAATGTATAGAAATAGGTCGTATTCATTGCCAAAGTTTGCTTTCTGTTCGAACAACGTTCCGCGCACTACGTGTAGTTTATGGTTTCTCAAACCTCAACTTGGGGAATTTTTCGTAAAGACATAGGTCTTATCTCTACAAGGTTTAATTGATCCAAGACGTGAAACCAAATGACCATTTGCGGAGTCGACAATTTGCTGATTGGGCCACGGCGCAGTTAGAAATCAATTCCGATTTTGGCAAAAACACCATCTTTAGCGAAGGAGCCTATTTGTGGTTAATACATTCGTAAACAAGTATGCGTTGTTGAAGCTTATAACGTTTTCATTATGATTTGCCAAAGTTGACTGGAAACAAATATACAAAAATTGAAGGCTCAACCATTTCAAGGTAATTACGATCGGTTTTTAAAGTGATTTCACCGTTATTGGAAAACCCATTACATACACACATGAATTAATATCCCATATAAATTTTTAAATTTATGTATGGAATAATTGGAAATAGAAAGAAAATAAGAGAGGGTAGCCAATAGGTAAAATATTTGAAAGCTTTGGTGCCTAACAGTCCATGGGCAGTTTACGAGCTTTGAGAAATCTGAGGGAAATGTTTTCCCAGTTTTCTCTAAACTATGTAAACTGTACTTGGACTGTTATTGCATCAAGCCCTTTATTTGAGCTTGCATTCCTCAGGTAGTGAATTTGTACCTCGCGACCGGACATTGGTTTCATCTTACGTTCTTCAACCACCATACAAACACCTTTGGTGGCCGTGACCCTGCATTTTTCCCTTAAATTCAATAGATTAGGTTAGCCACTTACTCACATTGTGTAGTTTGTAACAGGCTCTCATCCTACAATAAGAGGAAAAAGAAAAGAAATACAAGATGTATTTGAGATGTATCTATTGCTTGCTGCTTGTCGAATCTGCATAAAGAATTCATTTACGTAGATATAGGGGTTGTTAAATACAAAAAGTAGAAATGATTTCCGTGGATTTACATGCATTTAATACCTACTACTAACTTTCTATGAAACTGCAAAGCAAGCGCTAACTTCCCAAATGCATGATATCTAAGTTTTAGTAAAAACGTGCGGCATGTTTAAGCAGGGGCAACTCTATCTTATACCACGAATTCACAAATAGAACACTAGACTACAATCGTAACGAACGAGCTTCGGGATCGGACCGTGTCAAGTTTCGCCCACTTTTATAAGGGTGCTTCATCAGGAGAGAAGCAAAAGAGCACGATGACTCAAAGTATAAACCCCGTCAGAGGAAAAACTCTTCGGCATGAAGCCCCTTACGGAAATCGGAGGAACGTTAAGTTCTTCTATCGCAACAATGACACGGTCCAATCCCGAAAGTCGTTCGTTATGTATTGAGAATAGCCGTGGAAGCTTCCGAAATTAATCGATTACAATGGCCTCACATAGTCATCATTGCTAAAACTAACAAAGAAGCTACTGTTGATAATGGATGCCCACTGACGAACAGCCTACAAAAATGAAGTGAGAAAAGGTGGTGGTTCAGATCCATTACATTATATTGATTATATCATTATAATGATAATGCATAAGATCCCTCTACAGACCATGTATTGATAAATGAAAACAATGTGGTGTTCTCGCTTTAGTGTTTTCAATTTTGAGCCATCAGCTGTCAATGTCATGACCTTTCCAACTTTTAAAGGTTTCTTTAGGATACGCATGAAAATCGATGATTGCCTTATTGATATTCATGGTATAATCTAAACGAATACGTACTTCACTTTACGAATTATCAAATATTTTTGTTTACACCCTCAACTGGTTGCGTTGGAGCTTTTAAGCAACCCGTTTCGTGCGAAAACAGGAGTTTTTTTGATAATTCACAGTCACCTCGTGGTTTTATTACTGACATACCAAACGCATTTCTACTTTATTTTATAGCTCACCAGTAACTAGCGAATAACGCGTTAACTAATTTTGTTTGTGCCTTATTTGCCACAATTTGTTTTTAGTTGCAACAGAACAGCGTGGATTGGATGTTCTCAAAACTATGCTGAAGACAGTAGGCGGATGGCCCGTGCTGGAAGGTTCAGAGTGGAAAGTAAA